>JAXRKP010000078.1:105000-107500 GCA_037039925.1 Doris montereyensis | reverse complement strand
TGTAGGACTCATTGAAGAACTTACAAATACTCACGACCGAGTACACTGGATTCGGTATCGATCCCACCATTGACGAATACCTTCATCAGACATTCTTAACACCACAACTTTCAGTGGATGCCGAAAACAAACAAACCGTGAACTGAATTTTGTATGAATGCCAGTCGATACTCTTCATCTCTTTACGAATCTTGATAAGTGTCTATCTAGTGTAAAGATTAAGGCCATAACGCATTACCGTACTGTTATAAAATTCGACCTTGTGATTGTATGCGTTTTATTGTATTTAATAATTAAAACAGATAGGCGCTCACAACTTTCCAAATAAAATGCTTTTTCAGATCTGTGTCAGAGGACGTTCATGCTAAGAAAGAGGAGCTTGGAAATTGTCCATGCTAGCCACAGACTCAGTTAGCACGCCAATATGTACGTTTGGAAAAAAATTTGACGTCTTGCACTAGTTAAAGGGAGACTCGGTAGTCAAGAGAGCAAGGTGTCGTAAGCCTCTCAACCAAAACGTCGTGGGTTAAGCCTCAAAAAGTTGTTTTTTCTCGAGTAAAATCTAAAAAAACCCTCCCCCCGCCCCTTGATCCAGGTAGGAGGATCGACGACACCTAGTCCATCGGAGACGAACGATAAAGAGAGAGGTCCCGTGTGCAGATCACAATAATCTGTGCTTGTTACAGATTCCTTGACTGCTTACAGGGCAGTCCGGGCAAAATTAAAAATTCTTCCGAAACCCCTGAGATTACCTTAGTTGGGATTGTGGGTAAAAAATAAAACTAAATAATAATAAAACACCATGCGGTGGCTGCCACTGTTTTTTTTTTCGGTTGACAGGAGAGCCAGAAAGATGGGAATCGAACTCAAACCTCCTGGGTGGTAGTCAGACGCTCTACCGATTGAGCTACTGTCGCCTCTCCCACATACCGGTATATGTACTATATATAGTTCTCATTTTTACACATCTTAATAATACGATAGAAGCATGCAGCAAGTGTGTTTTGTTTCGTATATTTTTATTTTACTGAATCAGGACCGGTAACCCTTTTGCACTTTTTTTATTATCTCACATTGACCTTATGACGTGCAATCAATATATTTTCAGCTTCATGGTCTTCAGGGTCAGAGAATTTTAACTTGCAAGCAAATTGCTTGCAGGGTGTGGCATTTTGTTTTGTACTCCATAGAAAAATGACACTGCTAGTCCTTCGATCTCCACAAAATTGGACACCTAGCTAAACTGCACAATTTGTCATAATGCACGTTCTTTCTCCCATGTAATCGAATCTTCAAACGTTTATTACCCCTCAAAGTAAAGCGACGGATGGGTTGACTTCGCCAAAATGCAACTGATTTTTGTAAGTCCGTCTTCAATTTGTTACATGTGTGCGTGTGTGTGTGTGTGTGTGTGTATCATCTAGATTTATGTTAAATATGTGTACACATACAATATCAACCATAACGCAACTAGTCTGGGCTGTCTCGGCTTTGGTCACCCTCCCCCTCTACCCCCACCCTCGACTCAGTAGGTATGGCAGACAGATAGTCCTGTCGGCTTCTCTTTAATCACCGTGACAAAATCTGAGAAAGCCGTTGTGTCACTTTTACCAGCACGGAGATCGCACTGTGTGTGGTCAAAGAGGCGTGACTGGTAGTTAATCAATAAAATCGAAATCATCGCTAGTTGCCGAATGTCGTAGTCTTGAGTGAGATATCAATCATGTATCTTTGAGAAAAGACATGAAGTTAGAGAAATATCCCTATTGATCTTGTCCCTATTCTCTTCTTGATTGATCTTGTCCATATTGGATCTTGTCTATATTGGATCTTGTCCCTATTGGATAAAGGATCTTGTCCCTATTGGATCTTGTCCCTATTGGATCTTGTCCCTATTGGATCTTGTCCCTATTGAAGAACTCTTCACGACCGAGTACCCTATGGGATCTTGTCCCTGGATGGAAAACAAACAAACTCTGAATGTCTGTCCCTCTTTCATCTCTTTACGATTCTTGTCCCTATTGGATCTTGTCCCTATTGGATCTTGTCCCTATTGGATCTTGTCCCTATTGGATCTTGTCCCTATTGGATCTTGTCCCTATATTGGATCTTGTCCCTATTGGATCTTGTCCCTATATTGGATCTTGTCCTATATTGGTATATGTACTATATATAGTTCTCATTTTTAATCTTGTCCCTATTGGATCTTGTCCCTATGGCTTCAGGGTCAAGATTTTAACTTGCAAGCGAATGGATCTTGTCCCTATTGGATCTTGTCCCTATATTGGATCTTGTCCCTATATTGGATCTTGTCCCTATATCATCGCTGGATCTTGTCCCTATTGGATCTTGTCCCTGATCTTGTCCATATTGTCCTATTGTCTTGTCTCTATTGGATCTTTCCCTATTGGTTATTGCTTTGTCCCTATCTTGTCCCTATTGGATCTTGTCCCTATTGGGTCTTGTCTCTATATTGGATCTTTGTGGGTATTGGATATTG
>JAXRKP010000078.1:80000-95000 GCA_037039925.1 Doris montereyensis | reverse complement strand
CTACATCTACACTGACTGCTTCTATATCTACACTGACTGTTTCTACTTTACTCCCAGCACAGCATACAGAGACATTCAAAGATGATGTCTGAAAAAATTGCACAGCATACAGAGACATTCAAAGATGATGTCAGGAAGGCAGCGTTCTTTGAGATATGCAGTTGAAGATGATGATTATTTTGAGGACTTTCTTCTATAGGAAATAGACCCTAGAGTTTTGGCGGAGATGGAAAATCCATATATATATCATAATGGACGTAGAATTGGTTCATGTAACGCTAAATCAGATATTTATGCAACCAACCAAAATCTTGAAAACTTTGCTTACTAGCTCAATGTTAAATGTAGAGTTGCACAATGTATTTGATTCGAAAGTTGAAAAGATAGATCTATTAGTTTCCTTTATAAGTCGTAACTATAGATAAAAAAGCAAAAAAATAGAAACGCAATGATCTTTCTGATTTAACGAATCGGAAACGAACGAAAAAACGATGAACTCAATTCAAAAACTAAACGCAGAACGCGCGAAAGAAATTAAAAGAAGTCCTGGCTAAATGATAAAAAAGACTAAAAATACAAAAGAAACAGACAGGTAGACGAGTTCAGACCTGTCATGAACATCAGTGAGATCATGATGTAGAATTAGATCTAGAGATCTATATCAAAATCCTACTCCATCAGAGGTTGGCTTCTGAGTTGTAATAGGAATGATAATAATGAAAACGCAGTAAATTAATTGGAAATGGCATATTTCTTCATTACAGAAAAATAATGCCAGCCTCGTTTTACAGCTTTCTTTTGAAAATCTGCTTTAGTACTTTATTTCTCAATTGTTATTTCCCTTTCTGCCAAACGGCATTGGCTTCCAGTCCACAGCGACTTTGATTGCTCGCTGGTCCTTATTATCCTGGCGGTTTTATGAATCACCTGACTCGGCCATTCACCTTTCCCTACGACCTTTTGTTCTCTCGGCTATTATTTGTCTTTTTATGCCATTTTGCTCTACTTTCTTGTCTATTGACTGCCACGTCGTTTTGAATGGTTTCAGATGTACTAATTTTTAGTTAAACTGTTTCCAGCTCATAATTGTCCACCGACGATGTTCGCATACGTTCGTAAGACCCAGAGCTCTGTATGTGGCTTGTGCTTGATGTAAAATCAATATCATCAGGGTCATTACCTCTGATAATTTGAGAGAGAGAGAGAGAGAGAGAGAGAGAGAGAGAGAGAGAGAGAGAGAGAGAGAGAGAGAGAGAGAGAGAGAGAGAGAGAGAGAGAGAGAGAGAGAGAGAGAAGAGAGAGAGAGAGAGAGAGAGAGAGAGAGAGAGAGAGAGAGAGAGAGAGAGAGAGAGAGAGAGAGATGGGGTGGGTGGTGGAGAGAGAGAGAGAGAGAGAGAGAGAGAGAGAGAGAGAGAGAGAGAGAGAGAGAGAGAGAGAGAGAGAGAGAGAGAGACAGACAGACAGACAGACAGACAGACAGACAGACAGACAGACAGACAGACAGAGAGATAGGAAGACATAGAGACAGAGGCAGAGAGAGAGAGAGAGGGAGACAGACAGACAGAGACAGAGACAAAGACAAAGACAGAGAGACACAGGCAGGGGCAGATACAGAGACAGAGACAGAGACAGAGAAGGAGAGAGGAGAGATAGAAAGAGTTATTTCACTTATTTCTTGCATGTAATGTTGACTACTACTACAACTCCACAACGGAACAAAACTGTCAAGATCGAAAAGCTACGTTTGGGATATTACATCGTAGATTGATCTAAAACTGTCAACTCTTCATATGTCATCAATTATCGTATTGATTTCCCCTTTTTGTCTACAGTTTCAACAGAGAGGTCCGTTCGTCTACATCAAAAGAAAATCAAGACAGATATTCGATTTGCTGTGACTGAGTCTACTTCAAGACAATCAACTCTTTCGCCTTTGACCAAATGGCAACACAGGAAGAATGCCGGTTGTCGGGAATTTGAACAGGTGATGACTATACTTACACCATGTTGAACTCAACGCTTTACACCGTGTTACAGTCATTTTGACACAGAGGTTAACACGGTTGCCACTATTTTTACAAAACCTGATTTTTAAGACCTTATCGTTTACATTTTTGATAATAACTTACCAACTCAATTCTTGAGTATTTCTGTTATCCCTCATGGTTTTGAATTTAACCACAAATTGTTCCTTATTTTGTTTTAAAAGTGAATGCTTAATTCTGTTGGGTTTTTTTTAAGTCTTCAGTTTTTCATCGCTATTTCTGAGTAAAAGTTATGTTGGCAGTTTGTTCACAGTTTTTCTGTATTGGAATTCAATGAGTGCAGGAGGATGGGACTCGGCCTGATTAGTTATTCTTGTATGATGAAGTTTAAGCGGAACTAATGAGATCAACATTTAACCGTTTATAGCCTTGAAAAAACTCATTATTTTATTCATGATCCTGTATTCTTCCAGATGTTTATATCCTGATTATGTTTGTTCATTTCGCGCATGTATTACGTATGCTAATTAGTGTTGGTATCGAATCCATATTTTTCATTCAACGACAAGGTGTTGTAACTTTATGGTGGTAACGTATCTATGGTACGAGTCTGACACAGAAGAATCGGTATCGATACGGTCATACATAAACTTGGTTGAATCCCTTTGAGTAATACAATAAATTCATACCCAATTTATGTGGGGCTATTGAATTATATTGCATTAATTGCTACTTATGCACGAATCATGGAATAGACAATGAATTTGAATTAAAAGTTAGTGTCATACCCTGCATCTTTATAATTCAAACTATTGAAATAAAATCAAGAACTAAACATAATTTTCTTTATGTATCTAAATTTTCATATGTATCGATAAAAGCTTTTTTCCCAACCTTCCGATGTATGGGTGTAAATGTTTGAAATGATCTTTCTCCAGACTACCATGTCCTGACATTTTCTGTTTCTGTGAAAGTTAGAATTCTTTGCTTTAGTACCTTCCTACTTTCTCCGAGGACTGTCTTTTGGGCTTTTACATTTCTTTCTTCTTCTGTAATGGGGCATTTAAAGGTCAGACGACCACCTGGCCCCGGCGACACGATATGATAGGGCAATGTGACGTGAATGTTGTTCTATAGGTTGTATTTTTCAACTTTTGATCTAAAAACAGAATTTCCTGACTATAAAAGTAACCTGGGGCCTCATATCGATCGCTGTTGGAGATCAATGATAAAGCCGATTTAAAATAAACATCAAAAGCCTCGATATAGTTGCTCGTGACAGATCTTAGTAAATTAATAACCTGTAAAGCGAGAAAATAGTAACGTGTTACGCATTAGCAACAAGAAAAATTCCCAAGTAGTTTCAGTTAGAAAAAACGATTGTAATAAGTTCTCTGTACACCACAATAGCACATCTCGTTGATTGGTTGTAGACATCCTCCCGAAAAGTTAAGGTAATGACATTTCATACCATAATTTATTGATTAACTTGGCGGGCAATAAAAAAAGAAGATTTAAATATATATTCAAGTTTTAGGTCAAAACTTTTGTAAAAATGTGGCGTGGGTGGCTGAGTGGTTAGGCAGCCGAACTGGGGATCATGAGGCCCTAGTTCAAATCCTAGCAAAGCCAGGTCTGACGATGTGTTCCCTGGGAAAGAGATTTAACACGCATTTTTCCCTCTCTACCCAGGTGCAAATGGGTACAAGCACTAGCTTGGGAGTAAAAACCTGCGTCAGACTAGCGTCCTGACCAGGAGGTGATAATTGTCCCTATTCCACTCCACGCTGGAGAAACCGGGATAAACTCCGGCTCTATGGGCCTTAAGGCCCCTGGAAGAACTTAACGATTACTTTTGTAGAAGTGGTGTCAGTTATTCTAAACGTTATTTAACTTTTCGATAAACTGCTTAGAATCACTACAATTACATCTATCTTGTTTACGCAAGTGATTAGCTCGATCTACATTTTGACAGTTCAAGTAGTAGGACCTAATTATTGAATTGCCATAGGGGTCATAAAATTAAGTTATGAATTTAATATGTTTTGTAAAAATGAAATTTATAAAGTACATCATCTTATCCTTTCCTCCCATTTGCCAGATCACCATTCTGAGCCCATGGTATCAGAAACTCTTATACGTGAACGGTGGAGAAGACGGCCTGGCACGGTCCTATGTTCCACTGTACATCATCTCCACTCTCATCAACGCCGGACTGGCTGCAGACGACCACGGCGGCTCCATCTCATTTCAGGCAAACATAAGCATTCTGGGAGAATTTCAATCGCCGAATATCGTCAACGATAAACCTCTGTCGGATTTCTCTTTGGGAACCTGGTTCAGTGGGGCGTCTGGCTCCTTCAAATCCACAATCGAGAGCAACGTCGGCGTCGGAGGAGATTCTCTGAGAGCGAGATTCGTGCTGTGTATAAAGTTTTTTCTAATGAGACATTACTGCTCGGTAAAGGTGTTTCTAGTAGCAGGAACAGTGAGACTAGCAGTGCTGCTAAGAGCGTTCAACAAAACTGTGATAGATGGGCGGACGATGTTTGCGCATCAAGTTCAAACTCCTATTCATCTCCCATTGCGGGTGTAGGGCTTTCTGAGTGTGGTATTGGTCGTGTTTTGTATAAGTGCCATACAGATGATGATAATAATGTTTATTCTTCCAGTGTAATTAGTCATTTATCTCAAACGTTTTGTCCCGACGATGGAGACTTTTGCCTTAATTTTACTGGCATGTCTGAAGATCTGCATTTGCTTATTTGCAGCTCTGTCAGGGTTTTTTTTTAATTTATCTAGCAATGTTTTAGACTTAGTTCTTCTCGCAGCAGACAGATATTATTTGTTTCTAGGAATCAAAGTGACCGCAGCTTTGGGCTTTCAAACGGAGATTGATATTACCGGCAGATTGTACATTATAAGGTTTTCTTGAAAGCTTCAGGACAGGTGATTTCACCGGCGAAGAGCCTGGTGGTGGAAGACCTTCCCCACGCCTTCAGAATCGAAATATAGGCAACAACATGAAGGTCAAAGGTAGGACGAATTAACGATCGTTTTTCGCTGATGGTTTGTATTTGATTTTTTCTTTTGATCTTTATTCATGTCTTGGTTCGCATATAGTACTTTATTAATCAGTTCTTCATCGCTTCTAAGGTAGTGTCCGTTTCTGTTATTCTAACATCCATATCTCCTCTCCTCCCCACCCAAGACATGATACATGAAGCAAGATACAAGAACTATGATGACGATGTTATTCGTTTAAAGACAATTTTTATTTATTCACATTTAGATCATTGCTTTGGTGGACATGAAAATGAAACTAAAACAAAGAAAAGAAGGCAATCGACTCTCTTGGAATCCGACGGAGAAGATTCGACGTTGTCACCTACTGCTCTCATAAAGCAAGACCAATT
Organism: Doris montereyensis; assembly: GCA_037039925.1. Classification (NCBI taxonomy): domain Eukaryota; kingdom Metazoa; phylum Mollusca; class Gastropoda; order Nudibranchia; family Dorididae; genus Doris; species Doris montereyensis. The sequence goes on along the minus strand of JAXRKP010000078.1, from coordinate 89,599 downwards.
TTATAGGCACAGCTGATACTGTTCCCACGTACTCTTTCTCTTAGTTTTTTTGCATAATTGTTATTACTGAATAGGTCGTTACTAAAAAATTTAAAAACATATCATGTACTTACAGCATAATATTATCGTCGATGTGGAAAGAATTATATCATTTGAAAGCCAATTGAACCATGCGCAATATTTTTATCAGATGGCGTGAATTTATGACTTTCCTTCATGCGTACTCTCCTATTTAACCTACAAATGAGTTGATGCTTAACAGACCTTACCAATGCCAGATGGTTTCTTATTCTCTTGCTCACGTGCAATGTAATCAATGCATGTTAAAAAGTACTACATTTGGCTTTTGCCTCCCTGTCACCGAGGATGGGGGGATGGGGGTGGTGGGTTGGGAGTTGGGGAGAGGTCGGTTGTCCAGATAAAAGTCAGCCTCTCAACACAAAAGTCGTGGGTTCAAGCTCGTGGTAGGTTAAATATTTTTCTTGAGATTTTTCGAGTAAATATAGGTGGATCAACACCTAGTCCTGTCGGAGACGGACAATAAAGGAGGTTTCGTATGCTGATCTCAACACTCTGTGCACGTTACAGATCTCTTAACTGTTTATAAGGCAGTCTGGGCGAAATTTCATAAAAAACCAATTGACAATCAAACCTGAAATCCTCTTAGCTGTGGATGTGTGTAAAATCAAAATATAATCAACAACAAAAAATGTCACCGGTTTTTTGTGGACGCTCATAAAATAGAACGCATTTTCTTTATGTGATGTATGGAATCATAGTCTGCAACTGCAAGGTAGAGCTATCATAGTCTGCAACTGCCAGATAGAGACAATCATAGTTTGCAACTGCAAGGTAGAGACAATCATAGTCTGCAACTGCAAGGTAGAGGCTATCATAGTCTGCAACTGCAATGGTAACAATCATAGTCTGCAACTACAAGGTGCAACTGAGACAATCATAGTCTGCAACTGCAAGGTAGAGACAATCATAGTCTGCAACTGCAATCAATCATAGTCTGCAACTGCAAGGTAGAGACAATCATAGTCTGCAACTGCAGGGTAGAAGCTATCATAGTCTGCAACTACAAGGGAGAGACAATCATAGTCTGCAACTGCAAGGGAGAGACAATCATAGCCTGCAACTACAAGGTAGGAGACAATCATAGTCTGCAACTACAAGGAGAGACAATCATAGTTTGCAACTGCAAGGTAGAACTGCAAGGCTATCATAGTCTGCAACTGCAAGGTGAGGCTATCATAGTCTGTAACTGCAAGGTAAACAATCATAGTGTGCAACTGCAAGGTAAAAGACAATCATAGTCTGCAACTGCAGGTAGAGACAATCATAGTCTGCAACTGCAAGGTAGAGCTATCATAGTCTACAACTGCAAGGTAGAGACAAATCATAGTCTGCAACTGCAAGGTTAGTCTGCAACTGCAAGATAGAGGCTATCATAGTCTGCAACTGCAAGGAGGAACAATCATAGTCTGCAACTGCAAGGAGAGACAATCATAGTCTGCAACTGCCAAGGTAGAACAATCATAGTCTGCAACTAGAAGGAGAGACAATTATAGTCTGCAACTACAAGGAGAACAATCTGTAGTCTTAACAGCTGCAGACAATCATAGTCTGCAAGGTAAAGAGACAAGCATAGTCTGCAGCAGAATTAGAACAATCCCATTGTCTGCAACTGCAAGGTAGAGACAATCATAGTCTGCAACTGCAACTGCAATCATAGTCTCTAACTGCAAGGTAAGGGACAATCATAGTCTGCAACTGCAAGATGACAATCATAGTCTACAGCTGCAAGGTAGAGACAATCATGATCTGCAACTACAAGGGAAGGCTATCATAGTCTGTAACTGCAAGAGTAAAGACAATCATAGTGTGCAACTGCAAGGTAGAGACAATCATCTGCAACTGCAAGTCAATCATAGTCTGCAACTGCAAGCTAGAGACAGTCATAGTCTGCAACTGCAAGGTACCAAAGGGAGAGACTATCATAGTCTGTAACTACAAGGTAAAGACAATCATAGTCTGCAACTACAAGGTAGAATAATCCCATAGTCTGCAACTACAAGGAGAGTCTGTAACTACAAGGTAAAAGACAATCGAGTCTGCAACTACAAGGTAGAGACAATCCCGAAGTCTGCAACTGCAAGGGAGGACAATCATAGTCTGCAACTGCACAATCCATAGTTGGAGAGACAATCAACTGCAGTTTGCAATTACAGGGAGAGACAATCATAGTCTGCAACTACAAGGGAGAGCCAATCATATTTTGCAACTGCAGGAGGAGACAATCATAGTCTGCAACTACAAGGGAGAGACAATCATAGTCTGCAACAACAAGGTAGATACAATCATAGTCTGCAACTGTAAGGAGAACCAATCATAGTTTGCACTCCATGATCTGTAACTACAAGGTAAAGACAATCCGCTACATCAATAGTCTGCAACTACAAAGGGAGAATAATCAAGGTAGGAGACAATCATAGTCTGCAACTGCAAGCCTGCAACCTGAGAGACAATCATAGTCTGCAACAACAAGGTATCAATCATAGTCTGCAACTACAAGGTAGAGACTATCATAGTCTGTAACTACAAGGTAAAGACAATCGAAGTCTGCAACTACAGAGGTGAACAATCATAGTCTGCAACTTCTAGGAGATCAATCATAGTTTGCAACTGCAGGAGAGACAATCATAGTTTGAAACTACAAGGAAGAGACAATCTTATTTTGCAACTACAAGGGAGGGCAATCATAGCCTGCAACTACAAGAGGAACAATCATAGTCTGCAGCAACAAGGTCAATCATAGTCTGCAGCTACAAGGTAGAGACTATCATAGTCTGTAACAAGGTAAAGACAATCAAGTCTGCAACTACAAGGTAGAGACAATCATAGTCTGCAACTGCAAGGTAGAGACAATCATAGTCTGCAACTGCAAGGGAGGACAATCAGAGTCTGCAATCTAGTTTGCAACTACAAGTCTTCATAGTCTGCAACTGCAAGGTAGAGACAATCATAGTCTGCAACTGCAAGGTAGAGACAATCATAGTTTGCAACTGCAAGGTGGAGACAATCATAGTCTGCAACTACAGTGAGGCAATCATAGTCTGCAACTGCAGGTGAGACAGATAGTCTACTACGAAGGAGCCATCTTAGTCTACAATCAGGAGTTTGCAAGTCTACAACTACAAGGTAGAGACAATCATAGTCCTGCAACTACAAGGTAGAGACAATCTGGTTTGAAACTACAAAGGAGAACAATCCATAGTCTGCAACTGCAAGGTAGAGACAATCATAGTCTGCAACTGTAACAATCATAGTCTGCGACTAGAGAGACAATCATGGTTTACTGGGAGAACAATCATAGTCAAGATTGAGACAATCCCATAGTTTTATCTTAGTCTGCAACTGCAGGGTGAAGCTTCTCAGTCTGCAACTAAGGTAAATTAGTCTGCAACTGCAAGGTAGAGGTAATCTTAGACTGCAACTGCAAAGTAGAGGCTATCTTAGTCTGCAACTGCAAGGTAGAGGCTATCTTAGTCTGCAACTGCAAAGGTAGAGGCTATCTTAGTCTGCAACTGCAAGGTAGAGGCTATCTTAGTCTGCAACTGCAAGGTAGAGGCTATCTTAGTCTGCAACTGCAAGGTAGAGGCTATCTTAGTCTTTTCAAGGTAGAGGCTATTTTAGTCTGCAACTGCAAGGTAGAGACAATCATAGTCTGCAACTGCAAGATAGAGACTATCTTAGTCTGCAACTACAAGGTAGAGACAATCATAGTCTGCAACTACAAGGTAGAGGCTATCTTAGTCTGCAACTACAAGGTAGAGACAATCATAGTCTGCAACTGCAAGGTAGAGGCTATCTTAGTCTGCAACTACAAGGTAGAGGCTACCTTAGACTGCAACTGCAAGTTAGAGGCTATCTTAGTCTGCAACTGCAAGGTGGAGGCTATATTAGTCTGCAACTACAAGGTAGAGGCTATCTTAGACTGCAACTGCAAGTTAGAGGCATGAGCGGCTATCAATCGTATCTGTAGAGTCTGGTATCATTATAAAATTGTTGACACACGCTGAGAGGAAGTCGGTAATGAGCATCGATTTTACTTGTCGATAAGAACTGATTAGTATAAATTAGTTTGATGGGAAGCGGATTCCATGGGAGGATGTTCAAGTCGTCTCCTATAAAGATGCTCTGGCCAATGTGTTGTTGTTGGTTTTGGTTTTTTGTTGTTTTTGTGTGTGTTGTTGTTATTGTTGTTGTTGTTTCTGTTGTTGTTGTTCTTCTTCTTCTTCTTCTTCTTCTTCTTTTTTCTTCTTCTTCTTCTTCTTCTTCTTCTTCTCTTCTTCTTCTTCTTCTTCTTCTTCTTCTTCTTCTTCTTCTTCTTCTTCTTCTTCTTCTTCTTCTTCTTCTTCTTCTTCTTCTTCTTCTTCTTCTTCTTCTTCTTCTTCTTCTTCTTCTTCTTCTTCTTCTTCTTCTTCTTCTTCTTCTTCTTCTTCTTCTTCTTCTTCTTCTTCTTCTTCTTCTTCTTCTTCTTCTTTCTTCTTCTTCTTCTTCTTCTTCTTCTTCTTCTTCTTCTTCTTCTTCTTCTTCTTCTTCTTCTTCTTCTTCTTCTTCTTCTTCTTCTTCTTCTTCTTCTTCTTCTTCTTCTTCTTCTTCTTCTTCTTCTTCTTCTTCTTCTTCTTTCTTTCTTCTTCTTCTTCTTCTTCTTCTTCTTCTTCTTCTTCTTCTTCTTCTTCTTCTTCTTCTTCTTCTTCTTCTTCTTCTTCTTCTTCTTCTTCTTCTTCTTCTTCTTCTTCTTCTTCTTCTTCTTCTTCTTCTTCTTCTTCTTCTTCTTCTTCTTCTTCTTCTTCTTCTTCTTCTTCTTCTTCTTCTTCTTCTTCTTCTTCTTCTTCTTCTTCTTCTTCTTCTTCTTCTTCTTCTTCTTCTTCTTCTTCTTCTTCTTCTTCTTCTTCTTCTTCTTCTTCTTCTTCTTCTTCTTCTTCTTCTTCTTCTTCTTCTTCTTCTTCTTCTTCTTCTTCTTCTTCTTCTTCTTTCTTCTTCTTCTTCTTCTTCTTCTTCTTCTTCTTCTTCTTCTTCTTCTTCTTCTTCTTCTTCTTCTTCTTCTTCTTCTTCTTCTTCTTCTTCTTCTTCTTCTTCTTCTTCTTCTTCTTCTTCTTCTTCTTCTTTTCTTCTTCTTCTTCTTCTGTCTTCTTCTGTCTACCTGTCTTCCTGTCCTTCTTCCTTTCTGCTTCTTCTTCTTCTTCTGTCTTCTTCTTCTTCTTCTTCTTCTTCTTCTGCTTCTTCTTCTTCTTCTTCTTCTTCTTCTTCTATCTATCTTCTTCTTCTTCTTCCTGTCCTTAATGATGGTTTGTTGTTGTTCCAATTCCATGCTCTATCTGTCTGTCTAGTTTGTCGCCTATTGTCTGCTTTCCCTGTCTGCCTGTCTGTCTGTCTGTCTGTCTGTCTGCATGAGAGATTTGGTGTCTATCTGTCTGTCTGTCTGATATTGTTATTATTATTATGTTATCATCATCTCATCATCTGTCATCTGTCTGTCTGTCATCATGTCTATCATTGTCATCTGCCTATTATCTATTATTATCTATCATTATTATTATCTATTATCATCTCCTTATTATTATTATTATTATTATTATCAAATTATCATCTTATTATTATTTCGTCATCATCCTTATCATCATTATTATTATTATCATCATTGTTATTATTATATCATTATTATTATCTATCATCATTGTTATTATTATATCATTATTATTATTATTATTATTATTATTATCATTATTATTATCATTATTATTATTATTATTATCATTATTATTATTATCATTATTATTATCATTATTATTATTATTATTATTATTATTATTATTATTATTATTCATTATTATTATTTATTATTATTATTATTATCATTATTATTATTATTATTATTATTATTATTATTATTATTATTATTATTATTATTATTATTATTATTATTATTATTATTATTATTATTATTATTATTATTATTATTATTATCATTATTATTATTATTATTATTATTATTATCATTATTATTATTATTATTATTATTATCATTATTATTATCATTATTATTATTATTATTATTATTTGAACTATTATCTTATTATTATTTATTGATGGTTGATTATTATCATTATTTTTATTACATTGATGGTTGTTATTATCTCATCTTCATTATGACTTTGTTTTCTTTTTCTTTGACAGTGATGGTTGGACTATGTCGGATGACTTTCTCTTTTCTTTACACTGATGGTTGGACTATGTCCGATGACTTTCTCTTTTCTTTACACTGATGGTTGGACTATGTCCGATGACTTTCTTTTCTTTACACTGATGGTGCAGGAACAAAGGTCGCAGTCATATTAATGCGCCAACCCATCAAATTCGTTCATGACAAACAGTGACTCAATGGGAATGCCTTAAAGGCGCGTAGTTAGCTCGGTTGGCAGTCCGCTTTCATTTCGTGGCGAGCCGATGGGTGCCGACGCAGAGGTCGCGAGTTCGATCCCATTGGTGGCCATGGTTTCTTTCTGTCTATTCCTTGTACATGTATTTGTCTTGTCTTTGTTCCTATGGGGCTTTAATCGTATTCAATGTCCTTTCCTTTAAATAGTTCATGAAATATTTTCAGTTTCATTTCTCGTATAACATTATTGGCATCGTTTGCTATGAGGAGCTCTTTGATGAGGACATCAGTTAAGTCGTCTTTGCCCCCCCCAACCCTTAAGTTTATTCAAATTTATTCACCGTCGAGTCCTGGAGGCATACTTTCATGTCAAATGTGGACTATCGGTCACGGCCTGAGGTCACCTAGGTAACAGCACACTGAATTCATTTTCCTACCGCTCTAATACTTTTAATAACATGGACAACAATAACAAGAAGAATAAAAGAAACAACATGAAAAAACCAGACAACCCTCCCCTGCCCCCTCCCCCCTCTCCTCCCTCCCCCGCCACAAAACTACCCACCAAACCCCAATCCACCAAATTAACAAATCAGCCAAAATAACAATCATAGACATACCAAAGAAATCCCCTTACACACACACACACACACACACACACACACACAGGGGCAGATCTGGGGAGGAAGTCTGATGAATGATCTAAACAAACAAACAGATAAAACCAAAAATAGGTTTCCATGTTTCTCGTGCTTTTAACTCAGGTTCTAAAGGTGTAGAAAAACAAAGGAGAAAGAAACATCACATAGAACTGCAAACAAGTCTAAAGAGGGACATTATTGTCTAAATATCGATTTGTAGATAATTCTATATTCAGACTCTAATAACCTATTTTTAGAATCGATCGATGTCAATGATGACGTTGAGTGCATTCCTGAAAATGCATTAAATTATTGAAGGGGTCATTTCAATAGTGTGCCTATGTCCATTTTTATGAAAAACAAGACAGAAAGATAATCCTAGGGAATAACAGGAAATCATGTTTCCTGAAAAGTTTGAAAGTGATATGATGAAATTACATCACGTTTACAACCGTTTGAAACTTGGAATTCCCAACACCAACAGTGCCAAAATCCATGATTTTGGGCATTTTTCTCTAAATGACGTAATTGTGACAGACACACTATTGAAATGACCCCCCTTCTATTAATAAAATGTTTTAAAATCTCGGATGTAATTCATGCAGCATAACAAAAATGGTAGTTTCTTCTAACAAAACATGAACGTGTTTTCCTTTGGTCACAGAATCTTTTGCTTGCTTGCCATTTAGTGCGAATGTTGGTGTTGTCAGGTTTTCTTCAACCTTGAGACTAATTATAGCTCTTTGGCTATTGCTGGAGCGATTGGTGTAAATCATAATTATAATATTATGCTGTTATGATTGTTATCATAATACACTATTTTATTCTTTTACAACGGAATTTTCTCAACCTTGAATCGTTTTCCCTGGTATATTATTTTCGCTAAAAGATAAATCTCAGTCATGCTTGACACACTCATTATTGATGCGTGTACCGAAGGTGCATCAAATCAAATCTCCTTATGCGATTCCCTTGAGTATCATACGGTTACTTGGTTCACATTGCCACACTTTCTGTGTTATTTCATTGTTATTTCTGTAATTCTGTAACTTATCTCTGTTTAACGGTAAATGTTATTCATTTGTTGTCTGATGAAGAGCTGGTTTCTAGTACGCCATCTGATGTGTTGGTTTTGTCTTCATTGATTGACGGAGTTGTCTCTTATTGTCGTTTATTACTTCAGAATATGACCCATATAACAAATTGACAGTGATCTGTTTTTGTTTGGGTCAGTTTATGTTTTCATTTTTGTGTTAAACCAACTACATTTGCTTTTTTGCGGTTTTTCCTTAAGTAACCATCAACAATATCACAAAACGCTGATAATACTATAGCGACCTTATCCTTTATAAGATATTGTTTGATTGTTTTATACGTAAACGTTTGACTTTTTTGTTTCTTTTTTGAAAACAAGAAACATTACTACTATCGACGCTATTTCCATGGCAATGAAAATGATGTTGTGCAAAATAACAACTGCATTAATATCACAACTCATCATATACCAATATACAAAACTATATACCAATCGTATAATTAAATATGTGAAATATTGCCCTCTGGCCAGGTTCTGTATATCTTTCGGATTACGGTTTATATCCCAAACCACGCCCCATTCTCCACTAATTCCTTCCCAGCAGCCACCTTTATTGTGTGTGTGTGTGTGTGTGTGTGTGTGTGTGTGATCATGGCTATCAAGGAGATACTGATCAAAAAGCACATACACAATTCACGAATAAGCATCTATATTCCATTTCACTTTTGAAACACAACATTGGAGACATGAATAGTGTGAGTGTGTGTGCATGCATAAATGTATATGATATAATATGTGAAACAAACATGCATACACAATTATTATATTCATATATATATATATATAAAACTGTACATCTCAAACTTTGACCACTCTAATCTCACGTACCACTGCACCCATAACCGCCATGTTTGACAGGAAGATTTCAAATAGCCTGTGTTAGGTTCTTAGCGAATAAACTCTTGGGTCAAATTAGTATTTTCAATTGATTGTTTGTTGTTACTCATTCGTTCATTTCCGGTCATCAGATATGCAGTGAAAAACCCGCCTAACCTAAGTATCTAATACCATACCTGTACTTGGTATCACCCTGCACCCGCTACTCCATTAAGTAGTTCATCGTTGAAAAAAAAAACATGTGGTAAAAAGAGTAATCATAATCATAAGTGTCTACGGGCATGCTTATATATATATATATATATATATATATATATATATATATATATATATATATATATATATATATATATATATATATATATATATATATATATATATATATATATATATATATATATAACTGTATAACTCAAATTTTGACCTCTCAAAACTCTGGAACCACTGCATCCACAACCTCCATATTTGGCATGTTGACTTCAAATAGTCAGCTTTAGAGTCTTAGCGAATAAACTCTTGGGTCAAATCAGTATGTGGTAAAAGAGTAATCATAATCATTGTCTACGGGCATGCTTGG
>JAXRKP010000078.1:65000-72500 GCA_037039925.1 Doris montereyensis | reverse complement strand
ACGTCTTGCTCCCTCCCTCCTGATTTCATGCAGCCTTAAAACTTAATCACTCAACTCATTTAGGCTCACCACCTTTAAGTTCGTGTCATTGAAGCGCAAAATTGGACTTCTAAGACAATTCAAAGTAGAGATTGAATGCGGTAAATTGTTAATGATTATTTTCAGGATTCTCAAGTAAAGGGAGGAAGATGTCGATATTGCAACAATCGACTACTATGAGAAGACATAGCTATTAGGGCTATTTACGATGTGCTGTGCATCAGCAGGCTTCCGTCACAAGCGGTAACGAGACTAGATATATATATATATATATATCGATCCACAAATCTGCCTCTTAAGGCAAAGGATAGAGAGAAAACACTTTGTAATTAGGGGAAGGATTGTAAATAATGAAAAATCTATACGTTGCTCTGAGTGCTGCACTCAACAAACCTTGGATTAGTGGAGTGTTTAATGGGTTAAAGAGTTCGTAAACTCCCATCTCTCCTGACGTAAGCCACGTCCTGAAAAGTGAATTTCTCTATGGGCGGATCTCGTGGTTTCACGCAGATTTCGATCACTTTGAGGTCTTCTTCAATGGAGCCATCTTCATTCATTACTTTGGCAAAATTGACGCTGTAGGTAGAGGTGTTCACAAAAGGTTGCACCATTGTAACCGCGTTGTCGATGGTCAGCCGGATCGAGTCCTCCATCCGCTGACAAGCCTGGATACCCACGACTTCCCCGTCGTCCGTGACGCCGAAGTAGATAGTGCCCCTTCAGTGTTGAGGAAAGCGCACACGTATTTGCCGACCACGCTGCGGAAGGTACGTAAGTCGCTGAGGTTCCCGCCTCGTTTGAATTCCACGTGTCGGTTTTCCAGAGCCCACGTGCTGTTTCACGTGGAAGAAGACAGTCTCCGGGCAAAAACAAGGGCTGACGTGTGGGGTGGACGTCTTGACGTCCACTTTGACGACTGGATCCTCGCCTTGTTGGTCGGTGTCCTCGGGTTGGGGATGTGACGTGGAAGTGGAAGCGTTGAGCATGATGGGATTTGACGACTCCTCTTCCAGATTTTCAAATTCATGCTGTGATGCTAAGGAGGACGAGTCGGTGGACATCTTTGTCCAGGTGACCGGATTCACCCTCCCCTTACACGGGTTAGCTCTGTCGTGGATCTCAAACCCTAGCGGCGTGGAAGAAGAGGACTCGCCAAATGACGCCAGATGACTTGGATGCGTTTCGTTTGCGCTTTCCAGAGACCTACCAGTAGTACCAGTAACTCTGGTGGTTTCCCTGTCGGTTCCCTGGAAAGAAATGTAAAAATGAAGTCACAAAGTATAGAGCTGAAATGTTGTTTCAAAGTATTGTCTTTCAGATGGAAACAGGTCTCATGATCAGATGAGGACGGCTTTGTCCATTCAAAAAATTGTGTTCTCTTTGGTCTAATATATTTAATGTATTTAAAGTAAACAATTCTAAAATTGATTTTTTTCAAAATCTGCTCAAACAGAACAATGTACTAAATCAATCGTTTGTAAAAATAATATTTTCAGAAAATACATGCGCCCTGGACGTATAATTAGACCAGCCACAACTGGTGTTTACCTTACAGTCAAGCCGTGAAAGGAAAGATTGCCTCTTGACACTGCACTCGCTGATAGCGAACATGTACTGAATGCTAGCGTGCGATGGCTAGTATAGATACGCCACATAAAATAATATACATTAATACAATGAGAAACAAAAAATGAAACAGAGAACGTAATCACCTCCACCTTCGTGAGAGATCCTACTTACGTCTTTGTATGGGAGTGACACTTCCAGCTGCTGGAGAAGCGAAGGAATTTCGGCGAAGAATGACCTTGAAGTGCCTGGGGTTGGCCGTCAGGACGCGAAGGTCGAAGAAGTTCAACACGTCTCGAACGTCTTTACAGGCTCTCACCACAAAGTCCTCGGCTTCTTTCGAGTGCAAATGTATCAGAGCAAAACCGTCCTTGGGGTCCACTATGATCTTGGCAATATCTGCGGTGCGTACTCTCAGGGACAACAGGAAGCGGGCAAGCCTTTTGGCTGTCTTCTTAGCACTGCAATTGCCGTGATTTATGGGGCTAACGAATAGTCCACCTGGGGCGTCTTCAGGTGTAGAGGCCATGCAATTTTGTTTTCTCTTCTATTCTCCTCAATAGTACGATTGGTCATTGGTCTGAAATGAAGAGTAAAAACGAAAACCTGTCTGAAAATTCCAGTACTTGATTTGTCAGCTTTCATCATGCTTTCAAGATATCATCTCTAACTTCGTGTGAAACCTCAAGTGCCTTGGGAAAAACAATAAAGTATTTATAGTGACAAATTTATCAATACCAAAACAAAAAAAAAAAAGAAATCACATTCCTCTCCTCTTCATGATGAGGATGTGATGTCATAAAATAGATCAGGACTTCATTAAGACATAGCCTGTGACAATCCATTGGGGGCGCCAAGTGAAAATTATCTATTTGAATGATATGAAACACTTTCTTGACGTATTAAACAACTGAATATCTCATGAACCTACCAATTGTTGAATCTCCATTGATTTCACATCTTCTCGATGTGGTTACTTTCCTGATACATCACTTTGGGCTATTTCTGTAAACATCAGCTGTTGAAGACATTGATAGACATAAGGTTATATCGTTTCAGGACATGCTGACATATACGCCTTCTTTACACCATTTGCAAATGTGTTCAAAGGAATGGGAAAACATAAAACATACAAAGACAATGAAACAGTTCGAAAAACCACAGCTTCACCAATTGGAACTTGTTGGCATGAAGTGTAATATTAACGCAGCTTTCACGCAACTTAAACACCCGACCTTACTTCCACATATTTATAACATACCACCAAAGGCTTTAAATTATAGTTGTTTATATACGTGTTTTATTTTAGTAGAATTTGCTCAACTGTATAGAAGCAGAGCTTGCTGAAACGATAGGAATGGTTCAATGATACATAAGAAGAATGTCGAATGATTTATATAATACGTATCTTCTACGCACATCAATACAAAGTTCTTCAACTTAGGTAACCTTTTTGCAGTTTTGTCTGTAACACAAATACTTATATCTACCGTGTCCTGCTTTACTTCTTCAGCTTAACTTATGAGGTTGTAAAGCGAACAAACAAAGCGAACAAAACAAGCAAACCAAATACTGACTCGATCTAATAATCGTACTTAGTATGACCCCGATTCTAACACGCTTGTGGCGTTATAATACGCGGACCATATTTTCCTTTCCTCTTCCACACCGACGATTTTAGCCTATGGAGATTAGGTATTCGCTTCTTGGCGATTGATTCAGTATGATATCCATTAATTGTTATCTTTACTTTTCTCTCCTTTATTTAGACATTTTCTTGATTTTTTCATAAAGAGGGTGATCTGTTTTGGATAATTTTCACCATGTTCTCAGAACTTTTGTAGTCGTGCTCAAAATTGCGTTTAGCGACATGGGCGCCATTTCGAACACATTTTGTAAATGTCTGTTATTTCCTATTCAGATCTTCAGCTGGACGTCACATTTTCCAGGTTTCGTTCCCAATGGCTATGAAAAAGGGTGTGTAAAGGTCTCATCTCACAGCCTTGCTCCAGTTTCTCTTCTTTTTGTTGTTGTTGTTGAGGAGGCAGGGGAGGGGCAGCAGTAGGTATTGTTCAATCTAGGGTTGTTGACCACTTTCAAACCCAATGCATATTTAATGTCGAATTTCGCAAGGAATGGTTTACACGCTTGGCATGAAGGTGACAGCAGTTCAGGCTACTTTGCCAGTCTACGAAGCTAAAGATTTTAGCTTTCAATCACGTGTAGACATGCAAATTAAAATAGTTACCGCTGATATAACGTTTCGTTGTCCGGTAGGTTCCCTTCTCCATATAAGGTTTCATGCAGTTAATACTTTGGCATGTGGACGAATACACGAAAATAAATTCGATGTGACGATTACACACTAGTATGTGAGTGAAATAATGTTTGACGGTTTTTAAAAAAGCTATTCAGGCAAAGCTATTCCTAATAAGAAAAACATACCGCAAGATTCGTGTGGATAGAATTATTAGAATCATTCAGTCCGGCTACAAATGAGATTGCCTTCTAATTTCTTTCAATGGCTGCATCCGATCATCGTAAAACCACCATCGTGCTTGGGTTTAGTTTTGTTTGTTGTTTATTTTACTTTAAAAACATTTTTGTTTTTCATTTCCCCACCCCTGCCCCTATTTCATTTTGATTTAAGTAGAGTTGAATTTGAATTTTGTCGTCATGCTTCTGACACTGATGCAGGTTTAATCGGCTTAATGCCCTTAATTTGACACCACGATGTTGTTCAGGTCCTATACGACATTAATGTCATCAGTTTTCAACATGATCCTAACGATACAACCAACTCAATGGCAGCAACAATCCATGGATCCCAGTTTCCTTAGAGTGCGAGATGAGGTCCAGAAAGTCGACCATTTCTTTCTTAATCGGGGCTTTTCATTTCAGCCATCGACTATCCATCCACTTGCTGCACGACGATTTCCACCCATTAGCTTCAATTTGTTAGGGCTCCCCCTAGTCATTCCATGGCAGGTTGATTCTATGGCGCCGGAGGAGCGATCAAACATTTGTGAATTGGACGACCACGTAATCGCAATATATTGTATTCTCAGAGTATTCTGATCCAGTCAACGTGGATTAGTCTTTATAATGCATTTACCTTGGTTTCTCGTGGTGCAGAGAATGTTTATATTGACCGTTGTGCTGATCGATTTGTTAATAATACTAATAATAAGAAAAACCCCACCTGACATAAAACGTCTATAAGATATAATTTTATTAATACATACATACGTACATGAAAATGGTTATATATACATACATACATACATACATACATACATACATACATACATACATACATACATACATACATACATACATACATACATACGTACGTACGTACGTACATACATACATACATACATACATACATACATTCATACATACATAATACATATATACATACATACCTACATATATTATATACATACATATACATACATACAATCATAATTCATACATACATACATACATACATACATACATACATACATACATACATACATACACACACATTCCTACATCATATTACATATCTACCTATTACATATACATACATACATACATATATACACATACATAGATCTACATACATATATACATATATATATATATATATATATATATATATATATATATATATATATATATATATATATATATATATATATATATATACATATATACATACATACAGCTAGATACACAAATATCTATGCATACATACACACTTATTACATACATACATACATACATACACATACATACATACATACATACATACATACATACATGCATACATACATGTACATACATACATACATACATATATACATATACATACATGCATGCATACATACATACATACATACATACATACACACATACATACATGCATGCTTAGATGCATACATAGATACACATAATACACACATGCACACACACACATACATACATACATACATACGTACATGTATACATACACATACATACATGCATACACACACATACATAGATACATAGATACATAGAGATATAGATACATACATACATACACACATACATACATACATACATACATACATACATACATACATACATACATACATACATACATACATACATACATACATACATACAAGTTAGTACTACATACAATGCATGCATTGGTTCATTCCCTAAGAAAAAACTGTCATACAAAACATCGTCGGCTGAGAAAAGAAATTTTAGAAATTCACATTGACAAGGGAACAACATTATCTCTTTCTTTTTTTAATCTATCAATTTCATGTATCGGTAAGGCGTGCTTTTAAAATATAGATCTATAACTGAGCCAAGATTGGTAATCGTTACGATTTGAACACATACATCTTCCTGTATCTGGATATAATATAGCTATGTCTGTATGTAAGTGCTTATGTACATGAAGCTTATTGTTGGAAGAACAGTTTTGAAAAAGATTTGTTAAATAATGGATATATACCATGATCATTATCATTAGTTTGATCTGTGTATGGCTACGTTTTCTAATAGATAACGTAGATCTAGATATACATCAGATAATATACATATAGATCCCTACATGTGCATATATACATATATATATATATATATATATATATATATATATATATATATATATATATTTCTAATTTCATTATGCTAAAATGTGGTCATCCAATTCTAATTCCTATCAACATCTAGATCTAGATATATACTAACTATATAAGTGTAGATCTAGATTCTGACCTAAATCAAAGTAAAATTACCTAGATCAAGATCTACATCTAGATCTAGATCTGAAACAAATCTAGATCTAGATCTAATTTGTTAAAAAATTAGACTGTCTAACTCTAGATTTGTCTGGAAATTTAGATTAGATCTAGAATCTAGATCTTAGATCTCGATATCAGGTCTAAATCGATGTCAATAATTACCTTACATTTTATAGATTAAGCCTCTAGTCTAAATGGATGTAAAATCTACCTAGATTTATCTAGATCTAGCAATGGTGTATGAAGACAAATCAGTAAAATGGAACTGACACAAGTAACCTAGTTAGTTATATCTTCGGTGCATCACAAATCAATGAGACCACCCCCAAAAGCCTGAAAGCGTTTCTTGGAAAGAACTTAGTTTTAGAATGCCTTTACGGTTTCACGTCGACTTCCGTTCCCTAATAGTCACTTCCGATTTTCACATCAGTTCAGAACGTGCTAGGAAAGTAGGACTATGACTGGTAGAAATTAGGTATAAATGGTTTTTTTTAGGACTTGAATCGTTGGGACCTTGCATTATGTGAATACTTTGAATTTTACTTGCATAGAGCCTTTTGTCTTTATCTGTTTCACCAAAACTAAGGTCAACAACTCCATGGTTATTTTGAGATGTATTGGGCATTTAAAGGTCAAATGACCTATACTGCAGCCTCTGAAAGAGATATGATATGATGATGAACATTCTTCATGCATAATACTAACGCGCTACGTGTCAGCTACAAAGATAACGAAAAACAAAAAACCTAAAACCCCAAAGGTACGGGGAAAATGAAGAATGGATTAGAGATAGACATGGGAAATGAGAAACATTAACTGAACTAAAGCCCTGGGAGAAGGTCAATTTTATTTGTATTGGCTGTTTAGTTTTTTGTTGTTGTTGCAACTGTCACAAAAGAGGCGTAACTTTTTTAATTAAATAGATTTTGACATACATCTAATTTTTTTCTTCCAATCAGATCAGATCTAGGATTCAGACCGAGGTCTTAATAAATATAGGTTTTTTTAGCTGTTGTCTAGAAAAACGACCGTAGATCTAGACTCTTGCCTTCGAAATTTACAATCCAAAACGCAATGTATACCTTATATGTTCTATAGAGCG
>JAXRKP010000078.1:57500-60000 GCA_037039925.1 Doris montereyensis | reverse complement strand
ATGGGAAAATAAAAAAGAACTGGCATTTTAATTATAGACTCAGTGACTAAAATTACTACCACTCGCCGCTCAACATATTCTTAATCGTTTGATGATTCTTGAGGGTTTTCAAAATGAAATCAAAAGCGACACCATCGCGTTTAAATATAAATTCGGGTCTAACAAAATCATCACACTTAAAAACATTCTTCAGTTGTATGATGATTCTTGAGTGTCTTCAGATTCAATGAAAGCGCTCGAATGCTATAATAAGAACCGGGAGTTTCATTTCAGTAAGTCTCCAGAGGTTCATCCAATCTCAACGGAGTGGACTTCACAATAATGATATCTTTTAATTTGAGTAAGAGACACTATGGTTATTTGAGGAAACGCATTTCTCTAAATGATCGTTTAGGTCAGCTATGACTTTCAATTCGTCGTATTTTAATTAAATAAAACCAAAAACAAAACAAAACAAAAAATCGGAACACGTTCACACGATTCGAGCGTAGGTGTGTGTTTGGAAATGCCAGCATGACTTAATGTCTCGTAGAGGTCAAAATGCTTCAGCGGATGCGTGACAGTGTAAGAGGGGTTAGGGAGGGGGGAGAGCGTATTCTTAGTGTTTGGCTTAGGGAACAAAAAGAAAGGAGGAGGGAGGGGGGTTGCTGGAGCTTAGCTAAGGGATTGTAATAAAATCTCTTTCTTCATCTAGAAATAAATGTTTTCAATATTTGTTTATTTTTTCTTTCCTTCATATATTTTTAAAAAATTGAACATAAAAACAGTTTAACCGCCTTGTACGGAAGCGCCTACTTTCGATGCCCGGTTATCCGGTACATCCAACATCAGTTTCACTACTTTTCTCTTGGGCGAGGAACGAGGGATTTAGGTTGGTGATGGGTGACACCCATCCACCCCATCACGCCAAACCCATAATGAAGGTCAAACCTTGACGCAAACAGGCCGGATCGGTAAGTATGTGGCACCAAATCTTATTGGAGGTGGATGACAGCCACATAAACTGTTTATGTTCACTTGATAATGATGTCGATAGCCTAAACGGTGGAGTAGCCAATCCCAGCAATGTATTTCCCCACTAAACCTAGGTGCAAATTGGGTAACAGCAAACTGTCTTACATGGTAAAGTAGTGACAACTCAACTGCCTGAGGTAGTACTTAGATCTAGATTCTAGATATTTCTCGTTTGTAGTCTGACGAAGGGTTATACCCGAAACGTCACGCGTTTGTTCTGTCTTTATTAGTGGAGTTGTCACTTATTGTCATTTTTCGCATTTGACTTCCTCCACCGTGGCTCCTTCGTATTATGGTAAGGTAGTATAATTTGATACTTTGTACTATCAGAGATAGACACGATCATGTTACTGCCTTCCTCTCCCCGGCCCAACTCCGCTAGGTACGTTATCCCATCTATCTATCTATCTATCTATCTATCTATCTATCTATCTATCTATCTATCTATCTATCTATCTATCTATCTATTTATCTATCTATCTATCTATCTATCTATCTATCTATCTATCTATCTATCTATCTATCTATCTATCTATCTATCTATCTATCTATCTATCTATCTATCTATTTATCTATCTATCTATCTATCTATCTATCCATCTATCTATTTATCTATCTATCTATCTATCTATCTATCTATCTATCTATCTATCTATCTATCTATCTATCATCTGTCCCATGGCGGAGGCCGTTGGGGCGCTACAGATGACCAAATAACCAGTCTTCTCCACTCCTTCCTGTCCTCCGCCCGTCTCATCAGCTCACAATCATGTTCGCTAAAATTCCAAAATTTCGATAAACAAGACAGAGAGATAATCGTATGGAATAAAAAGAAATCATGCTTCCTGAAAAGTGTGGAAATGATATGATCAAAATATGTCACGTTCACAGCGGTATTTTTTCTCTAAAAATGCAATGACGTAATTATGACTTTGGCACACTATTGAAGTGACCCCTTCTATTGTTTAAGTCGTGGTTATGTAATCAAGAGATTTCTTGAGCGTCGCCATGAGTCCACGTGAGGAATACGTCGCCGTGACAAGCATTAAATTCGTAAAGCATGTTTTCCTAGGGGAAGGGCAGGGGGAAAGGTTCGTCCTTTTTTTATTTCTTTTTTAGCTCAGATCGGTAAGCGACTTTCAATCAAGACCATTGTTAATTTGTCATGACTATTGATCCATCTATCTATCTATCTATCTATCTATCTATCTATCCTCTATCTATCTATCATCTATCTATCTATCTATCTATCTATCCTCCCTATTTATCTATCTCTCTATCCTCTATCTATCTATCTATCTGTCTGTCTATCTCCCTATCTGTCTATCTATATCTATCTATCTATCTATTTATCTACCTATCTATCTATCTATCTATCTATCTATCTATTTATCTATCTAGTATATCTGTCTGTCTATATGTCTATCTATCTATTTATCTAAATCTATCGATCTATCTATCTGTCTGGTTATTTATCTATCTATCT
>JAXRKP010000078.1:47500-50000 GCA_037039925.1 Doris montereyensis | reverse complement strand
TACATTTTTTAAATTTATTTATTTATCTATTCTAACAGTTAACAGTCACCAGAAACATGACATACATTAATGTGAGAAAGCATCGGGCCATTTTTTTCTTTTTTAATTTGCTGTGGAAACAAAAGCCTTTGTTTTTACCCCACATTTCCGTAGTAATCTGTTTTGTTTAATTTCCAGTAGATTTTTTCAGAAACTTATTTCAAGAATGAGGAATTTTTAACATGTAACTGGTTCAGAATTTAGACTCCATCTTTCAAATCAATAAACATATATTATTATTATTATTATTATTATTATTATCATTATTATTATTATTATTATTATTATTATTATTATTATTATTATTTATTATTTATTATTATTATTATTATTATTATTATTATTATTATTATTATGATTATTATTATTATTATTATTATTATTATTATTATTATTATTATTATTATTATTATTATTATTATTATTATTATTATTATTATTATTATTATTATTATTATTATTATTATTATTATTATTATTATTATTATTATTATTATTATTATTATTATTATTATTATTATTATTATTATTATCAATTATTTGCTCCCTATTTTTGAGCCCATGCAGTGTACGTTTGCGTTCTCTCTTCGAGTCCCCTCCTCTCTAACGTTTATGGTCATCATTGATGTTACCACCTTCCACTAAAATCTCATTTAGCTGTTTGATCTAATGATATCGTTCTGGTACATGCATTCGGTTTGCCCATGTCATCTACCCAAACAATGCTCACGTCATCATTTTCTGTTCTTCGGGCATTCAAGGATAACACGTTCATCTTTCATTTCATTCTGATGTCGGTGTGTCATTATTGGGTGGAGGGATGTAGCGTAGACCAGGTGTGACGATGATTCTTGACATCCAGGGAAAGCATTTAGCTATCATTCCGAGGCCAACGCCACTAGCTCCGAAATGGCACACATTCACTCACATACATACATACACACACACACACACACTCCCTCACTCACTCACTCGCTCACTCACTCCCTCACTCACTCACTCACTCACTCACCCACTCATTCACTCACTCACTACTCCCTCACCACTCACTCACTCACTCACTCCCTCACCACTCACCACTCACCACTCACCCACTCATTCACTCACTCACTCACTCACTCACTCACTCCCCCCCACTCGCTCACTCACCCACTCACTCATTCACTCACTCACTACCCACTCACCCAGTCACTCACTCACTCACCCACTCACTCACTCCACTCACTCACTCACTCACTCACTCATCATTCACTCACTCACTCCACTCACTCATCACTCACTCACCCACTCACTCACTCACCACCCACTCACTCACTCACTCACCCACCCACTCACTCACTCACTCACTCACTCACTCACACTCCCCACTCACTCACTCACTCACTCACTCACCCACCCACTCACTCACTGAACACTCACTCACTCACTCACCCACTCACTCACTCACCACTCACTCACTCACTCACTCACTCACCCACCTCACTCTCTCACCACTCACTCCTCACTCCCTCACTCACCCACCCACCCACCCACTCTACTCACTCACCCACTCCACTCACTCACTCCTCACCCACTCACCCACCCACTCACTCACCAACTCACTCACTCACCCACTCACTCACTCACTCACTCACTCACTCTCTCACGCTAAAGGGAAACCAGAAATCTTGCAGCAAATAACAACGAATCTAAAATTAGCTTGCTTTGTTCTTTGTTCTTTTCCTTTGAGTACGTGTGTATGTGTGTGTGTGTGTGTGTATGTGTGAGTGTGTGTGTGTGTGCACGTGTGTGTGTATGTGTGATTTGGAGAAAAAAATAATTTTAGATTAAACTTTACATATTAATCTATTTGCTCATTTTAGGCTTAACAAAATCAACAATTCTATCATGGCATCTAACTACAATTCGTTAAGAAAACGAAATACACAATGTATAAAACACCTAGATGCCAGGTCCATAGACTCTATAATTATTTCAGCCGACGACCAGATAAGTCTGAAGGCTGCTATCTATGGATATGTGGTCGGCCAACTCGTTCCCTTCAACATGCCCAATAGCGATGGCTGCAAAGACAGTGGAATTACGTGCCCTATCATCAAAGGACATACCTACACTTATCAGGGCATGTTTAAAGTACTACCCACCTATCCCACGGTAAGTACAAACATTCATTGTCACAGCTACACTTATCAGGGCATGTTTAAAGTACTACCCACCTATCCCACGGTAAGTACAAACATTCATTGTCATTCTACACTTATCAGGGCATGTTTAAAGTACTACCCACCTCCCATCGTACACTCAGCTACACATCTAAGTACAAGGCATTCATTGTCACAGCTACACTTATCAGGGCATGTTTAAAGTACTACCCACCTATCCCACGGTAAGTACACACATTCATTGTCACAGCTACACTTATCAGGGCATGTTTAAAGTACTACCCACCTATCCCACGGTA
>JAXRKP010000078.1:40000-42500 GCA_037039925.1 Doris montereyensis | reverse complement strand
TGGTTTGAATTTGAAGTATAGAAAAAATGGAGAGAACAAATTAATTTAGGCTAAATATTATTTAGAATAATAAAAATTGTGTAGTGTTCATAATGCAACAAGATTTGTTTCATCTCATTTTATATGAGAGGAAATGTTGTTGTTGTTGTTTATTGTTATTACTAGTGGTGTTGGTGGTGTTATTGTTGTTATTGTTGTTATTGTTGTCGTTGTTGTCGCTATTGTTGTTGTTGTTATTGATGTTGATGTCGTTATTATTGTCGTTGTTGTTGTCGTTCTTGTTGTTGTTGTTGTTCTTCTTCTTCTTCTTCTTTTTCTTCTTCTTCTTCTCCTATGTGCATACATGCAACACATTCATACATACAACACATACATACATACATACACACACATAATACATATATACATACAACACATACATACATACATAAATACATACATACATACAACACATACATACATACATGTATACATAAATACATACACACATAATACATACAGACATACAACACATACATACATACATACATACATACATACATACATACATACATACAATAAATACATACATACATAAATACATACATACATACAGATACACACAAATACATACATACATACATAAATGTATACATACACACATAAATCTATACATACATACCTACATACAAAAATACATACATACACATACACATACGTAATACATACATACATACACACACATACACATACACATACACATACACATACACATACACATACACATACACATTCACATACATATATAAACATGTATTCATACATACATAGAGTCATACATGCAACACATTCATACATACAACACATACATACATACATAAATAAACACACATAATACATATATATACATACAACACATACATACATACATAAATACATACATACATACATACAACACATACATACATACATGTATACATAAATACATACACACATAATACATACACACATACAACACATACATACATACATACATACATACATACATACATACATACATACATACATAAATACATACATACATAAATACATACATACATACAGATACACACACATACATACATACATACATACATACACATACTCATACACATACACATACACAAACACACATACACACACACATAATAATAATAATAATAATAATAATAATAATAATAATAATAATAATAATAATAATAATAATAATAATAATAATAATAATAATAATAATAATAATAATAATAATAATAGTAATAATAATAAGACATTTATATAGCGCAAATACATATTTGAAATGCTCAATGGCGCTTAACATGATTCATAATAAAGATAATAAAAAGTTTAACATATCCAAGGTCATTCCTCGGCAATTTAAAAGTACATGTATAAAGACTAAACAGCATGCTCATACAAACATACATACATACATACATACATACATACATACATACATCCATACATCCATACACGCACACATGCATACATATATACATACTTACATAGAATATCGAATAGATAATGTTAAGACAAAGAGCACACTGTTTTGCATTGTCAATTCCATTTCAGGGAAGGGAAAACCCTGCCTTATCTACCTGTGTGGCAATCAAGGATCTCACCGACACACTCTTTACAGTTACGTACACTGCAGTGATTAACATCCAGGTCACCTCAGGATGGTCAGTGCTGGTCCTACTATTTACTAACTGACTTTGCCGTATCTTTTAGAGAGCGAGATACCGGACACGACAAGAGAAGTAAATTGTTGGAGCCGGAGGTTATCCCGATTTCTGTAGCGTGATGCGGAACAGGGGATGATAGTCACCCCCTGAGCAGGCCGCTAGTGTCTGGTACAGGGGATTCGGTACCTCTATAGAGGTAAGGTGTCGGTGTCTTAACCAATAGGTCATGGGTTCAAGCCGCACCGACGGTTGAAAAATATTATCTAGTTTTTTCGAATAAGAATTACCGCCCTGGTCCGGTTAAGTGAATCGACACCTAGGCCCAATCAGAGACGGACGATAAAAAGTGTGATCCTAAAGCCGATCACAATACTCTGTGCACGTTAAATATCCCTATATATCATTTCCTATATATATATAAATCAAATATATATTTTTATATGTATTTACATCTAGATTGAGTAAAATAGTGTCTTTCATAAGGAACATATCGTCATAACTAGCTTTGCTTGGAACCTATGATTTCATATACCACCGACGCAACCTCATATAAAAAATGAAACTGAACTATTTCAAATTTCAAGTAGAGAGAGAGAGAGAGAGAGAGAGAGAGAGAGAGAGAGAGAGAGAGAGAGAGAGAGAGAGAGAGAGAGAGAGAGAGAGAGAGAGAGAGAGAGAGAGAGAGAGAGAGAGAGAGAGAGAGAGAGAGAGAGAGAGAGAGAGAGAGAGAGAGAAAGAGAGAGAGAGAGAGGGAGTGGCGATGACAGAGAGAGACAGACAGACAGAGAGAGAGACAGACA
>JAXRKP010000078.1:30000-35000 GCA_037039925.1 Doris montereyensis | reverse complement strand
TGTAAGGGCCCTGTGGGTGGTACCGTCAGTTTTAGACGCCTGCACTAAATGCTCCATCAGCCTTCAAAGGTGCCATTACATTTTAATCACTGCAATAAAAGAGGCAGATGCATTTTCTAATTCACGCACTAACATCGATTGCTTGATTTTGACAGCTCAAGATCTCTACGTACCAACCAGTGTTGACATATCACCATGTTCAGTGCAGCCTTGCGTGTTCAAACATGGCACCACAGCAAACGTCACAATAGGTTTTAACGCCAGTAAAATACAGTACTTCGATTCTTTCTCACATGTATCGTTGTTGTCAACGATACCATCAATATTTTATTTTATTTTTTATTGTCGTTTGTGTTAGAAATTCTATTGGGATTTACTGAACAGTTCTTCAACTTTTTGCATTGCCTTTAGTTTTGTTTTCAATACTTTAATAGTCTAAAAATCGCCAGAATCATTATGAGAAGCTAGTCTGCATTTATATGTTAACGTGGGGATATATTGTGTTTTTCCCTTTTTCTTTTTTTTGTTTGTTAGCTGTGGAAACAGGAGCTCTTACTTCCATTTTAACCTTTCTTGTGATTTTATGTTTCATTTAAAGCACTGAAACGAGATGACAGGTGGTTAAGGCATTGCACATGGATCTAGAGGTACTGACTTGTTCTGTTAGAGTGCCGGTGGACTAGGGACCATGAGGTCCCAGGTTCGAATTCTAGCAAAACTAGGTCCTACGTTCTGTTCCTTGGGAAAGACATTAAACATGCAATTCTCCCCCCACTCTACCCGTGGTGCAAAATGGTACAAGCACAAGCTTGAGCGACTCAGACTAGCGTTCTGGCCAGGAAGTGATTATTATCACCTGTCCCACTTTGCGCTATTGAAACCGGATAAGCTCGGCTCTATGGGCGTAAAGGCCTTGAAGGAACTTTACTCTTTTTTGCTCATACCAATAAAACATTTATTATTTGACAACTAGATGCGAAACCTATGGACTTGATATCATTTCAGCCGACAACCAAACAAGCCTGAAGGCCGCTATCTACGGCATCATTTTCAACACAGCTGTTCCATTCAACATGCCCAACAGTGATGGCTGCAAAGACAGTGGAATCACATGCCCTGTCACTAAAGGTCGCAGCTACACTTATCAGTCAACCTTCAAAGTATTAGCCAGCTATCCCACAGTAAGTGGAAACATTCAATTAATCAAATGAAACAATATGGTAATAATACATGTAAAGAATAATATGTGCATTAGTTAGAAACGAACACAGGACAAACTTTGTATAGATGACCACAGCTATTTCCACAACAATCAATTGTGTTAAACCAAAAAATATATCACTAAATGATCTACCTGCATCTTCTGAACAATGTACCTACCAGGTTTCTGTCTAGCAATTATAAAACTAATCTGGGGGATTTGGACAAAACTCAGGAATTGTATCCGACTAATCCATAAAGCAGTATACTGGGAATCTTAAAACAGGTTAAAAGCCCCGCTTCCGCCTCAACCCCCCCCCCCCCATCCACTCCCATCCCCTCTTAAGCGTAAAGAGTCTGGTATGTCCATGTCCAAACATGGAATGACTGGATACTGCCCCAAAATTACTTTCAGATAAGTTGTGTATAACTAGCCACGTCAGATTTTAGATGCAAAATAACCCAGTTTGCAGAACAAGCACCGCCTGGTTACCCATACCTACTTGGCTGAATAACTGGTGCTAATATAATATATAGTTTGGTGCCAATAACTACAGTAGCCGTTCAATGTTTTACAATTTAAAAACAAAAGAAAAACTTGATAAAGATGGACTTATAGTTCGTACCACCGCACAAATGCAGGCTCACTGATTGCACATCAAAGGTAGGAACAAAAATTTGACATTTTACAACCTGCCCCTGAAGAAATAATCTACAAACAAATTTGGATAAAGTGTAATCTACAAAGCTGAGTATTATTCTATTTGAAGCAAGATAAGTAAACTACAAATGGTACTTTAAATCTATTCCAACTCCATATTAGACACACACACACACACACACACACACACACACATACACACATATATATGTATATATATATATATATATATATATATATATATATATATATATATATATATATATATATATATATATAACACAACAATTTGTTTGAAATATGGTGAGCGGTCAGAAAGCCTGTACACCTTTCTTACAAAAATACCTGTGCTTGATTAATAAAAGAAAAATTGCTCTGGCAGTGAAGCGGACCTTTTACAGTGTACAAAATAGGACGGACACATAACATACATAGCAAACGCTGTGTAGACCAAGTTTATAGTTTGTTAATTATGTTCCACCTCTGACTTGATTGATCTTCTCGCCTAACGCTTGGGATATTTGGAAAGTAAAAGTTTAAAAAAAGGCCCTTAAGGCCCATAGAGCTTATCCCGGTTTCTATAGCGTGAAGCAGAACAGGTGACAATAATCACCTCCCGCATATTTGGAAAACACACCATTATTTATAGTGATCGATCAAAACCAAATACTTTACACCATCTGTTTCTCCTGCGATATACATTTATCGTAATATTCAAATCTACACAGGTGCGTATCTCCTCATTCACATCTAAAATTTGATATTTTACCTTGCAAAACTCATCGCAAAAATTAAATGCACGTCTATAACAAAAACGCTTTCGTTAATTCACAAAATGTTTTCAACAATGTATCTAATTACAATACACATGACAAGCATGTTTGCGAACGTGTATTTACATTCTTAATTTTTAAACATACAGCAAACAGCAAGCTCGTCTATACTCACTCTCTCTCTCTCTCTCTCTCTCTCTCTCTCTCTCTCTCTCTCTCTCTCTCTCTCTCTCTCTCTCTCTCTCTCTCTCTCTCTCTCTCTCTCTCTCTCTCTCTCTCTCTCTCTCTCTCTCTCTCTCTCTCTCTCTCTCTACTGAAACAATACAATCATTCTTTCAGCTTTTAACAATAAAAAACTCGTATGGCTCATAATTAAAACGAGTTAGTTGGCGCTGTGCTGATTAAAATAAACATTCAACTTGCTATATTTTAGGCAAAGTTACTGGACTTTATAGTTCAACAGAAAATGTGTTGAAAGTTAGGCAGGTAATGTAGCTTTAAAAGTCGTAAAAATTCAAAGAATCGATACAGAGCTTATTTTATGATATCGATTTGAAGGAATGAACGACTGCGTTCAATACTACAGTAAACTAGATTTGTCCGATTTTGGGCAAAAAATGGCTTTCGAACCCCCCCACCACCACCTTTAGTCTCATGGCACATACTTATTTACCAATTAGTTGTAAACCAAAATTCATTTTCATCCTTTTATCTTTCTCCAGATTACAGTTATTGTGGAATGGAAATTAGATGGAACGAGTGCCAGCGGCAGCAAGAAGAACAACTTCTGCTTTACTTTCCTGTACAGATCCAGTAGTAATATATTCAGAGTAAAAATTAAAAACACAAAATATTCACAACTCCAAAAGAATTTTGTCAAAGTCTTGTTTTTTTTTAAGTACACACAGGAAAACATGGAGAAATGAAATTGCATATTTAATCATACCATCAAGGAAAAAATTGTGTTGAAAATTGATGAAATTAACGTTGACCCATGATCAATGTTTTACTTAACTTTTTATTACAATAATTAACAGATATGTTCTAAATACCATGAAACTATAATACTAGTATAGGACATATAATTAACAGATATGTTCTAAATACATAGTGGTCGAAACTATAGTACTAGTATAGGACATAAATTAACAGATATGTTCTAAATACATAGTGGTCGAAACTATAGTACTAGTATAGGACATATAATTAACAGATTTTTACATAGTGGTCGAAACTATAGTACTAGTATAGGACATATAATTAACAGATATGTTCTAAATACATAATGGTCGAAACTATAGTACTAGTATAGGACATATAATTAACAGATATGTTCTAAATACATAATGGTCGAAACTATAGTACTAGTATAGGACATATAATTAAACTATAGATATCATTTTTTAAAGAATGCAATTGTATATTCAACATGATTGAAGTCATCATCTATGTTTTTTTCTTTCCAATGAATGGGATTGTTTGCTTAGTTTTATCATACCATATCATTATGCATAAGAGATTTGCCTTTAAGCTTACAAACCTTTGACTGCCCGGAAGGATGAAATAAATGATAACTCATATAAGAAAGATACGAGATACGTCCAAAGCCTAATCATCCTGCAAAAAAAACCCCATAAACCCATCAATTCCTTGTGTAGTAAATATATTTTAATTGCTTAAGGAAGAAGCATTGCTAGTTTGGAACTTGAGTGTATTCCAAATTGATACTGACCTATATATAAAATAAGTTTTCTTATTTGTGTATTATGTCCAGAAATATATATTGTTTTAATCTATCTCCTCTAGTAGTAGTATTTATGTTGAGAGTGTGTAAAGGGACGAGTGTCATCAATAACATCGATCTGATAGACAGTTTTATATAAGCTGGATTAGATCACCACACTTACAGCGATATCTCTCAGAGTTGGGAGATTGCACTATCTTAATCTTTCCTCATACGAATAATTGCTTAACACAGAATCATCCTTAGCACGCCGTGGATTGTGTTTTGAACAAGGATGTCCAAATGCAATTGCCATTCATTCTAGAATTGGCGGGACAATATTTACAGAGATATATTAGAAGAAGGGAAGCATCTATGCACTCCAAAACTTCTAAATGTAATTCCTGCAATTCTATTTGCTCTGCCTGTGCAGTCATCAATATGTGTATCAAAACTCAGTCTCTGATAAATCAAGTACGCCGACATTTTCCTCTGATTTAGCAACAGAAAGAGGAATTGATTTACCAGAGTCGAGATAATACGCTTTAGGTGGATATCGATCACCGATACACACAAATTTACATTTGTTAGACATTGAATTACAACTGCCATTCCTTCAACCATTCCAATGATGACAATGAAT
>JAXRKP010000078.1:7500-25000 GCA_037039925.1 Doris montereyensis | reverse complement strand
ATACATACATACATACATACATACATACATACATACATACATACGTACATACATACGTACGTACATATATACATACTTACATACATACATACATATATACATACGTACATACATACGTACATACATACATACATACATACATACATACATACATACATACATACATACATACATACATACATACATACATACATACATACATACATACATACATACACATACATACGGTTATACATACATACGGTTATACATAAATACATAAATACATACATACGTACAGACATACAGACATAAATAGACATACATACATTTATAGATACATACTTACATATACATACATAATACATACATATAGATACATACATACACATACAGACAGACATACATACATACATTCATACATGCATACATACATACGACATACAGACATACATACACGCACACATACATACATACATACATATGCTACACTATCTCCTGTTTATGTCTTTCGAATGTTGAGAAAATCTAAATCTAGCAAAATATACCATTTAATTACAATTCTCCCCCGAAATGTGATCACAAAGTCGTTTAATTACGGTTCCGTAAAGTGATTGGAAACATGGAGACAGTTTCATTATTCAGTCTTTTGATCTTTGTGACATCACTGGCGCTCCTTGCTGATTCCATCGTACACACATAATCGCGGGGAACTACTTCAGACAGGAAATTGCATCAGTGGTTTGATCCATATCACTCTTTATTTTAATTACATTATTTCGTTTCTTTATTCGAAAAACCATGTCGATGATGTCGTATTTTTCTTTGCATGCCTAAGCATATTTATAGTTATACTACATGTGTTTACTGTTCAGTACATCTACAACTGAACGCCGGTTGAGGAGACTGCATACATTGACAAAGCAGTCAGTTCACATAATATGTGATTACCATACTAACATAACCTCTGTACAAAGTTAAGAAACAAGTACACAAACAAATCTCCAAAATGTACAAATTTTATTCAATCTTTCGAATGTTGAGAAAAAATCTAAATCTAGAAACAAAATATACCATTTAATTACAATTCACCAATATCGGAATTTCGGAGGAGTAAGGCCGAATGAGGGGGGGGAGGGTGTGAGCACAAAGTACCTTTAATTACGGTTCCAGTGATCAAAGTGATTGGAGACATGGAGACCAAGGTCAGCCTCAGTTTTTCATTATTCAGTCTTTTGGATCAGAACAAAATTCATGTGACATCACTGTTTTTTAAATTAAAGGGTTTGAACGCTTGCTGATTCCATGTCCGATACATTTGAAAATCGCAATCGTTAATAATCGAGCGATAGAAGTACTACTTCCCATGTTAAAATGAAGAGTTTATTTCCAGACACTGGAAACGTCTGCATCAGTGGTTTGATCCGGTTCTTAAAGTCATTGGCTTTGAAGAAAGCCCAGGCAAAAGTCGACTCCCATTTTTTATTCACCGTCTGTTATTTCTCCATCATTTCAAGTCTTCCTCTTCCAGGTCATCGCCTTGCTAGCAGAAACCATTGAAGATGATGTCGTAAACTGGTTTCTGTTTGGTGCCACGGGTCCATGAACGACATTGACCTTTTCGACATCAAGGTCTCAATGTCCTCCAAGGCTGTTTAATTTGTATGTGTTCTGTACAATGAAATTATTATTATTAAAATTTGTTATTGGATAATATAGCAGATGGAGTTTATGTCATATAATATAATCTACATTTACAGTTTTTGTATTGTGTTATGATATCATATTTTCATATCATTACCAATACTTTACAATTTAATTCACCTGTAATACATATAAAATAAAAAATGCAATTGACATGTTCTAGAAAAAAATGAGTATAAAAGCATCAAATATGTATTTTCATAAATCATGAAGCTCTCCATCAAGAATCACTTTATATTGTTTTCTTTAACAGCTACTACTAATATAATTGAGTCAACATTAAAATGGTGTAGCCGCTTAAATAGCCTATTTGAGATTACATAAGAAAATGGTAAGATCTTATGTCAATACCTCTTGGGTTGTTATCATCTCGTGCGTCCACTGATGCGTACAATTTTCAGACCAAAGTACACATTGAAGGAGCAATCTTACACACACATACATACACACACACATACAGATATATACACACACACACACACACACATAACCTACCTTCTTCATAAAGGAAGTATCAGTTATTATGTAAGAAAATGATATCAAAAGTATTGTTTGTGTCAAAGTGAAACTCTGAAAAATATTCTAAATGTCTTCAAATTCTTTTAATGTTGAATCCATTACGCTAATATCGTGTGGTAAGTTATTCAAGACATTGTTGTGTCACAAGGATATTTCCTGTCGTGTAAAGCCTTTTTGCAAAAAGTGTTAAGGTACAAATACAATACCTTGCACAAGTCAGTTTTAAATATAACGAAATCTTTATATTGACTCTTTCGACCCTTTGCGATCAACACCAATAGCACACCAAAAACAGGAGGGACTAGATTATCAAATTTCAAAGTCTTTATCACCACACAGCTAGGTTAGAAACAAACAATGTTACTTCATAAACTTGACTCCGTGAACAGTAAGTTTGACCTTAAACTATATAAAAATCTCTCTTTTCTCTCTCTCTCTCTCTCTCTCATTCTCTCTCTATCTCTTGCTGTCTCATGATATCCAATGGTAAATTCAAATAAAACTTATTATGAAGTAAAAAAAAGCTTCCCTACAAATGACATCAAAATGGTGTCTCTGAGAAAGTTTTTTAGGCTGCTACTTTAAAGATAACATTACTTACTTCGTAGAGGTTTAGAGACGTTATAATTGTGGGAAATGTTGTGTAAACTTCAGTGATCAAACTAACACGATGTTACTACCGCCCTACCCCCATCCCTGGCACAAAAAAAACGTATTTTTTAAAAACAAAAACAAGAAAAAATTAGGACTGTGATGGTCTAATTAGCTTCCCTACAGAATTAATTATTTCTCTTTACATAAATATTTGCTAAGCTACTAAGTTAAAGATAAACAAATCTGAAATTCGAGAGAACACATTCTAGAGACAAATGTTGTGTAAAATCTTCCACGATGTTACTACACCCCCATCCCTGACAAAAAAACGTCAAAAACAAGAAAAAAATTAGGACTGTGATAGAAAAGAAAAAACGAACGATTAATTATTTCTTTCATAAATATTAAAATCAAATCGACTGGAAAATCTTCAACACAGAAATCAGTTGACTACTAAGTGAGCGAAAGTCAGAAAGTCTTAAATGTTGTTGGGTTGGGTTGTTTTTCTCTCAAAATGAAACGCAATCATGATGTTTATGATGGCATTACTATTCGAGTAGACAAAAGCTTAATAAAATATTATAAACTATTGGCGTAGTAATCTGTTTTTTGTGCGTCCCACATGTTTCTCTCAGCTATCATTATGAGTAGTTGTTAGAAGTTTTTATTTCCGAACCTTGGTGTACATGTGTTGTGAAATGGCCAAATGACATCCATTGTGAAGTGACATTTATAAGTAAACAGGAAATGTCAACACAAATCTAAATTGCATTATACAACACAGTTTATGTGTTTACTGCCTTCCATGGCCATGAAACATGTACCTTAGACAGTAGGGAATACGAGCAGCTGAAATGAAATATCTAAGAAGAATAGTGGGGGAAATAAAAAGAGACAAAATCAGAAACACCTAAAGGGAACGAAACAAAACAGTGAACATTTTCAGCAGCTCGCCTTTCATCATTAAACAAGGAAGAAAAAAAAAAATCCAGATAGCGAAGTGAAGTGTGAAAGGTGAATGGTGTTTACGCAAATAGTGTGACATATTTATTTTCTCTTTTGACTGCAACTCTGATTTAGCGATTGCCTCTGTTATATGCACGCGATATTCATGTAGCGTGTCTTGTGTGTACGTTCTTGTGATTTTTAAAATATCACACTACACTCAGCGAGGTTGGTCTTTGTAAGTTTCAATGATTCCAAATGCTGAGGTGCAATCAAGTAGAGTTTAAGATAAGAATAAGAATAATATACTATTTTGTGTGCATAGCAGTCGTGATTCATTCGAGAATCATTTAGATTTCATTCGGAGTGACTTGTTATTTCAGAAGTAACATCATGTCATTTGTCTTTCTATCGGCATTTTCGTGAGAAACGTCGACATTTCAATCAATTTGTTAGTACGAAAACAACGATGGTTGAAAATTAGACCGAAGACAATAAATTTCTTTAACGTTGCAGGAACGAAACGCCGAGTAGGGCATGTCGATATCCAACGAAAGTTTTAATAGTCTGAGTACGAAATCTGACTCGCAGTTCCTGCATCAATCATAGCAACTGGGAACATTATTAGCTGCTGTCAATTTCACAAGCTGAAAGCTATGAATCGATCTAGATCTATAACTATTTCAAATCAGATAATTAGGGCAACTGTTAAGGAAAAAGCCTAGCCTCCAGCGCTGAGTCGAAGAAATCAATATAATCTAGCGATTACGTTTTTTTTTCTCTCTCTCTCTCTCTCTCTCTCAGGATTACTATGTTTGCGTTTAATAAAGATGGATTTAGTTCTGGAGTTCAGCCTTTATCTGAAAACTGTATAAATATTTCTTTCTTTTTTACTTTGCTTTGTCTCCTTTCCCCGCCCCCCCTTTTTTCTTTATTCGTCTTTATAGATTTCTTTTTTCTCTTTTACCTTCTTCCGAACTCTAAAATTGTAAAGATAATCTATTCTTTACGTTTTGATATATATCAAATGGTAATAGTTTGCTTGTTGTTTGAATTTTTATTTTTTTTTATTTTTATGTTGCCGTTAATATAATGATGAAGTAAGATTTAACGCTAGTAATACTTTTGCAATGGAGGAATAAAATAAAGTTACAAAGTTGCCTGCGATCAAAGAAATTCCAATATTTAGTATTTAGTGCCATCCGCGCCAGCACTGAAAGGTGTTGCGCCTGACAATCCAATTTATTTAGAGAAGGGAATATAGATCATCGTCAAGCTTACGCTCAATGCAATAGAAGTCACCCATGTTGTGCTAGTAAGCAAAATTAGGGTACATTGTTAGGCTCAAGGAAAAAAACGAAATGCCTACAGTGGGGTTCGAACCCATCACCTCTGGGTCACAATGCAATGTATTTTTACCACTCGGCCATCTCATGTTCCGGTAAAAAAAGAAATAAGAGCTGGCACAAACCGTTTGAAGCCGGAATGATAAACTTGGACTTATGAAATATTGAAAATCATACATCATAGAATTATGCCTACGTAAGCAAAGCGTTTTCATTATCATCACAAATGCTAAGTAAAGTTAAGTTTCTGCACGGTCATGATGCGGCCCATAGAGCCGAAGCTTATCACAGTTTCTATTGTATGAAGTGGAACAGGCGATGTTGATCACCTCCTGGACAGGACGCTAGTCTAACGCAGGCTTTTACTCCCAAGGTAGTGCATGCACCTATTTACACCTGGGCCGAGTGGGGAAATGCTGCACTAGAGTCTTCCTAAAGGAACACAATGTCGGAGCTAGCTTTGCTAGGGTTCCAATCCCTAACGTCATGATCCCATATCCAGCCGCCTAATCACTCAGCCACCGATACCACCATCCGAAATGTTTTTTACAGTTCGATTAATTGTCGTGGAGAAAACGAGCAACGACAGACAAAACTGGACAAGTCGTTGGTTAACACTATTTTCTTCTTTATTTTTTAAGAAGCAAAATTGATGCAGGGGATGCAATGCAAAAAATAGTTACTCACTTCCATATCCACAAGAGTTATTGCGCTTGATTCATTCATCGCGATAGCTTTTAACACTACACTAAGAGTCTGGACCTGAATCAAATTTCGCCCAATCTGAAAAACATAAAAACAAAAACAAAAAATGTTTGTTTTGATTTAGCGTGAATCAGGGCAACAAAATTCAGAGAAAAGAATGGGTGTAAGTGGGAGGTGTTTGTGATGGTGGGCGAAGCAAGGGCAAAGGGAATTGATAGATAGTCTACGGTGAGGAAACACTTATCGCTGAATGTCATCCATGTTATTATTTCGTTTCTTCAACAATTCAGTTGCAAGATTGCAAAGTCTTCGACGAAGGAATTAACTGTCAAATAAAGGTCTAAAAGGAGTGAATAAGTAGATTGACTTTTGTCAAAAGAACGGACTAACGGAGTAGATAGAAAAAATACTCGCATTTTAACTCACACACACGCACGCACACACTTATAAACTTTTTACCCTTCTCTGCAAAGAGGAAAATCTACAGACACTTCAATCCCTTTGTATTATAGAGGAACTGGCAGGTTGAGAAAGGCAATGAAATGTTAAACTGAAATATTGAGAAATTAATTTCTCATACACGTAAGCTTTAACTGTGAGGAGTATCTCTCTGTCTCTGTCTCTGTTTCTGTCTCTGTCTCTGTCTCTGTCTCTGTCTCTGTCTCTGTCTCTGTCTCTGTCTCTGTCTCTGTCTCTGTCTCTGTCTCGGTCTCTGTCTCTGTCTCTGTCTCTGTCTCTGTCTCTGTCTGTCTGTCTGTCTGTCTGTCTGTCTGTCTGTCTGTCTCTCTCTCTCTCTCTCTCTCTCTCTCTCTCTCTCTCTCTCTCTCTCTCTCTCTCTCTCTCTCTCTCTCTTTCTCTCTCTGTGTGTGTGTGTGTGTGTGTGTGTGTAGTGTGTATGTAACACTTCAAGTTACGAATACCGAAACAAAAGTTATACTGATACTAAGGAAATACTTGGTAGAATTAAGGAGACTATGATGATAAAACCATGTTTAGTGAAGAGAGAACAGAAAACAAAAAGAAAGAGAGAACGGATCAAGGCTCTTACTTTGACTGTGCTTAGGGTGTCATTTGCTTTCAGGCCTTTGGCAACACCCAACATGTCTAAGTCATGAAGCTGTGTACTGGAAAGTTCGATGTGTAGAAGCGTTGAATTATTGGCCAATGCGTTGCCCAAGCCATCGGGACTTGCCTTACTGGATCCACGACTCAGAGAATTGAAGGAGAGATTCAACCACTTCAAGCCTATATTTTCCTGGCGATACAATAGTGGAGATAGAAAAAAAAATGATACTTATATGAATAAGTGTATGTATTACAAATGTTTTTATTTTTTAAATATTACCTAGCCTTCGTGCTTTGTTACTTTCGTAGTGTTAAATGTATGCTACAATCGTCTGCAATGAAACCAGAGCGAGGCTGTCAAGCTCTTCCTTGTCGAATATAAGTAGATCTAATCGTACGTCTATGGTGACGAAATATTGTAGACATTGACGAATGCAATTAGAGCATCTGGCCTCATTTGGTGTTTTACTTTCATGCCTTGTTGATATAGTTTGTTAAGGCCACTACAGACTGAAGAAAAATATACAATACAATTGCCTTTAACACATAACATTGGATATCAAAGAATTTCAGCAGCTCGTGAGTAGAAGTGAATGTAGCAATGTAATAGTAAAGTAAAGTTCCTTTAAGGCCGTTACGGTCCATGGAGCCGGAGATTATCCCGGTTTCTATAGCGTGAAGCGGAACAGCTGATTATAATCACCTCCTAGTCTGACGCAGGTTTTTGCTTCCACGCTAGTGCTTGTACCAATTTTGCACCTGGCTCGAGTGGGGGAAATGCGTGTTAAGTGTCTTTCCCAAGGAACACAACATCGGGCCTGGCTTTGCCAGGATTCGAAGTCGGGACCTCATGATCCCCAGGCCGGCAGCCTCACCACTCAGCCCCCGGCGTCACAGTCGATGTAATGTCCAGTTCAAAAGGCGACGGGTTTTCTTTTGTCATAAAAGCTCGCATTTCTAAAACATAATAATACACTGTCCACAAAAAGAACCGCATATTATTTCCATGAGATTTAAAATCTTTTCGACGACATCGCTCATATCAATTCATAAGAGTGTTTTTGTTTGTTTTTTTGTTAATGAGTTCGTTTCAACCGATTTTTTTTTTACTCTTATTCTGTTGCAGTCAATAAATTAATGTATAAAGATTTAATTTCAGTGAGTTTGTCCTTTTAGTATCTTTAATTGTGGAGATATTTTTTTATGATAATATACGTTACTTGTTCTGAACAGTATGTTATTATTAGAACGTACACGCGATGTAGTGGTAACACTGTTATACAAGTACCTTAACTCCTCCAGAAGCTTGGTTGCCCCTTTGCCCCTGAATTTATTCCACGCCAAGTCTAGCTTTTCAAGCGTCTCATTATGACCTGTGGATGTGGATAGTGGCAAAAAACCAATGTAATTATTGCTATTTTGGTACACAAGCATGCCCGTAAATAATGTTAGATTATGATTATGATTTCTCTGTATATATATAAGCTGGGTATCTTGAACTTTGAGTGTGGGTAACTCAGAAATAACTGTATCGGTTACAGGTGATATTAAGTACGATTATTAGATCAAATTAGCACTTGAAACTCAAGTTATGCGGGCTTTTTTTTTTTGTAATGACCGGAAATCGAGAAATTAGATCTAGTAACAATAACAATACATGTATAACAGGAAATATAATAGTAACGGCTCAATAGAAACAATAAAGACAGTGTCAAACACGTGACAGCTCTATGGCAAATGACATTCGTTGAATGACGTCGGGGCAGCAAAAAAAGAGATGAAAAAAATCAACCAACGGCAGCAGTGTTATCTTCTCATGTCATCACATATCTGCTACGTGCCATGGGGCACAAGAACGCTTTGACAGATTGTCTCCCCTTCCTCTCTGTTGATGCGGTCCTTGTTTCATTACAGATCTTCCACCCTGCCCGTGTTCTTTTCTTCTTCTTGCTGTTCTCAGTGGTCCTGTTTTTCTCCATGCTGTTCTCAGTCGTCCTGTTTTCCCATGCTGTTCTCAGTCGTCCTGTTTTTCTCCATGCTGTTCTCAGTCGTCCTGTTTTTCTCCATGCTGTTCTCAGTCGTCCTGTTTTTCTCCATGCTGTTCTCAGTCGTCCTGTTTTTCTCCATGCTGTTCTCGGTGGTCCTGTTTTTCTCCATGCTGTTCTCAGTCGTCCTGTTTTTCTCCATGCTGTTCTCAGCCGTCCTGTTTTTCTCCATGCTGTTCTCGGTGGCCCTGTTTTCTCCATGCTGTTCTCAGTCGTCCTGTTTTTCTCCATGCTGTTCTCGGTGGCCCTGTTTTTCACCATGCTGTTCTCGGTGGTCCTGTTTTTCTCTATGCTGTTCTCAGTCGTCCTGTTTTTCTTCATGCTGTTCTCAGTCGTCCTGTTTTTCTCCATGCTGTTTTCGGTGGTCCTGTTTTTCTCCTTGCTGTTCTTGATGGCCCTGTTTTTCTTCATGCTGTTCTCGGTGGTCCTGTTTTTCTCCTTGCTGTTTTCGGTGGTCCTGTTTTTCTCTATGCTGTTTTCAGTCGTCCTGTTTTTCTCCATGCTGTTCTCAGTCGTCCTGTTTTTCTCCATGCTGTTCTCAGTCGTCCTGTTTTTCTCCATGCTGTTCTCGGTGGTCCTGTTTTTCTCCATGCTTTTCTCGGCCGTCCTGTTCTTTTTCTTCTTCCTTTCTTCCGGTGTCCAGGTTAGTGTGATATTGCAGTCCGAAATGATTTTAAAAGATAGTCTTTAATTTATATAACAATATTTAATATTTCATTGTAAATTAGTATAAAGTGATTTTTGAGGCAATGTTTTTGTTGTTGTTATTGATATCGAATATGATGACAATAATGAAGATGGTGATGACGATGACGACGAGGATGATGGTGATAATGATGATGATGGTGATGCTGATAAAGGATGATGATAATTTTGATTACGACGATAATGGGGGGGTGATACGGACAGTCATGGTGGCATTAAAATGAACCTTTACATTGGGGTTTATTAATTGTGGATTTCCTCGTCACACATAAAAAAAACGCAACAAACTAACCAACAAAACACATAAACACACCAACGGAAGATTTTACTCTTTTATCATCAACGAAACACATAAACACACCAACGGAAGATTTTACTCTTTTATCATCAACGAAACACATAAACACACCAACGGAAGATTTTACTCTTTTATCATCAACGAAACACATAAACACACCAACGGAAGATTTTACTCTTTAACATCAACGGCTAATTGGGATTCGAATCTTTAAGAATACTGCAATTTTTAAACTAGGAACAATATGGAGAGTCGTAATTGATTTAGATTCTTCACGGAGCTCAAAAGTATCAATCACTAAAAATTAAACCAATTCAATGACGTCATTAAAGCGTGATGTCGGTAAACAGAAAATGAAGAAGCCACTTGATGCATAATAAAAAAAAGTTTGTAAGAAGAATGCTTTCAACTCTATGCAGTCGTCATAGCTAAAGAAATCAAACTGCCATGCGGGTGATCACTGATATAGAGCAAATTTGGTGTATCTCTAAATTGGATGAACCCTTTTTTAGTAGTGTAATGGGAATCAAAAACAATGTATAAAACATTGTAACATGTCCCACAAATCGAAAATAAAAAGATTTTCACCTTTTGTCAGTTCACAAACCATGTTGTACAACTCTTGGAAAATTGAGAGACAGAGAAATTTTGACGCCTTTTTTTTCCTCTCAAGACCTTGAATTTGGAGATGCAACTTTATTGCTCTGTGTCAGCGAAATAGCTTTGTGTCGAGATGGCAGCCCGTTCTCAACTGATTCCAACTGTGTTAACCAAATAAAGTTTGTTCCACAATGGAAGCAGTGTGGGCCAATTTAAACGTCTGTGATTTGGGGAGTACCCATAATTATGTGCCGTTATGTGTGTCTATTTAATAACGATAATAATAATAATAATAATAATAATAATAATAATAATAATAATAATAATAATAATAATAATAATAATAATAATAATAATAATAATAATAATAATAATAATGATAACAATAATAATAATAATAATAATGACAATAATAATAATAATAATAATGATAATAATAATAACAATAATAATAATGATGATGATGATGATAATGATGATGATGATGATGATGATGATGATGATGATGATGATGATGATGATAATAATAATAACAATAATAATAATAACAGTAACTGTAACAATAACAATAATAACAATAACAATAACAATAATAATAATAATAATAATAATAATAATAATAATAATAATAATAATAATAATAATAATAATAATAATAATAATAATAATAATAATAATAATAATAATAATAACAATAATAATAATAATAATAATATTCATATTGCGCCAACATCCCATATATAGACTTCTGGGCGCATTACAAGAACATAACTTACTCACTACACACACATTCATACACACAACCACACAGAAAATACAACACGGGGATTAAAATTACATTGTTAAGTAAAATAAAAGACGATATTATCTAACCAGAAAGATTTAAATGCTTAGCTAAATAAATGTGTCTCCAAGCGCTTCTTGAAAACATCCAGAGATGGCGATAATGTAACGTCATTGGGGAGATCATTACGTCATTGGGGAGATCATTTCACACCGTGGGGCGGCAACGTTGGGAGCAGTGCGTTCACTAGCTTTTAAACGGCAGCGCCGTGTGGCAAGTTGATTCGCGTTCAAGTACTTATAATTATTATATGCCCGTAGTGTCATTTTGTTCAAAGTGGTTTATAAGTGCTTGTTTAATATTATGTACAGTGGAGGCCTTCACACAAACCCAACAGTGTAGCTTAAATTTAGTTCAATTAATAAATAGAGGGTAAAATTCACAAAACAAATTAATTATTGCTTAACCAGCCTTTGGAAACTGGATTCATTGTGTGAAACTGGATGCCATAACATT
Source organism: Doris montereyensis (assembly GCA_037039925.1). Lineage (NCBI taxonomy): Eukaryota > Metazoa > Mollusca > Gastropoda > Nudibranchia > Dorididae > Doris > Doris montereyensis. Next base: position 13,195 of record JAXRKP010000078.1, on the reverse strand, counting down.
GATCAAATTAAAAGAAAACGATCAAGAATTGAACATTTTTAAAAAGAAAGGAAAAAAACCCCAACTCACTCAAAGCATCCCCCAAGGCTTTTCCCGACATTTCACCCAAGGAATTCTCCGACAAATCAAGGTGTTTGAGTACACGATTTTCCTGCCAAAATAAGTAAATAAAAATAACATTCCTGAAAAATAATTGTATGTCATATGGATGGCATGATTAGAAATGTCAAAAATAGGGAGTTCACTTCGTTCTTGCTACATTTAGTAATATGTTATATCAAAATCTTATTGAATGCGTGTGCTGTAGTTCCAAGTAAATTGAGTTACGACAAATTATTTCGTTTATTTTGGTTCTTTTTGTTTCGTTTTGTTTTGGTTTGGTTTTTCGCTTGGTTCTTCGTTTTAGTGTTGTTCTTAAGAGACAACGGAGATGATTGAATCAATTAATAAACGATTTTAGATTTTGTCTTTAAGAGAGAGTAGTGTGTGAGTGAACGATAGACAGATAAATATATAATACATAAATAAATAGATAGACAGACAGACAGCAAGCCAAACAGACAGACAGATAGATACATACATACATACATACATACATACCTACATACATACATACATACATACATACATACATACATACATACATACATACACAGAGAGAGAGAGAGAGAGAGAGAGAGAGAGAGAGAGAGAGAGAGAGAGAGAGAGAGAGAGAGAGAGAGAGAGAGAGAGAGAGAGAGAGAGAGAGCGAGAGAGAGAGAGAGAGAGAGAGAGAGAGAGAGAGAGAGAGAGAGAGAGAGAGAGAGAGAGAGAGAGAGAGAGAGAGAGAGAGAGAGAGAGAGAGAGAGAGAGAGAGAGAGAGAGAGAGAGAGAGAGAGAGAGAGAGAGAGAGAGAGAGAGAGAGAGAGAGAGAGAGAGATTATCTCGATCCATTCCCTTTGAATCAATATAAATCAATGTGCTATACATAAAACCATTACAAACAAGAACATAATGTATGATGCAAAGCGCTCACAAAACCTTTAACATGTCTGCAAAAATCTGGCCAATTCTGTCATCAAAATTGTTTGCTGTTGATATAAAATATAGATGCTAAAATATACAGCTTGATAATGAAATGAAACGCTTAATTAAATGAAAGCGTTCAATGCTATAGAGACAATTGCAACGGGAGAAGATGTAGGAAACTGTGTCAGAGTGTCACAGTGGGTTGGGAGTTAACATGTCTAGGTTAACGTTTATAGGTCTTTTTGAATGTGTTAAGAAGTAGTTCGATCATAACAGTATTTGTCCTTTAGCAGCCAGAAGAGAAGTGCCTTTACTCCATTGATGGTTTACGTGATTGTAGCCTTTCAAAAACCACTAGATCTAGATCTAGTTTGGACAGCCGTGGAATAGTTTTAGGCCAATGTCATTTTCCCATAACAAATACGTTGAAAATTCGAGCTTGAGCATTTTAAGGGTTAAAGTGTGTCAAGCGTTTACAGGTTTTGAGGAAACGACGGGGGCAGATCAATAAAAAATTAAGATGGATGTGTAGTCCGTATCCCCCGCACAAGTGCAGGCTCACTGACTGTACATCATTTATTTATTTATATAGCTGCCTTCGAAAGCTTGTGGTGTCGGTGGCCGAGTGGTTAGACTGCCGGATTGAGGATCATGAGGCCCCGAGTTCGAATCCTGGTAAAGTTAGATCTGACGTTGTAGTCCTTGGGAAAGACGCTTAACACGCAGTTCCCCAACTCTACCCAGGTGCCAATTTGTACAAGCGTTAGCTTTGGAGTAAACATCTGAATCAAACTACTGTCATGGCCAAGGGTGCGATTATTGTCATGTGTTCTGTTTCACGCTATTGAAGCCGGGACAAGCTCCAGCTATATGAACCATAACGGCATTGAAGAAACTTTACTGTATTTTACTTCAAAAGCTTGAAATCAGATATTTTAATCCCAGGTAGACTTGTGAAGTATTTTCACGGAATTCTTCTATTTTCATTGCTATCTCCTAACCCTATGGAAAATCCTTAAATGTTACTAAAAAAAAATAGAATTTCATCAATATCTTTTGTTTCACATCGGTTTACTGATTCAATTCTTACTTCTAGACTGCGGTTTTTTTAAGGCCATTGAAATTTCATCGATATGAGTACACAGAAGGTAGATCGATAGATAGACACGTCAGTTTTAAAGGATTATCATTTGTTGAAATTCTTATTAATTGCCTGCCATGTTTATTTTTAGGTTGCTACATATGTCACATAGATGAAGGGATTGAAAGATAGATAGATAGGAAGGCAGATAGATAGATAGATAGATAAATAGATCTATCGATATATCTATAGATATATATATGATAAATATGATAGATAGATAGATAGATAGATAGATAGATAGATAGATAGATAGATCGATAGATAGATAGATAGATAGATAAATATATAGATAGATAGATAGATAGATAGAAAGATAGATCGATAGATAAATAGACATATAGATAAATAGATAGATCTATAGATAGATAGATAGATAGATAGATAGATAGATAGATAGATAGATAGATAGAAATATAGATATATAGATATATAGATCTATAGATAGATATATAGATAGTTAGATAGATAGATAGGTAGATAGATAGATAGATATATAGATAGATAGATAGATAGATAGATAGATAGATAGATAGATAGATGGGTAGATAGATTGATAGATAGATAGACATACAGACAAACAGACAGACAGACAGACAGACAGACAGACATGAAGATTGCCATATAGATAGAAGGAATGAAGAGATAAACGGATGGATAGATTATTAAATTTGATGTCAATGAAACGTTATACTTATGGCAGTGTGTGTGTGTGTGTATTTGTGTGTGAGTGTGTGTGTGTGTGAATGTATGTGTGTGTGTGTGTGTGTGTAGATTTATTGTGGCTATGATGCGTGTGTGCAAGGTTTTCAATTGAAATGTACGGAGAAAAAAAAATTCGAAAAAAAAACAAAAAACGTTCAATCTGCCGGGGCTTAACCCACGACCTTATGATTGAGAAGCCGATACCTTTTCTTCCCTCTGGACTATTACCGAGTCCCCTTTTGTGTGTTTAATAAATTCATTCTCTTGTTTACTATGTTGACAGTCATAGGCTAGTAATTGGAGAGCGTAACGACTCACATACGTTGTACAATTGCTTCACCTTAAACCTATAAATCTGCTGTGTGTTTGGCTTAACCTATGCTACGATAGCCACTATACAATCCAGACATGAACAGACAATGACACGTTCCGAATCAAGACAATACGTTACATAAAATGTTCCCTGTACCAAACACATTTCCCATTTATCGTAGCCATGAGAGCGTGTGGTCTGTAGAGACCAAACAATATACAAGATCTCGAGGCTTGTGTTTTCAATTTCACAGTTGAACTGGTTTGGGGGACAATTCGAGAACTGCTTCGCTGATAAATTGAGGGTCAATCAAGCGAGAAGAAAGACGAGACCGGATTGTTTCGTTACAAATGTATCCGATCTGTCGAAGACATCTGTATCGATTGCCTGACACAAGCAAATGCCATTGATAGTCAGGAATGACAGGTTCTATGTAGAATTCGGTACCATGAAACATCTGATCGTTTGTCTTCACTCAGGAGATTTAAATCGTTCAGTAACAACAAGAGCTCCGAAAGAAATGAGACTTGCCCCAAGCCACAATAATGATAGAGAGACAAGTGTTCAGCACTTTAGAATATTTTGTAGGTGTATATAATATGTGGAATTTTATAATGAAATATAATCTTGGTTGAAGTGTGTCAGTATCATATATATATATATATATATATATATATATATATATATATATATATATATATATATATATATATATATATATATATATATATAGAGAGAGAGAGAGAGAGAGAGAGAGAGAGAGAGAGAGAGAGAGAGAGCGAGAGAGAGAGAGAGAGAGAGAGAGAGAGAGAGAGAGAGAGAGAGAGGAGAGAGAGAGAGAGAGAGAGAGAGAGAGAGAGAGAGAGAGAGAGAGAGAGAGAAAGAGAGAGAGAGAGAGAGAGAGAGAGAGAGAGAGAGAGAGAGAGAGAGAGGGAGAGAGAGAGAGAGAGAGAGAGAGAGAGAGAGAGAGAGAGAGAGAGAAAGAGAGAGAGAGAGAGAGAGAGAGAGAGAGAGAGAGAGAGAGAGAGAGAGAGAGAGAGAGAGAGAGAGAGAGAGACAGAGAGAGAGAGAGAGAGAGAGAGAGAGAGAGAGAGAGAGAGAGAGAGAGAGAGAGAGAGAGAGAGAGAGAGAGAGAGAGAGAGAGAGAGAGAGAGACAGAGAGAGAGAGAGAGAGAGAGAGAGAGAGAGAGAGAGAGAGAGAGAGAGAGAGAGAGAGAGAGAGAGAGAGAGAGAGAGAGAGAGAGAAAGATGGAAAGATGGAAGAAAAGAAAGAGAGAGAGAGAGAGACAGACAGACAGACAGACAGACAGAGGGGGAGCGACAGAGAGAACGAGAACGAGAGAGAGAGAGAGAGAGAGAGAGAGAGAGAGAGAGAGAGAGAGAGAGAGAGAGAGAGAGAGAGAGAGCGAGAGAGAGAGAGAGAGAGAGATGAGAGATGAGATGAGAGAGAGAGAGAGAGTGTGAGACGAGAGATGAGACGAGCAGAGAGAGAGAGAGAGAGAGAGAGAGAGAGAGAGAGAGAGAGAGAGAGAGAGAGAGAGAGAGAGAGAGAGAGAGAGAGAGAGAGAGAGAGAGAGAGGAGAGAGAGAGAGAGAGAGAGAGAGAAGAGAGAGAGAGAGAGAGAGAGAGAGAGAGAGAGAAGAGAAGAGAGAGAGAGAGAGAGTGAGAAGAGAGAGAGAGAGAGAGAGAGAGAGAGAGAGAGAGAGAGAGAGAGAGAGAGAGAGAGAGAGAGAGAGAGAGAGAGAGAGAGAGAGAGAGAGAGAGAGAGAGAGAGAGAGAGAGAGAGAGAGAGAGAGAGAGAGAGAGAGAGAGAGAGAGAGAGAGAGAGAGAGAGAGAGAGAGAGAGAGAGAGAGAGAGAGAGAGAGAGAGAGAGAGAGAGAGAGAGAGAGAGAGAGAGAGAGAGAGAGAGAGAGAGAGAGAGGAGAGAGAGAGAGAGAGAGAGACAGGGAGACAGAGAGAGAGAGAGAGAGAGAGGAAAGAATAGTCAAACAGGTCATAACATAATGAACGAGGTGGAATAAATGGAGCTGGATCCAGAAGAAAGAAAAAGAAAGAGTAAGAAAGCTCAATTAACACGAACACCATACAATTTTGCAGGAAGAAAGTACCCATTGTATTACATTAATAATGCATCAAGACAAATTACCTGCCAAACTCAGTGAATGCAGGTGCCGATTGTTGAGCAGTACATTACACAACACAGAGGCACTTTTACTAGTAAGATTGTTCTGATTGAGATTCTGTGGAGGTACAAGAGAGGGTTAACGACAAACAAAAACCCAGATCCAAATAAGCCGAGTTATTTTATCCTTCAACTTTTCGTTGATAATCATCGGGCAATCTTCTATTTTGCTTCCGTTCGATAATTTACTAAGTACTAAGAGAGAGAGAGAGAGAGAGAGAGAGAGAGAGAGAGAGAGAGAGAGAGAGAGAGAGAGAGAGAGAGAGAGAGAGAGAGAGAGAGAGAGAGAGAGAGAGAGAGAGGAGGGAGAGAGAGAGAGAGAGAGAGAGAGAGAGGAGGAGAGGA
>JAXRKP010000078.1:0-2500 GCA_037039925.1 Doris montereyensis | reverse complement strand
GAGAGAGAGAGAGAGAGAGAGAGAGAGAGAGAGAGAGAGAGAGAGAGAGAGAGAGAGAGAGAGAGAGAGAGAGAGAGAGAGAGAGAGAGAGAGAGAGAGAGAGAGAGAGAGAGAGAGAGAGAGAGAGAGAGAGAGAGAGAGAGAGAGAGAGAGAGAGAGAGAGAGAGAGAGAGAGAGAGAGAGAGAGAGAGAGAGAGAGAGAGAGATAAATAGATAGAGAGAAAGATATATATATATATATATATATATATATATATATATATATATATATATATATATATATATATATATATATATATATATATATATATATATATATATATATATATATATATAGAGAGAGAGAGAGAGAGAGAGAGAGAGAGAGAGAGAGAGAGAGAGAGAGAGAGAGAGAGAGAGAGAGAGAGAGAGAGAGAGAGAGAGAGAGGGAGAGGGAGAGGGAGAGAGGGGGGGAGAGAGAGAGAGAGAAAGAGAGAGAGAGAGAGAGATAGAGGAGATAGGGAGAAATAGAGAAAGATAGATAGATAGATAGAGACAAACATAGATGAAAAAGATAGATCGATAGAGAGAGAGAGAGAGAGACATCCAGAGACAGAGATGATATAGAGAGACAGAGAAACAGACAGACAGACAGACAGACGGCAAGCAAGAGAGACATACAGAGATACAGACATACATACAGAGAGAGAGACACATACATACATAAATAGAGAGATGCATAGAGAGACATCTCTAGACAGAGAGACATCTCTAGAGAAACACACTAAAGACGAGAGAGAGAGAGAGAGAGGGAAAGAGAGAGGTCTCGGGGGAGAAAAAAGAGAGAGAGAGAGAACTAATTCCGAGAGAGAGAGAGAGAGATTCTAGACAACATGTTTCAAGACTGTAAACCTTTCTGCCGTGTGTTGGTCCTTCACACACACACACAGCCAGAGAGACCGCCTTAGAAGCAGATGACAGAGAGTGAGGGAACAAATCAGAGAGCCAGATATCCCCTACCATGAGAGAGAGACTACTGTGACAAGCCGAGAATTGAGAGAGAGACAGAGTTTGTCCCTTGGCTTTATGAAGTTTGAGAACGTTAAAGAGAGGAGGACAGTGCCTTGCAGAGAGACAGACTTAGAGAGAGAGAGAGACCAGAGACATTTAGAGTAGATCAGAGATTTTGAATGGAGAGAGAATGTTTGAGTAACGAATCGAAACTAGTAAAAATGAGAGAAGCACAAATTGAGAGACAGAGAAAGACAGAGAGACAGAGAAAGAATGATTTAGGAAATATTCAGGACAAAATTGATAGATTCAACAGACGAGGATAAAAAATATATATGGCTGTTCATCTCCTGTGATGGGATTGTATGCCAAGCAAATGGCTTTCTAAATCTTCTTTACTCCTGTCTGCTGGGCTGCAAAAGAGAGAGAGAGAGAGAGATAGAGAGAGACAGAGAGACCTTTCTCAAAGTGCCTTATCCTCTTGCAAGAGAGAGAGAGAGAGAGAGAGAGAGAGAGATGCCCGGACAGAGAGAAGACATTTCCCTTACAAGAGAGAGAGTTTGCAATTTGCATTGAACACATTATAAGATAGAGACAGACAGACAGACAGACAGACAGACAGACAGAGAAATTACAGATGAGAGAGAGAGGCGTAAAAGAGAGAGAGAGAGGTCCTCGAGGAGAGAGACTGTAAATTACGTAATGCCAGAGAAAGAGAGAGAGATCTCCTTTTTTCTTTATGGAGTCACAGTTTGCCTCACTAGAGAGAGAGAGTAGGAGAAATCAGAAAGATGTTTTCTGAGCTATTTTATGTTTAGATGAGAGAGATAAATAGATAGAGAGAAAGATATATAAAGATATATATGTATATATATATATGTATATATATATATATATATATATATATATATATATATATATATATATATATATATATATATATATATATATATATATATATATATATAGAGAGAGAGAGAGAGAGAGAGAGAGAGAGAGAGAGAGAGAGAGAGAGAGAGAGAGAGAGAGAGAGAGAGAGAGAGAGAGAGAAGAGAGAGAGAGAGAGAGAGAGAGAGAGAGAGAGAGAGAGAGAGAGAGGAGAGAGAAAGAGGAGAGAGAGAGAGAGAGAGAGAGAGAGAGAGAGAGAGAGAGAGAGAGAGAGGGAGAGGGAGAGGGGAGAGGGAGAGAGAGGGGGGGGAGAAAGAGAGAGAGAGAGAGAGAGAGAGAGAGAGAGAGAGAGAGAGAGAGAGAGAGAGAGAGAGAGAGAGAGAGAGAGAGAGAGAGAGAGAGAGAGAGAGAAAGAGAGGAGAGAAAGAGAGAGAGAAACAGACAGACAGACAGACAGACAGACGGCAAGATAGATAGCTAGAGACATAACAAGACAGCTAGATAGATAGATAGGTAGATAGATAGATAGATAGATGGATGGATATATAGATAAATAAATAGATAGATAGATAGATAGATAGATAGATAGATAAATAGATAGATAGATACATAGATGAATAGA
>JAXRKP010000779.1:215000-220598 GCA_037039925.1 Doris montereyensis | reverse complement strand
GTATGTATGTATGTATGTATGTATGTATGTATGTAGTATGTATGTATGTATGTATGTATGTATGTATGTATGTATGTATGTATATATGTATGTATATATGTATGTATGTATGTATGTATTTATTGTATTGTATATGTATGTATATATTGCATGTATGTATGTATTGATGTATGTGTATGTATGTATGAATGTAGCTATGTATGTATGTATGTATCTAATATATATGTATGTATGTATGTATGTATGCATGTATGTATGTATGTATGTATGTATGTATGTATGTATGTATGTATGTATGTATGTATGTATGTATGTATGTATGTATGCATGTATGTGTGTATGTTTGTATGTATGTATGTATGTATGTATGTATGTATGTATTTATTTATGTATTTATTTATGTATGTATGTATGTATGTATGTATGCTATGTATGTATGTATGTATGTATGTATGTAATGTAGCTATGTATGTCTCTCCAGGTCACGAGTGGTCTCAATCTCGTTATTATGGATGTGAGACCTGGACATTGAAAGTCAAAACTGGCAAGAAAGAGACAAATACAGGCTTTCGAGCCAAGTGCTCCACATCTCGTAAAGAGAACACAAAACTAATAGTTGTGTATGGAGCATAACCGAAGTCGCGCAGACCCTCAATAAAGCTCCCCTGTCAACAGCCAGACCACGTAAACTGGCATGGTTTGGCCGTAAACAAGAACACAGCGCAATCTCCAAAACGAGTACTACAGTGCAAGAAAGCATGGTTTGGCCATGTAGTGAGACACAACACCAATCTCCAAAAATACGACACTACAAGGCATGGTTTGGCCATGTAGTGAGACACAACATCTCAAAACGATACTACACAAGACACGGTTTGGCCATGTAGTGAGACACAACACCCTCCTCTCAAAACGATACTACAAGACACGGTTTGGCCATGTAGTGAGACACAACACTCTCATAAAAAAAAAAGCGACAACAAGGCATATTGGGCCATGTAGTGAGACACAACACCCCTCTCAAAAATAGCGACACCACAAGACATGGTTTGGCCATGTAGTGAGACACACCTCCTCTCAAAGCGACACTACAAGGCATGGTTTGGCCATGTAGCAGACACACCTTTTAAATATGATTACTTATATTATTGTCATGTAATGATTACTTATATTGTCATGTAATGATTACTTATATTGTCATGTAATGATTACTTATATTGTCATGTAATGATTACTTATATTGTTGTCATATAATGATTACTTATATTGTTGTCATGTAAGGATTACTGATATTGTTGTCATGTAATGATTACTTATATTGTTGTCATGTAATGATTACTTATATTGTCTTGTAATGATTACTTATATTGTTGTCATGTAATGATTACTTATATTGTTGTCATGTAATGATTACTTATATTATTGTCATGTAATGATTACTTATATTGTCATGTAATGATTATTTATATTGTTGTCATGTAATTATGGCTGTACACTGGTTGTCTATTACGTTTCTATTTTTAAATTCCTTCAAGGCCATTTACAGTCCATAGAGCCCGAGTTTAGCCTGGTTTTTGTAACGTGAGGTGGAACAAGTGATAATAGTAACCTCCTGGATAGGACGCTAGTTTGACGCAGGTTTTTAATCCCAAGCTAGTGCTTGTACCCATTTACACCTGGGCCGATGAAGGAAATGCGTGATAAGTGTCTTTCCCAAGGTACATACCGTCGGAACTAGTTTTGCTAGGATTAGAACCCGTGACCTTGTGATCCCAAGTCTGGCAACCGAACCAATCGGCCACCGATGCCACTTTGTTTTTTAAAGCACTACTTCAATTATCATTTCTTCTGTTGAAGTTAACTCTCTTCAATGCTTTACCTTTCTCTGTACCTTTCCTTGTCACATCTCTCTCTCTCTCTCTCTCTCTCTCTCTCTCTCTCTCTCTCTCTCTCTCTCTCTCTCTCTCTCTCTCTCTCTCTCTCTCTCTCTCTCTCTCTCTCTCTCTCTCTCTCTCTCTCTCTCTCTCTCTCTCTCTCTCTCTCTCTCTCTCTCTCTCTCTCATGATACTATTATTATTATCATAATCATCAACATCATCATCAATATCACCATTATCATTATTGTTATGATTGATATTATTTATATATTCTATTATTTTAACTTTTATAAAGATATTATAACTAGTAGATTAGTATTGTTATCATTATCATCATTATTATAATTATTCGTTTAAATGTTATATTATTTTTTTTTTTATGGTTATTATTATTATTACTATTATTATTATTATTATTATTATTATTATTATTATTATTATTATTGTTATTATTATTATTATTATTATTATTATTATCATTATTGTTGTTGTTATTATTATTATTATATTATTATTATTATTATTATTATTATTATTTTTTTTATTAGTATTATTATTATTATTATATTATTATTATTATTATTGTTATTATTATTATTAGTAGTATTATTATTATTATTATTATTATTATTATTATTATTATTATTATTATTATTATTATTATTATTATTATTATTGTTGTTGTTGTTGTTGTTTTATTATCATTATTATTATTATTATTTTTATTATTTTATTATTATTATTAATTATTATTATTATTATTATTATTATTATTATTATTATTATTATTATTATTACTTTATCATTACAATCATTACATTTCAGATGTATGGAGGCAGGAACCCCAACTGAGCGTGGGGACTTTCGATAGCAACAGCTCTTGTCTGATAGAAGGCCAGAGCGAGGTGACACTGGAAGCAACTGTCAATTTCACAGGCGTAGACGAGGGGCGATGGTTCAAACTGATATCCTACACCGCCTCAAATGACGCGGTATTGTATTGTAGAAGTTTGATAAAGTTGTACAAAAAAGATAATTATAACCTTTGTGTGTGTGTCTGTGTGGGGGGGTTACATTGCGTAGCAACAGCGATGGACTACTTTTCTTGACAAGATAATTTGTCATCGATCGATCTACATCTAAACGTATACAGATCTATCACTTCATTGATTCTTAATTCTAGATTTATGTTATGTAGATTGTCTAGAAGATGGCTAGAATGTAAACATCATGCAAAGTATCAAATCGGAAAGCTTGGAGGAAGAGCGTATATCTTTTTTAGATCGGGTATATACATCTAGTTTACTTTAACATGGTAAAATTTCCCGCCATTAGCTAGATCTACATGATAAATAACTACACCTGGAACGCGCGTGCAGACAACAAAAATAATATTAAAATTACACCTAGAAGTTTGAATTCATCGTGTACAATTAAGAATAGATTGTAAGTCTAAAAATGGACGAATCTTCATCTGCTACGTGGGACTCGGTAGTCCAGAGGCAAAGTGTCGGTCTCTCAACCAAAAGGTTGTGGGTTCGAGCCCCACCAACGGCTGAAAAAGGATAGGGTTTCTAATTTTGCCTGAACTTCCTTGTGATCTGCACACGGGACGACCTTGTTATCGTCCGTCTCCGATGGGGCTAGGTGTCGATCCTACTACCTGTACCTGGGAGGTAGATTATACTCGAGAAAAAAAAAACGTTGGTGGGGCTTGAACCCACGACATTTTGATTGACAGGCCGACACTTTCGCTCTGGATTACCGACCCCTCGACCCCCTTCCCTCCCTCATTCAACGCACTAACTAGCAACATTGTTGTACACGAAATAGCGACTCACAAAACGTGTTTGGAATTGTGTCCATAGATGCAGCGTTATTGATCCGATGTACCGGTATCCAATTTAAGAGAAGTCCTCTCGCGGTCCTAAGCCCCATAAAAATCTGAATGTAATGTCAGTTTTCCTATCGTCCAGTAGTAGAACAGGGGAATACCAGATGACCTTCTGGCCACTGGTACGATTTCATCGCCAACTTTGGCTTCCAACCATATTAGTACCTGATCAATATATAATGTCGTAGTCATGACTTATGCAGCCAATCCTACTAGGTTATGACGATCAGCCTCTCTGTCACCATGTGACTAGTATTTTACGAGTAATTATGATGTACTGGAGGGGTCCAATTCTGCGTTATGCTCGATTAAATATTTTCCGATTCTTTCGAGAAATTGAAGTTCAAATAAATCGTTTTGGGTATCTAAAAAAATTGAATCGTATCAGTAGATCTTGAACACGATTTCGGGGATTATCCACCACGATACCAAATACCATCATCTGCATTGATTTAAAGGCCGATTCCCAGAAACCTACCAAAAAAGAAAAAAAGTCTTTTGTAACGTGCAGATAGTGAATCAGCACAATCAGAAATTAACAAATTTTCAACGGATTTCCATCTCCAATACCTCAAAAATATAGATACTTGGCAATTATTCACCGGACTACTGTAAGACAGGATATGCACGGTCTAACTTCTGACTTTGCTAGCAGAGGCGAGAGTGTATTGAACACAAAATGCTATAGTTGATTTAAATTAATCATAATTTCTGGGACTATATACTTCATTAAAACATATCATGATAGGAATATGGTTAACAATGGCATTTTTCAGCAAAAATAAAATCTTAATTCAATGAAACCTCTGTATTAGACCCCAATATATACAGTGGAAACAAACATGATGTATAAAATCATCTTCCAATAAGGCTTTTTCTCCTCTGAAAATTCATTTAAATCATAAATTGATTTTCGTCTAGAACAAGGTTAGTCTTATAATAAAATGTGCCATTGTTTCGTAAAGAAATTAAAATTTACTTACATAAACATGATTGATTAATCCGCTAGCCGTGCCTTTTTGATTGACGTCTGATACAAACCTGAATTTTTCTCTTGGTCTGAAGTTTTGAAGTCCATGGAGAAGTACATTGGCCAACCGTCTGAATAGACTTTTTGCTGATGCTAATCCAAAGTCACAATAGCTATCTATGACTAACAAAACTTCTATTAATTTTTGTCGACAACATGCATTGCGTTTGTTCTTTTTCACGAAAGACAAGCCTGTCCTAACTAGTTCATATGTTGACATATGAGGAACTGTCAAATAGCCTTTCGACACCTCTTTAATAAAATCTTTGGCTTCACTAGTCAACACAGGCTCATCATCTGTGAAAACTAACTCATCCTCACATTTTTTTCTAACCACCCAGCCACGTATGCGGCAGCACTCTCTTCAGTATTCGACAGAGACTCGTCAACAATACATTGTTCCACAGAAATTGCATCCTCAGAATTCAACATTGCATCACAGCTATGAACCTTTTCATTAGTTGGTGTTGTTTCCACTGCTTCTAGAAATGATGCAGCGAATCTTGCTAATCGCTTTTTAAAAGCATTGAAAACATCACCAGCTGCCATAAAAGCATTAGCCCCTGTTGATTGCCGATACACGGAAAATTCTCCCTCAATCCTATCACTTTGAATCTCACGGAGCAAAACATAGTCAAATCCCACAGAGAATAAATGTTGACACACAGCTATCAATCCTTCTAAGGTTTGAATAAAGGCTCTTTTAGTGTCATGTGTCAAACATTGAACACGTTTTTCTCCATGTCCCGAATTCATCCTCTTGAACTGTTCCAAGAATAACTGAAGATTAGTGGAAT
>JAXRKP010000779.1:205000-210000 GCA_037039925.1 Doris montereyensis | reverse complement strand
TGATATCACTTTCGTTATTACTGGTATCCATATGATATCACTTTGGTTATTACTGGTATCCATGATATCACTTTGGTTCTTACTGGTATCCATGATATCACTTTTGTTATTACTGGTATCCATGATATCACTTTCGTCTTACTGGTATCCATGATATCACTTTGGTTATTACTGGTATCCATGATATCACTTTGGTTCTTACTGGTATCCATGATATCACTTTGGTTTTGACTGGTATCCATGATATCACTTTGGTTCTGACTGGTATCCATGATATCACTTTGGTTTTGACTGGTATCCATACATGTCACTTTGGTTTTGACTGATATCCATCATGCCACTTTGGTTCTGACTGGTATCCATACATATCACTTTGGTTGTGATTGGTATCCGTCATATCACTTTGGTTGTGATTGGTATCCATGATATCACTTTGGATCTTGACTGGTATCCATACATGCCACTTTGGTTGTGACTGATATCCATCATACCACTTTGGTTGTGACTGATATCCATCAAATCACTTTGGTTCTGACTGGTATTCATGATATCCATCATGCCACTTTGGTTTTGACTGATATCCATCATATCATTTTGGTTCGGACTGATATCCATCATATCACTTTGGTTCTGACTGATATCCATCATATCACTTTGATTTTGACTGATATCCATCATATCACTTTGGTTCTGACTGATATCCATCAAATCACTTTGGTTCTGACTGATATCCATCATGCCACTTTGGTTTTGACTGATATCCATCATATCACTTTGGTTCTGTCTGATGTCCATCATACCACTTTGGTTGTGACTGATATCCATCATATCACTTTGGTTCTGACTGATATCCATCATATCACTTTGGTTCTGACTGATATCCATCATGCCACTTTGGTTCTGACTGGTATCCATCATATCACTTTGGTTCTGACTGGTATCCATCATACCACTTTGGTTGTGACTGATATCCATCAAATCACTTTTTTCTGACAGATATCCATCATATCACTTGGTTCTGACTGATATCCATCATGCCACTTTGGTTTTGACTGATATCCATCATATCACTTTGGTTCTGACTGATATACATCATCCCACTTTGGTTTTGACTGATATCCATCATATCACATTGGTTCTGACTGGTATCCATCATATCACTTTGGTTCTGACTGGTATCAATCATGCCACTTTGATATTTTGACTGGTATTCATAAATGTCACTTTGGTTCTGACTGGTATCCATGATACCACTTTGGTTCTTGCTGGTATCAATGATAGCACTTTGGGTTTGACTGGTATCCATCAAGGCACTTTGGTTTTGACTGTTATCCATCAGATTTTTTTGGTTCTGACTGGTATCCATAAATGTCACTTTGGTTTTGACAGATATCCATGATATCATTTTGGTTATAACTGGTATACATGATATCACTTTGATTCTTTGACTGGTATCCATCATATCACTTTGGTTTTGACTGGTATCCATCATATCACTTTGATTCTGACTGGTATCCATCATATCACGTTGGTTCTGACTGGTATCCATGATATCACTTTGGTTCTGACTGGTATCCATCATATCACTTTGGTTCTGACTGGTATCCATCATATCACTTTGGTTCTGACTGGTATCCATCCTATCACTTTGGTTCTGACTGGTATCCATGATATCGCTTTAGTTCTTACTGGTATCCATCATATCACTTTGGTTCTGACTGGTATCCATCATATCACTTTGGTTTTGACTGGTATCCATCATATCACTTTGATTCTGACTGGTATCCATCATATCACTTATTCTGACTGGTATCCATCATATCACTTACTTCTGACTGGTATCCATCATATCACTTTACTTCTGACTGGTATCCATGATATCACTTTACTTCTGACTGGTATCCATGATATTACTTTACTTCATACTGGTAGTCATGATAACATTTTGGTTCTGAGAGGTATCCATGCTAACACTTCTGTATTGGCTGGTATCCATGATAATACCTCAGTTCGACTAATATCCATGATATCAATTCGGTTCTGACGTACCCATGATAACACTTCGGTTCTGACTGGTTGCACGATATCACTTTCTAACTAGTTTTTTGTGATATTGCTTTGGTTTTGCCTGATATTCATGATATCGCCTTGGTTCTGATCTTATTCATGATATAGCTTTGGTTCGGACTGGTATTCATAATATAACTTTGTTTCCATGATATCACTTTGGTTCTGACTGGTATCCATGATATAGCTTTGGTTCTGACTGGTATTCATAATATAGCTGGTATCTTATCACTTTGGTCCTTGACTGGTATTCATGATATAACTTTGGTTCTGACTGGTATTCATGATATAACTTTGGTTCTGACTGGTATTCTGTGATATAACTTTGGTTCTGACTGGTATTGATGATATAGCTTTTGATTATTACTGGTATTCATAATATAGCTTTTGTTCTGACTGGTATTGATGATATAGCTTTGGTTCTGATTGATATTCATGATATCGCTTTGATTCTGACTGGTATTCATGATATAGCAGATGTTTTCTGACATTTATGTTATTGTATTCATAATATAGCTTTGGTTGTGACTGGTATTGATGATATAGCTTTGGTTCTGACTGGTATTCAATGATATCGCTTTGGTTCTGACTGGTATTCAGACAGATATAGCTTTACAGAGAGAGAGAAAGTGTATTAGAGAGAGAGAGAGAGAGAGAGAGAGAGAGAGAGAGAGAGAGAGAGAGAGAGAGAGAGAGAGAGAGAGAGAGAGAGAGTGAGAGAAGAAGAGACAGAGAGGAGAGAGAGAGAGAGAGAGAGAGAGAGAGAGAGAGAGAGAGAGAGAGAGAGAGAGAGAGAGAGAGAGAGAGAGAGAGAGAGGAGAGAGAGAGAGAGAGAGAGAGAGAGAGAGAGAGAGAGAGAGAGAGAGAGAGAGAGAGAGAGAGAGAGAGAGAGAGAGAGAGAGAGTGAGAGAGAGAGAGAGAGAGAGAGAGAGAGAGAGAGAGAGAGAGAGAGAGAGAGAGAGAGAGAGAGAGAGAGAGAGAGAGGGAGAGAGAGAGAGAGAAAAGAGAGAGAGAGATTCAGAGAGAGAGAGAGAGAGAGAGAGAGAGAGAGAGAGAGAGAGAGAGAGAGAGAGAGAGAGAGAGAGAGAGAGAGAGAGAGAGAGAGAGAGAGAGAGAAGAGAGAGAGAGAGAGAGAGAGAGAGAGAGAGAGAGAGAGAGAGAGAGAGAGAGAGAGAGAGAGAGAGAGAGAGAGAGAGAGAGAGAGAGAGAGAGAGAGAGAGAGAGAGAGAGAGAGAGGGAGAGAGAGAGAGAGAGAGAGAGAGAGAGAGAGAGAGAGAGAGAGAGAGAGAGAGAGAGAGAGAGAGAGAGAGAGAGAGAGAGAGAGAGAGAGAGAGAGAGAGAGAGAGAGAGATAGAAAGAGAGAGAGAGAGAAAGAGAGAGAGAGAGAGAGAGAGAGAGAGAGAGAGAGAGAGAGAGACCAGACAGCAAGACAGACAGGGACAGACAGAGAGAGTCAGACAGAGAGATAGAGGAGAGTATCCCAGAGACGAGATGATGAGAACAGAGAGGGCTAGTATCAACTTTTTAGTCTTGAGAGAGAGAGAGAGAGATGAGACGAGAGAGAGATGATTGAGAGAGAGAGAGAGAGAGAGAGATATGAAGAGAGAGAACTTGTCCAAGGCTACACACTTGATCTGTGAATCCATTTTTCTTCTTTCTTCTGAAACAGAGAGACAGAGCGAGAGACAGGCGAAGAGATTTTTTTCTTTTTTCTTTTTTGTAGAGAGATTTTGTTTACAGAGAGAGAGAGAGTACTAAAATCTTATTGGATGAGAGATTACCTTGTGAGATGTTATAGAAATTCTAGAGAGAGAGAGTGATAGATAGAGAGAGAGAGAAAAAGAAAAAAAGAAAAGCCAATTTAACTCTTCACCCCCAGAGAGAGAGAACCCCTCCAACCCCCCCCCCCCCCCCACCCCCACCCAAATGTCTCAAGAAGAAAGTGTCCAGTTTTAGAGAGAGAGAGAGAGAGAGAACCGATCCATTTCATAGAGAGAGAGAGAGAGAGAGAGTAAAGTTAGAGAGAAAGTTACAGAGAGAGAGAGAGAGAGAGAGAGAGAGAGAGAGAGAGAGAGAGAGAGAGAGAAGAGAGAGAGAGAGACGAGAGAGCAGAGAGAGAAGAGAGAGAGAGAGAGAGAGAGAGAGAGAGAGAGAGAGAGATGAGCCCAGAGAGGTATCATGTCTACATTTAGCAACACGACCATTCGCCTCGAGTTTTCTTCTTAGTTTTCTTTTACACCCCAATATGATTGACTTTTATTTAAGTAATGAATGTTTTATCGTTTCAAACCCAGATGACATTCAAAGTCACGTTGAAATACGCCAACAAGACGCTCTCCCTGCCCATGAATGATAGCGCCATCACGTTCCGGACGACAACCAGGTGATTCAGTTTACAGTGGACGGCATGAACCTGCCCAGTTCCATTAGCTACGGGTTATCTGTCCCTAGTTACGTCCAGGAGATTGTCAACCAGACGAGTGTCAACATCACAGTGTGTGACATCACCAACTACGTCACTATTTCATATCGAGAGGACCATATTTGCCAAAGGAATGACAGCTTTTTCTTCACCTAAAGGTTTTTCCCTAAAAGCTTGCACTTTTAGTTAGCATGCCTTTCAATGTAATTCATCCAGTCTTGCTTCAACACTCATGAAGTTTTAATGATTAAATTGATGTAAATAGAATCAATTAAGAAATTATTGAATGAATAGTAAATAGATAAATGAATAGATAAATAACCGACGCAATAAATACAACTTATATAAATGCATGAATGAATGAATGAGTTAGTGAATGAGTGAGGGGCTAAGCGAGTGAATAAATTAAATAAATTCTCAAAATTTCTGTCATGCTTTCTGGCCTTATCAAGTGACCAATCGAGCTGATACCTGAACACAAGTACTCAAAGACTTTAAATTCAATCTTTTA
>JAXRKP010000779.1:190000-200000 GCA_037039925.1 Doris montereyensis | reverse complement strand
GCTATAGTAATAGTAGCAGAAACAGTACTTGAAGGAGTGACAACAGTATTGACCAACAATGGCAATGATAATAATAGTGTAAAGTGAAAGACGTTTATTAGTTCTGTTAAGAAAGATATACCCTTAGTTAAAGCAAGCAAATTAATATAAGTCAAGATTGTATTATTTTTACAGCATTGCTTATTATTGTTTCCAATACGTTCCAATAGAAGGACAGTAAGATAAAATCCTGTTGTATTCAAAGTAAAGTTTCATTCCTTTGATCTATTAACAGTTTTGTACAATAGGTCTTTCAGACTGCGCGCCTCAGAAACAAGAGCATGTTACTGCAAAGACCAAACACGAGATATATTCACTGTTGTACTCAATGATTCCGCTGTGTCTTCAATGAGTCTGCAAACGGTATATCTGAGTGTTCAGAGGGTGAATTTGACATTGCTTTGTCGCCAATGAAACTCAACAATATCCTTTCGTCTTTGGTAAGCTTTGGTTTGTATTGTTGCCCTAATGCAGGGCTCATCTTAGAATCACGTTGGAACCTCTTGGAGAATCTCCTAAAATCTCCTGGAATCTCCTGGAATCTCCTGATTTTTTTCATTTTCAAATTCCATCCTAGAAAGTCCTAAAATGTGAACTCATTGGCGATTTTGCCTAAGATTCTCTTGGTTGTTAAGATATTAATGTTGATTCTTGCTTCCACATCTTAACTTCCATTTAAGACAAGAAAGTTTAAGACAAGAAAAGTGGTGGTGTTTCAGCGTCCAAGTAACAATAATATATTTATATGTAGTATGAATGTATAGATAAGTTTAAGAATGAAAAAAAATGTCATCGATCCTCCAATGTCATTTTAAAATCTCGAACAAAATCTCCAAGCATCTTCTACATTTGTTTTTGTACTGAGCATTGTAGCAACCATCGCTAGCTGACGAGATCTGGCGAGAGGTGACGTGACACTGACAGCCGGTTCTGCAGCGAAAGTTATAAACCAACGGGAAAATCAAACACACCGGGCTTCTAGATCTGAACCTATCTGTTATCTAAACTTCAGGGGCCCTTGCATATTATTTGTATTTTCTTACATGAGGACTAAATGCTATGATCCCTGGATTATCTTTAATTAATTATGTCCATGTCATGTTGTAGGATAACGTTAATAAATGGGTATTTACCCTTTAGATTTAGGTAGCTTGGTGGAGAGAGATACTCCTTTGGATTTTGATTTATAAGGATCTAGCATAACACCGACAACCTTTAGCAATGACTGCAACAAGTCTATTTTAAAGTGTTTTGTACAAAATTGCTGAAGGTCATGACATAAAGTACCATGAAAGCCCCATGGGAATAAAGACGAGACAAATACAAGGAATAGACAGAAAAAAATTCCTGGACACCATGGGGGTGACCTCTGCGTCGGTACCCATCGTCTCGCCATGTAAAGAAAGCGTGCTACCAACCCGAGCTAACTACGCTTAAACATTACTGAAGCATGCTTTAAACTACACCCAGAAGTCTACGTATTGACGTAAAGTGAGAAAAGAATGCCAAAACTAAAACTACAGGCAAAATAATAAATTGTTTGATATATGTAATATAAAACTAGTCCGGTGGCAAAGGAAAAGGTGGCTAAAGTAGAGGCTTAGGGGCAGATAAATTGGCGCATTGATACTTATTCTACATCAACCGTCCCTTTGTATTCTTCCTGTTTACGCTTGCTGGATATAGGAACATAATTTAATAGATAGTTTCATCAAACTGTGTTAGACAGTAGTTTTCGTGCTCCGGATTTTGGCCCTAAAATTGCGCGCGGTTTTAGGCATCTAAAAATAGTCTTTTGTTTTGACACGCTCGTGTTACGTCATTCGGGGATCAACCGTGACAATACTAATATCACCGTAAAGATTTTGAAAAGCCCTTTCCAACGCTGGGTCTATTGTCAAGGTAAGTTGTTTTTTCTATTTGTATTATTGACGTGAAAATAGGCATTTTTAAAACTCTAAATCTAAATTCAAAATACTGACGGCACAATATTCATTTTTAGCCTTAAAATATTTATTATTTCATCTTTTTCACGGTATATAACACGTTGCATTTGGATGTCCAGCAATATGTTTTGTTTTCATTTAAATGACAGACCGAACGTGTAGTATTGGGGATAGTGACGCCATTTTGAGTGCTCGCTTGGGTGTTGATGGTACTTTTTCAATCTATGTTTATCGATGGATTATTATGTCATCTGTTGTTTTAAATGTGATTTATTAATTAATATATAATTAAATTTTATTTTGAAACCGGTTGTTTAGTTGAAATATGTTTGTATCTCATTTTAGTTGCTAGTAAAGCCCTTGTTTGGGTTTGCCGATGTGGCTCAGTAAGAAGCCTTATTTTTAGATGTAACGAAACATTTGAAAAAGTGAGGGCACAATGTTCAAACTTTAAACACTTATTCTTTAATGTTCTACCTGTCGAAAAGTGTTTAGGATATAGAATATGATGATCTAGATCTAGTAATATGTTTTTTCCCGTCGCTGAAAGAGGCTGTCTCAGCAACGCGAGCCTTGACAACATGACGACGCCATTTTGATTAACTAAACCCTGTGTTCATGAGCATCTCTATGATCCCCCCCCCCCCCAGGTCTATGTTCCTCTCTCTCTCTCTCTCTCTCTCTCTCTCTCTCTCTCTCTCTCTCTCTCTCTCTCTCTCTCTTCTCTCTCTCTGAACTCTCTCTCTCTCTCTCTCTCTCTCTCTCTCTCTCTCTCTCTTCTCTTCTCTCTCTCTCTCTCTCTCTCTCTCTTCTCTCTCTCTCTCTCTCTCTCTCTCTCTCTCTCTCTCTCTCTCTCTGTTCTCTCTCTCTTCTCTCTCTCTCTCTCTCTCTCTCTCTCTCTGTTTGTCTGTTTGTCTGTCGGTCTGTCTGTCTCTCTGACAGTCTGTTTGTCTCACTGTCTGTCTGTCTGTCTTTGTCTGTCTGTCTATCTCCCTCTGTCTGTCTGTCTGTCTGTCTGTCTGTCTGTCTGTCTCTCTGTCTCTCTCTGTCTCTCTGTCTCTGTCTCTGTCTCTGTCTCTGTCTCTGTCTGTCTCTCTCTCTCTCTCTCTCTCTCTCTCTCTCTCTCTCTCTCTCTCTCTCTCTCTCTCTCTCTCTCTCTCTCTCTCTCTCCGTTTGTCTGTCTGTCTCTCTGTCGGTATGTCTGTCTCTCTGACAGTCTGTCTGTCTCACTGTATGTCTGTCTGTCTTTGTCGGTCTGTCTGTCACAAAAATTGCACATGCAGTACCTTTAAAACACACACGCAATCTCTATAGACCTGGGGAACACAGACCTGGGAACATAGACCTGGGAACATAGACCTGGGGGAACATAGACCTGGGGAACATAGACCTGGGGAACATAGACCTGGGGGAACATAGACCTGGGGAACATAGACCTGGGGAACATAGACCTGGGGGAACATAGACTTGGGGAACATAGACCTGGGGAACATAGACCTGGGGGAACATAGACCTGGGGAACATAGACCTGGGGAACATAGACCTGGGGAACATAGACCTGGGGAACATAGACCTGGGGAACATAGACCTGGGGAACATCGGGTACCTCCCCTGTGTGCATGTTTCCCTTTAATCCACCTCTATCGAGCAATAAATGTGTCATATGTCATCTAAAGTGTGTTTTGACTAATTTTGAATGAACAAAGTAAACATTGAAATCTTCAAACTAGATCTAGTAATAAATACGCTTGTTTTGACATCGTGGCTGTCCGGTGATACCAGTGGTTGAGGTTTCCCGAAGTTTTAGATCTATCAAATTATAGACCTAAATCTATAAATTAAAAAAAGCTCCATCTGTTTGCAGCACACAGTAAACTAGTAATTGCAGAGAGTTATAGGTTATATGTCTTTGCTCTGATCCGTATTTTAACCAATTATTGGGATCAGCACTTGTCTTAATACGGCATCCAACCGACTAGATCTAGGTTAGATCTAGATTAGATCTAGACTAGATCTAGTTTAGAAAGTCACCGCTCATCTGATGACGCTCATCATCGATCGGATGTCATTATTAATCCACCTTATATCATCTAACGATCTTGTCATCCACACTATCAGAAGTAATAATTTGGGCCTATAAGGTACAGGTAGATTGTATTTGAGGGATGGTATTTCCATTTATAGGATCAGCATTTGTTTAATACGGCTTTCCACCGACTAGGTCTAGACGTAGGAAGAAAGGCACCGCCAATCTGATTGCGCTCATCATCGATCGGATATCATTACCAATCCACCTATTATCATTTAAATATTTTGCCATCTATTTTATTAGAGGCAATAATTGTGAGGTTTAAGGTCCAGAGATTGTATTTGAGGGATGGTATTTCCATTTATAGGATCAGCATTTGTTTAATACGGTAATCAACCGACTAGGTCTAGACGTAGAATGGAAACCACTGCCAAATCTGATTGCTCTCATCATCGATCGGGTGTCATTTAAATCCACCTATATCATCTAAAGACCTTGCCATTCATTAGAAGTAATAATTGTGAGCTTTAAGGTACAGAATTTGTATTTCAAAGAGGGTTTTAACAGTTACTTGATATTTTGTGTTTATTTTAACTATGAACCGAACATGTGCCTGTGAGGCGAACACTTTTCTCAGTAAAATCGATGGCTTTCCTTTTCTGGTGCAATTTATTTTAATCTACCATTGTCTGTATTTGGGAGGCAGAAAATGTTGTTTTATTTATTTTCGTCTATTTTGAATTTGATTTGTAATATATTTTATTTTAAAAATATGTTTTTCTTTTCTCTCAATCGTTGTGGCGTCAAGAACAATTATGGCTTCAGATTCGACTTCACCCACGATGACTGGTCTTTGGGACCACATTAAGGCTCTTTATAAAGACACACTGCAGCGAGGGGACACGTCATGTAACTTGTTAAGGAGCTTCATGGCCAGGCTGGTGTGGAGCTGTTACGGCTGTACACTTTTGAGACAGATGTCTAAAAAAGTCCGGCTGAATTTGGCCGTCAAGAGATGCTTCTATACATTTCAGTCTTGCTCTAGCAACATCCAAAGACAAAGACATCAAGCCGTATCTTTTCTACGAGAAGATTTCGTATTTCAACCCACAGGGAGATCTGCAACTTAGACATCTACCAGCTGTAGCACTCCTGGTGCTGAGTTACCAAGCACATCTATGTCTCTTCAGGAAATGATGGTATCTGCTAATGATGTCCTTTCTGTTTCAGAGGGATACCTTACTAGGTACATCTCTGATTTTCAATAACCTGGGCCAGGTCATGTGTCTCCCAAGATACTGAAGCGGGATCATCTCTCATGCTTAAATAGTGAAACAGGCGTTCAGCTCTCAAAAATCTCACATAGATATGAGAAACTGCTGCGCACTGTCAAGCGACTGTCACAGCGACTGAGGCAGAACTTATTGGAGACGGACGATAATCTAGGAGGTCCCATGAGCCTTTGCGCATGTAAAAGAACCCTTTGTGCTTGGAAATTGAAAAAAGCAGGACATTCCGGCTGCCACCCTTGCAAAAATCAATTCCTACCAACAATGCCCGTCTAGAAATGTTGGCCATGTTATAGGGTCAGACTTCTCGATGGATGAAGTCGGCCCTTGATCCTAAGTTTATATTTCATTATTTGTATACTTTTGCTTATTGTACAGTTTAATTTTTCTCATGCACTCTGCATTCTTTTTCTAGTTTAAATTATATTTAATTACTGTAGTGTTACATGTACAATTAAATTATTTAAGAGTTGTCTTTTTTTCCTTTTAGTTTAAACAATCTTTAAGGGCCTATATATAAAGTTCTTTCAAGGCCCATAGAGCCGGAGCTTATCCCCGTTTCAATAGCGTGAAGCGGAACAGGTGACAATAATCACCTCCTGGCCAGGACGCTAGTCTGACGCAGTTGTTAATCTCAAGCTAGTGCTTGTACCCATTTGCACCTGGGTAGAGTGGGGAGAATGCGTGTTAAGTGTCTTTCCCAAGAAGATTCGAACTCGGGATCTCATGATCCCCAATCCCCTAAATCCGGTCAGCCTATAATGACTTGAATTTGACGGATTTGATTCCACTCCAACTGAGGAAATAAGTCATGCACTATAAAATGACAAATGTGAAAATTTACAAATGTACAAATGTAGCAAATGATTGTAGTACAAATGTAGTACAAATCAAATGACAAATGTAGTACCAACAAATGAGGAAATATACAAATGAAGTCATGCAAATGTAGTACAAATGTGTGTTACAAATGTACAAATGTAGTACAAATGAAAATGAACATGTTTGTAGTACAAATGAATGAATGAACATGTTTGAAGAAACATCAATTCATATATTACAATATTCGATTATGAACTGTTTGCTTCCTTAGTTTCTACCCATCCACCAAATGCATAGAGGAGACAGCAAGATGAAAAACGTGTGACAAAAATGAAAGCACTTACCAACCACACATGATTATTATTAATTAACTGAGAATGTAAAAATAGTTAGCTCAAATAATTCAATTGAAACACACATCATAAATTAAATCTTTAGCACGCCATAAAGAAAATGAACATAAATTTGCAATTTAGATGTAAAACCAGTGATTTTAAACCTCATCTTTATAGTGACTTTATAGAAGCTCTGTGACTTCTTTCAACTCTACTCCTAAGGAGGATTCATCCTGTGGCAGAGAGTGACTTAGATTAATACTTAATCTTGGATGTTTGGATTTTTTTTTTGTACATTTTGATTACAAAATTTTTTCAATAAAGTTTGTTTCAAAAATTAAGTTTAGGATTTTGTTGGAAATGTTTTCTCATCACCGTCTGAATAAGTGCCTTTGTGTGAATTGTGGAATTGGATTGTTCCTTTGAGCTTTTAAATGTGAAATGAATTAATGCATTCATGTAACCAATATTGTATTGTTGAGTTTGAAATTCTTATTAGTAAAAATTAATTGTGATTTTTTTTCAACAAAACCAACTCTTTTTTTATCTGAAATGGAAACATACCTCACAATTACCTTCCTCGGCTATTTACAGGGCAATCCGGGCAAATCAACAAATCCTCTCAAAATATAAAAATAAAACGTATGTCAATAGAAACACTTTTGCAGGCTTTTTCATTCCAGCATCGAAAACATTTACCACTGCTTTTATCCAGGTACTCATTTACACCTGAATCAATTCTTATTTGTATAACAGTTATTTTTAATAATTAAAATCAATTCAATTCACGGTTAGTAAATTTAATAATATTTCATTACGATTTCATACTACATCCAATCTCGGAAACATCCAGGTACTCATTTACATCTGAATCACTGAGGAGACCTGCTCTTTTATAATGGTATCACAGTTTTTGTTAGTAATTAAGGTGGGGGGGCGGGGGCGGTACCTGAAGTGATTTTTTTTTGCTTTTGAGTTTAGGGTTTTGCTCTCAGTATGTACATGAGTAACTGTCAAAATACAGTCATCCTAGATCATTGAAACGTTTGTAGCGTCCTTGGTTGCCATAGAAACGGCCGCCATCTTGGATTTTGACTCATTTTTCAAAATATATCTCCCCCCTTAGTTATGAATAAAATCACTCAAAACCTGTGCAGATCATCTTTCCATTCAATATCTAAAGAATGACGTCAGTTTTTTCGATATTTTGGATAGTTTTTTTAAATGAATTTTTGAAAATACTATATATCTGAATGTACAAAATACGGCGTTTTTATTACATAAAAAAAATAATTTCTCAAAAAGTTTACAATATATAAAAAAAACCGAAGTCATTCTATTAACATTAACAAGAGGAACCTGTGTGCCAAATATAATACAAATCGTTCGGTAAATGGCGGAGGAGATAGAATTTTAGTGTGGAAAAACTACATTTCGAGAAAAATGCAAGTAAAAAAATTCAGAAAATAACACAAGACGAACGCTTCAGACGGGTTTCCCTTGTTGTAGCAGCCCCCTTACTCTTTCGATAGTCTCTGGCATTGTTACTTATGTAAATAGGATTATAAATCTAGGTTTAGATGTGCACTGTTGTGAAAACAGACGTCGAAATGACCAGTTCTTTGTTTTTCCTCTATATCCTATGCTTGTGCGTGTGTTTACATACACACTGACGCGCAACGCCTCTTATATCACACAGCGACGGGAGATGCGTTGATCGGCGTCGGCAAACAAGGTCAAATATCGTGTGCTGCCACATTTAGCGATTAACCGCCAATATACGGGTTTTTACTGCCATTTTCTCAGGCAGTTTTAGGGTAATTTACGTCAAAATTTTGACTGCTTTTACCTACCCTTGCCTGCTGAATATATTTTGTAAAAAAATAATATACGTCATATGGACATTTTTCTGCCATGTAGAAAATGAACGTTCTACCTAAATATGCAAATAACAGAAAATCAACCTTCTGGTCCAAAACTCGCCAGTCCAGGCGCCGCCCCCCCCCCACCCCTTAAAATCAAATCAGGGTTAGTAAGTTTCTTAATAATTGATTTAACATGTTTTTATCAAATATCTAATATAGTACAGCTACACGCGCAACTTGGAAATCATACACGATCTTGCTTAACATCGTTATCGTTGAAAAGTCATCATTTGCAATGTCATTGTATCATTTAATGTTTCGAGCCGATCAAAATGATGTATAGGTTTACTAAAATTCCAATTTAGATAACAAAGTTATGGGTTTGTTGCCCAAAAATCACAATTTTTGGTGGGGGTTTTTTTGGGCTATATTCCTTTGTTACCTGTTTTTCGACCTTTAAACGGTCATAACTCCCCTTAATATATTTCCTAGAACAATAATATGGTACCACATGAAAGCACTCGTCACACCCTTTCCTGTGGTACTACATTTAAAGCATTTTAAGATTTTTTGATGAAACTACCTAGATCTATATCGTTATTGCCAAAAACAATCTAGATCAAGAGCTCTAGCTAATTCTAGATCTACCTTTCCGGGAAAGCATTAGTCTACATCTAGATCCAACTCTAGTACATTAAAAAAAAAAAATCTGACTCAAAGACAGTGTCATGAGTGATTTCCTCGAGTCTAAAGGTGTTGAGCAGCCGATAGAAACTAGGATCTAAATTTATCCCTGCTGTCAAACTCGATAATCATTGGGCGATTTGTTAATCTGTTTCCACTGCAGACAACCTGAATTCCTGATGTGAGTATAAGATGGGATGAATCCTAAGATATTATTCAGTCTATATTGATCTAGATCTAGATCTAAACTAAGACTAGTGTAAGAATCTAGATCTAGAGAGCTAGAGCGAGCTAGATATTTATCTAGACCTAGATATAGACCTAATTCTAGATCGATATCTTATTGTTTATCTAGATCTAGATGTCTAGATCTAGATCTAGAGATTTAGCAGATTACTCTAGAAATTCTAGCTATATATATATAGATCTATATATAGATCTATATATATATATATATATATATATATATATATATATATATATATATATATATATATATATATATATATATATATATATATATATATATATATAGCTGTCTCCTAATAATAATTTGTCATTGCGATTAGGGTCTATCAACGTGTTGTGATACAATTTTCAGCGGGTCTATGGTGGGTATGTCATCATCATTACGTACATTATCAACATCAACAAATATTAGGCTTAGAATTTGCGACCTAGTTTTTATTCCATTTTGATCAAAACGAGATTGTATTGGCGGAGCCTATGTGTGGTTGACAAAAGCCTCATAATTATTAAGGCTATCTTTAGAAACACAATCTTCTCAATCAAATTGTAGACGTTTAAAGATTTCTTTATTTTGATACCTATAATTCTTTTCCGTAGTCTTCAATGTTTAGATATCATAATCTTGTTTATTTGCGCCTGGTTAATGATCTCAAAACTAATAAATCAACAATTTAATGTTTTGTCTGTTGTTTGAAATACCGTAGGCCTATTTGTTATGGGCGAAAGGATGTCTACCTGAGTT
>JAXRKP010000779.1:182500-185000 GCA_037039925.1 Doris montereyensis | reverse complement strand
ATCAATGTATATACAGATGGATTAGCTCTCAAAGTAACATCTAATGCATGTAAGGGTATCTACATCCAATACCCAAATGACACCTCTGATGAATTCTCTGGGGCTTGCGGAGAAAAATGTACCAACTTTGAAGCAGAGGCAGCAACCATAGAAACATTACTCTATCACCTCAACACTGTTTTCAATACATTCCCAGCTAAAATACCACATATCGTCGTTTTTACAGATGCAATGTCTGTCCTAGAAGCTCTCAAGACCTGCCAGAGATCTGATCTCAGACAAACACTATTAGAAGCTGGCCAACTAATTAAAACCTATGGCGTCGAGCTAGTAAGGCAGTGAATCCCTGGACATGTAAACACACCGCGACTTGACAAAGCAGACACTCTTGCCAAAAGGGGATTTAGACAAGAACAACTAAACACAAAAACTACAATGCAGACTGCGAAACAAATCATCAAAGTTAACAGCAAAGAGGACTGGATGAACAGATGGGCTTTGGGAAAGACTGGAAGAGATTTATAACGACATATGGCCACCCCACAAACAAATGACAACATCAACAAAAAAAAGACCAAGTCACCATCTTCAGGCTCCGAACACACCACATACAGTTAAACATGCATCTAAACAGAATAAATCCTGAACATACTCCAGTGTGCCCTCTTTGTGACCACCCTCATGAAACTGTGACCCATCCACTATTTGAATGCCACAAATTGAAAGACCTACGCCACAAGCTACGTCCCGAGAAACCTGATACTTGGAACACTATTTTATGGAACCCTACAACAGATGGAAAACACCTGCAGATACCATTACATGGCATTGGGCCGAAGGAAAAATTATGTCCTAGCGCTTCTGGATCAGTAACTGTGCATTTTGGGAAGTCAAGCTAGCTGCTGTTGCACTTTGAGGGGGTAATTTGCCTTATAAAATTAGATTAGATGGAAAAAACGTGCATTATGACGAATCGTGCATTTCTGCGACGTATCATTTTATCGCCGAGACTACTGTTATGATAATTATAATAATAATGATAATTATAATAATAATAATAATAATAATAATAATAATAATAATAATAATAATAATAATAATAATAATAATAATAATAATAATAATAATAATAATACTGATAATAATGATAATAACACTACAACAATAATGATATATTAAATGGGGGTGCGGGTTCTGGGAATGCCATTTGCGATCTGATCAAATTTAGATATTGTATCAAATAAGGTTTGTGCCAAGTTTGAAAGAAATTTGTTAAAACATGTAGAAGCCTATCGATATTGAACTTGGTGAAATTTGGGAGCAAAATCCAAAATGGCTGCCGTTTCCATGACAACCGAAAGCATCAGAAAAGTGAACAACGACATATTTCAACTCAGCACACCATGTCCATTGCACCTATACATACGTTAAATTGATAGGAACAAACAGGAACATTTTCACTCCCCCCCCCATTCCCCCTTGATAATAATAATAATAATAATAATAATAATAATAATAATAATAATAATAATAATAATAATAATAATAATAATAATAATAATAATAATAATAATAATAATAATAATAATAATAATATAATAATAATAATAATAATATGATGATGCTAATAATCATTGAGACTAATAATAACAATAATAATAATAATAATATTAAAAGTAATAATAATAATAATAATACTCTTGAGCCTCTCTAATCGGGAAGTCTCTGGATTGTAAAATCGTCCCGATTAGCGGAGTTTCCCGATTGCCCGGGGACCTGGGATTTTGGTTTTTCCTCAACAGGTTTAGGTACTCAAACCGTTATGTGAGAGGCAAAATACAGAATTACACGAACAATTTTTTGTAGCCACGGGACATCTTGGCATTCATCAGTGGTGTCACTAACAGTTGAGCTTCGTTGAACGGTAGATGTATAAGAGCGTAGTCAAGAAAGTAAGGTGAATCATTGGATTATCTACTGGCATGTCCATCTTTCTGATTGCCACGATTAGCGAGGCAATGAAATGATACGACAATGCATGACTCTGCTTTTTTAAACGCTACCCCATATCAACACCGCACTGTCTAGTTAAGTGGACGAGCAAGGCCTGGTTCGCCTGGTTTCAGACCTATGTAATGGATGCCGGGTGCGTCCGGCTTATGCCACCGTGAACTGGTATTTACAACATCTTATGCAATGTATAACACCACGTGTAGTACTAACGTAGTATAATAATTGATGTTTTGCTGACACAGAGACCAAATTTAGATAACAAGTGAGTGTAGGAACAAATAATTTTGGGGGGAAATGGTGATGATAATCAATGCAATTGATTAGAGGGGTGAGAACCAATTCTGTTCCTGGGATTTCTTCCCGATTCGCTGGGTTTCTTGATACCTGAATTCCCGATTAGAGATGAATAATAATGATAATATTAACAATTATACTACTACTACTACTACTACTACTACTACTACTACTACTACTACTACTACTACTA
>JAXRKP010000779.1:177500-180000 GCA_037039925.1 Doris montereyensis | reverse complement strand
AAGAGAAGAAAAAGGAGGAGCAGGAAGACCATCGGTAATGACAATAACAAAAACTAGATCTAAAATTAGAAATGATAAAGCAGTACATAACATTCTAGGTGTTCATATTTTTATAACTTATTGACTGGCGCTTAACAAGATCAATATATTATCTGTTTTCTTTGTTTGCACTGTGTTACATTGGTGTACAGTCTCACATTCTATGTGAAAGCATTGAGGACATGAGGTGACGCAGAAGTGTCACCATGGCAAATTACGTGAGGTTTAATCAGGAATACCTCAAACAGAGCTAAACGCCCTTGTAGTTTTACATTTTGATCCCATACTCATTAAATGTAATTTAGTATATTTATGTAAAGTCTGTTTCAATTCTCAAATTCTCTAACAAATTATTAAATGTCTCAACATTACTAGAAATACAAGTTCAAATTCAAATTAATTCTTCTTTTTTTCTTGTCCTATTTTTTTTGCAACTCGTTTGTTGGACAGACGAACATCTACATACAGAACTAGAACCTACTGTAAATAGATCTAGACACAGTGAGATGCAACATATTTATTTACAAGAGGGATATAAACATTTCAATTATTAATTAGATTCTATGGCAACACAAGATAATCGGACTTGAACAATCTAGATTTCTAAAGTTCCAAATAGTGAAAATGCAAGCACGAACAAGTAGATCTAGCGCTCTGCTCTCCGGTTGCCACTGGCAGAAATAAGTCGTGAAATGATGTCGAAAATGCAATATCAACTATTTTCCCACCATTTTATGATGTATATCTAAATAAATATAGTCATATATATGTTGATTCACATGTTTAGATCCCAACATTTAAGTGTTAAAGTCATACGTCTTCTGTTGTCACTATAAATAATAGCACTAGTAAAAAATAGTCAGGCAAATACAAGTTGCCAATGATCTGGGAGATTGTGCAATGCATCATGGGACAGATTGGCAGTAGGAACTAAACTCATCATTCGTGACAACAGATAGCCAATGAAGGAATTCCAAAGTGGGGTAATATGGTCTGTTTTCTTTTCCGATAAATTACTCTTGCAACTGAGTTTTACGTTAACTGAGGTTAATCTAAATGATCTTGTGGAAGACCATAAAATAGAGCCTTACAATATTCCAGTTTTGTTAAGACTAAAGAGACCATGAGTATCTTTGCAATATCTAATGATGTAATTTTCTGATAAGTCTGATTTGGTGAATCTCGCAGTACAGGGACTTACAAAGTGCACTAATTTTATCTGACATCGATAAATTTGCTGTTAAAAACTACTCTAGGTTTTTTCTTTTCTCTGATAGTGACATTGGTGCCGTTTATATAAATGTTCTTAACATCACACTTGATGGTTTTGAATGGTTTGTAAGAAAATGCATACCCACACACTATGGCTAGGGCAAATCCTTATGAAACAAGCAAATTGCTATTGCTCCATTTCTTGTTGTTTGTTATTTTGTCTTGTCCTATTTCCTTGCTAGAGAAGCGTCTTCCATTTGAAAAATGTCACTATTGCAAATGTCAATGTTACAAATGTCCATGTCCTGTCTTGTCTTACTCAGGCCTTTCTATTTATAAGGGATACTATTTTTCTTTAAAAAAAACACTTTTAATCAGGAGGATAAAAACTTACACCATTCACAAAGCACTTAGGATGGAATGACACCCATGCTTTGTTTTTGATGGCTTGAGTGCAGTTCAGGTTCAAAGTAGCTTAGCTGGATTTTATCTCAGACTTTATGTCGCAGGGATAAGCTAAAATTTAGACCCATGTTCTACTTTATAAAATAATATGAAATATGTTTTTACTAAGTTTAGATTAAACCTAACTCAAATTCATTAAAGTGAACTAGAATTCATACAACTGATAGATCTGGAATTGTTTAGTTTTTTCAAATATATTTTTCATAACTCGGAAAACGCATTATTAAATCACTGGCTTGTCTGTTTTTCCCAATCAGGGAATCTTCAAATCACCATGGCATACGGCAATGAAACGCAGTCTCCACCTATCAACAACAGCGCCATCTACATTCCTGATGACAACCAGGTGATTCAGTTCACAGTGGACGGCATGAACCTGCCCTGCTCTATTAGCTACAAGTTATCTTCTCCTGACTATGGCTTGGAGTTTATCAACCAGACCAGCGTTAACATCACAGTGTATGACAGCACCAACTACATCACCATCTCATATCAAGAGAACCACGTTTGCCAAAGGACAGCCAGCTATGTTTTCACTTTGAAAGGTTTGTTCTTGGCTTGTTTCGACAAATCGGTTCAACCCAATGGTTTGTTATTGGCTAGGTTCAAGGCAATAGTTTGTCGTTAGCTAGATTCAACCAAATGGTTTATTGTTGGCTAAGTTCAATGCAATGGTTTGTTGTTGGCTAGGTTCTTCCCAATGGTTTGTTGTTGGCCAGGTTCAACGTAATGGTTTGTTGTTGGCCAGGTTCATCGTAATGGTTTGTTGTTGGCTAAGTTCAAC
>JAXRKP010000779.1:60000-167500 GCA_037039925.1 Doris montereyensis | reverse complement strand
TACATAGGCACACTTTTGATCCCTTCAATTGAACCTTGTTTTTCATTTACAGTGCCTAAACGGAATATACCTCAAATGCATTAAGTAGACTCTGGTAATTTGATCCTGAAGGATGATGATTAACAGCAGAACAAAAAAACTCTTTACTGATAAAGCAAAACAAAGCTCATAAGTGGCAAATACTTTACTTAGCTACAACCATGCAAACTTGTCCAGTAGGTCCTAAGGTATTTGTGACACTAGGACAAGACCTCCTTAAAGCATACAATTGAGAAATTAGCAAAACATAACTTTAAAAAAGGGGACAAAGTGCTTCAGACACCTTGACTTCAAAGTCAAATTTCAACACGTTGTTGATCATATTTAAAGATAGAATTATTAAAATGTGATAGAACTTGATGTTTTTAAATGTCGAAAATATCAGAATTGATTTTTTTTCCAGACCTCATAAAAAATTCTCCTCAGCATGTGCCATGAAGTTTCAGTTTTGACTTATCTTAATTGTTTTAAATGATTAATTCTATTTTGAAGCTGTTGTGAAAGAAAACTTCAGAGCTAAGCATTGGTCCCATGCTAAGTAACAGTGAATGTGTGCTGAACCAACGAGACAAGGTCATCGTGGAAGCTCAGGTCGATTTCACAGGTGTAGACTACTCGGATTAGTTCTTGTCGTGCAATTTTCTATCCCACCGGTAAGCATTTTATTGCAGCAGGCTAACGGTAAATAAGATGAGATAAGATGAGATAAGATAATCTTTGTTCTTTTTGGAAGTTTTTTTTCTTCTTCTTAGTCACGTTTTCATAACATTTCACATGAGCAAATTAACATTTGGCTTGGGCCTTTGATTTCTATTGTAGGTTTCCTCTTGGTCCTTTGATTTCTATTGTATGTTTTTTCTTGCATCTTTGATTTCTCTTGTATGTTTTTCTTGCATCTTTGATTTCTATTGTATGTTTTCTTCTTTGCATCTTTGATTTCTATTGTATGTTTTTCTTGCATCTTTGATTTCTATTGTATGTTTTTCTTGCATCTTTGATTTCTATTGTATGTTTTTCTTGCATCTTTGATTTCTATTTCTGTTTTTTTTGCACCTTTGATTTCTATTGTATGTTTTCTTGCATCTTTGATTTCTATTATGTTTTTCTTGCATCTTTGATTTCTATTTATGTTTTTCTTGCACCTTTGATTTCTATTGCATGTTTTTCTTGCACCTTTAATTTCTATTTCTATGTTCCTTTGCACCTTTAATTTCTATTGTATGTTTTTCTTAGGCCTTTAATTTATATTGTATTTTTTTGCTATTTTAATTTCTATTGTATGTTTTTCTTGCACCTTTAATTTCTATTGTATGTTCCTCTTGGGCCTTTAATTTCTATTGTATTTTTCTTGCACCTTTAATTTCTATTGTATGTTCCTCTTGGGCCTTTGCTTTCTATTGTATTTTTTTTTTCACCTTTGATTTCTATTGTATTTTTTCTTGCAGCTTTGATTTCTATTGTAAGTTTTTCTTCACTTTAATTTCTTCTTGTATGTTTTTCTTGCACCTTTGATTTCTATAGTAGATTTTTCTTGCACCTTTAATTTCTATTTTCTTCTTCTTCTTTTTCTTTCTTCGTTTCTCTTTGGCTTTGATTCTATTGTATGTTCTTCTTTGCCTTGATTTCTACTTCTTGCCTTTGATTTCTATTGTATGTTTTTTGGCCTTTGATTCTTCTAGATTTTTTCTTCTTTTGATTCTTTTCTTCTTCTTTTTCTTCTTCTTCTTTGATTCTATTGTTGTTCTTCTTTGGCCTTTGATTTCTATTGTATGTTTTCTTGCACTTCTTTAATTTTCTATTGTATGTTTCCTTTGGCCTTTTGATTTCTATTGTTGTTTTTCTTGGGCCTTTGATTTCTATTTTGTTTCTATCTTGGACACCTTTTTATGTTCTATCTTCCTTGATTTCTATTATTCCTCTTTTGGCCTTTTTTCTATTGTATGTTCCTCTTCTTCCTTTGATTTCTATTGTATGTTTCTCTTTTCCTTTGATTTCTATTGTATGTTTATCTTGGGCCTTTGATTTCTATTTTGTGTTTATCTTGGACCTTTGATTTCTATTTTATGTTTCTCTTGGGCCTTTAATTTCTATTTTTGTGTTTATCTTGGGCCTTTGATTTCTATTGTATGTTTTCTCTTGGACCTTTAATTTCTATTTTGTGTTTATCTTGGACCTTTGATTTCTATTATATGTTTCTCTTGGACCTTTGATTTCTATTTTTCTTCTGTTTCTCTTGGACTTTTGATTTCTATTGTATGTTACTCTTGGACCTTTAATTTCTAATGTTTCTCTTGGGCCTTTGATTTCTCTTTGTGACCTTTGATTTCTAATGTATGTTACTCTTGGACCTTTGATTTCTATTGTATGTTACTCTTGACCTTTGATTTCTAATGTATGTTACTCTTGGACCTTTGATTTCTATTGTATGTTTCTCTTGGACCTTTGATTTTCTATCTTATTTTCCTCTTGGACCTTTGATTTCTATTGTATGTTACTCTTGGACCTTTGATTTCTAATGAATGTTCTTCTTTATTTTTCTTCTTTCTTTACATGAAAGCTGCACTTTGATTTAAATAGAAGAATAATCTTTTGAAATTGTATTACTTCTTAATTTGACTGAAAATTAAGAAATATGGTTGTAAAGAAAATGTGAATTAAATTTGACTGAATATCAAGAAATGTATTGGTTGTAAAGAAAAATTTCTTCTTATCTGAATATTCTTTTTGTTATTGTCAAGAAAATGTGAATTAAATTTGACTGAATATCAAGAAATGTATGGTTGTAAAGAAAATGTGAATTAAATTTGACTGAATATCAAGAAATGTATGGTTGTAAAGAAAATGTGAATTAAATTTGACTGAATATCAAGAAATGTATGGTTGTAAAGAAAATTGAATTAAATTTGACAGAATATCAAGAAATGTATCCTTGTAAAGAAAATGTGAATTAAATTTGACTGAATATCAAGAAATGTATGGTTGTAAAGAAACAGCTGAATTCTTCTTCTGACTGAATATCAAGAAATGTATGGTTGTGGATGTTCTTAAATTTGACTGAATATCAAGAAATGTATAAAGAAAATGTGAATTCTTCTGAATATCAAGAAATGTTGGTTTAAAGAAAATGTGAATTAAATTTGACTGAATATCAAGAAATGTATTCTGTCCACGTTTCTTCTTCAAGAAAAAAAATTCTCTGAATATCAAGAAATGTATGGTTGTAAAGAAAATGTGAATTAAATTTCTGAATATCAAGAAATGTTGTTTGTAAATTTGAAAATGTATGAAAGAACTTGTTTAGTCTCAAATGACGAGGTAAATTAACTTAACGTTTTGGAAAGAGCATCATTATTTTCACTGTTTAAACGTTGTTTGGCATTAATCTAGAAATTAAACACCCTATCTTTTCATTTTGATTTTTCCTCTTCCATTTCACAGTTCTGCTTTGCAAGTTTAGTGGGATGCTCACCACAGCAGAAACAAGTGTGTCACTGCAAAGAGCACAGTCGAGATGTGTACACCTTGATTTTTAATCACACAGCAGACACATCTTTTAGTGAACAACCTATCACACTACTTGCAATAAGAAACAATTCTACTGAACTTCAGTCAAGTGGAGTCCAGAACTATCCCTTCATCAGTGGTAAGATCTAATGATAATAATAACAATAATGATAATTTTAATAATGATAATAATGATAATGTTAATAATAATAATAATAGTAATAATAATAGTAATAATAATAATAATAATCATAATAATAATAATAATGATGATGACGATGATGATGATGATGATATGATGACGATGATCATGGTGATGATGAGGATGATAATGATGATGATGATGATGATGATGATGATGATAGTAATAATAATAATAATAAATAATAATAATAATAATAATAATAATGATAATAATAATAATAATAATAATAATTAATAATAATAATAATAATAATAATGCTTAGTCTAAAATGCATCATATATGAGCCAGTCTGCGAAAACTCGTCATGTTGCGCAAGAGAAAGTATTGAGATATGGGCCAAATAAGGTGTTTGGGGCACCCACGGTCAAAATTGAGAAATTGCCATATTCATCTTCTACGACCATTTCTGCATCATCTGCAGCAATTCTACACTCAACTTCTACCTCTAAAATATTGTGTTTTATTTTTTTTAGAGGCATGTAATCCACAGATTCTGACAAGATAACGTAATTCGACCATATAATAGTCATCATCTTTGAACTACTTAATAATACATTATGTAAACAAAGGAGCCTAGGTTGTCACGCGGTTGCTGGGTAAACAATATGGCGGACGAAGAGATTACATGCCACCTAAACCATTGGGAAATCTTGCATTGCAAGTTTTCTAGTAACAACAATATTTTGGATGTCATGGCTGGCTGCTTAGATAATCTCAGATCTGTCGATACAGATGAGAACGATCGTGACGCCGAATGACCTGCAACCAGTAATACTATACATTAGTGTCAAGCAATAAGCCACATTACTATTACTGGTGGCTAAAATTAACACGGCCCAGTTCTAGATTTACTTTCCACTATGCCAACACTGCCTATCGCTGTTCGTTCTTTCTTTCTTTCTTTATCAGTTTCGTTCTACCTTTCGATGTATGGTTGCTATATCTAAATCTAGTAATAGAGATAACTTTACTAAAGACCTTCTGCCTTTCCTAGATGGTCATATATTGCACTTGCCTTTTTGATTCTCTAGCTAATTTTGTCTCTTAGTTTTCCCTCTGAGTTAATCATTACTCCTAGTTAATTGTACCTTTGAACTTGTTTTAAATTCACCCTGACCAAGTTATGATTTTCTGTTTTAGCCTCCCTAGTTACTAACATTGTTTTGGTTTCCATGCATTTACTCTCATTCCTCTTTTATTTAGTTCATTGTTTATAATGTTAATATTCCACTGTAGGTCACTTTCGATTTTCCAAACAGAACTAAATCATCAGTAAATGACAGCATTGATACATTTACTGGTTTGAGCGTCCACATACCTACATTCGTTTTTCCCATTTTGAGGACATTTTGCTACTGGAATCCATAAATCTGATAAACAAAAGAGGACTTAGGACACAACCTTGTCTTAATCCTATATCTACATCCGATTCTCAGACATGTTTCCAGCTACTCTCACTGCACATGTTGTTTATTGTAAACATCCTCATTAAATCTTGCTCTACATTGTGCTTCTTTTTAAGATATGCCATAGTTCGTCTCTCCTCACAGTCTCAAATGCCTTTTCTAGTCAATAAAACACAGGTGCAAGTCAATGTTTCTTCAAGGAATGTTTCTATTATTTGTTTAATTGTAAATATGTGGTCTTGTACACTTCTTCCTGGTCTAAATCCACTTTTAATGTTCTTCAATGGGATCCTCTACTCTTTCCTTAGTCTCATTTCCAGTATCCTGGGCATACACTTTTCCTGGCACGCTAAGTTGGGATATCTCTTAATAGTTTGAGCATTCCATAGTTGATCGTTTTGTCACCTGTTTGGACTTCCATGCTTGTTGGCATATTGCATGTAGTAGTTTGTCTGCCTCTCTCTCCTTTGGTTTATTAATCATTACTGGATAAACTTTGATCTGCTCCTGGGCTTTCCTAATTTCACTTTTCTTAGAGCTGTTTGGATTTCTTCCATTGAGATGTCTACAATCTTCAGCTGTCTCTTCTGATTACTTGTTACCTTTACTAATTGGTCTTTACTCTTGTTTCATATGTTCTGGAGGGATAGTAATTGGTGAAAATATTTTCCATGTTTCCATGATTTGGCTATCTTCTTTCATTATTTTTCCTTTCACATTTGTAATTTGTCGTATTGGGTATGTTTTGGTCTTTCTCATGTTCTTCATTGTCCCTCCAGAACAGCTTTTTTGGTTTCCTTGATAACTTTCTTTAAAGTCTTTGTCCAAACTTGCCATTGTTCCTATTTTGCTTTCCTCACTTCTTCTGACGATAGTTCTTTTACTCACACACTTTATCCTATCCTCTCGTCTCTTTATTTACAAGTATTTCCAGGTATCCTTTTTTTTCTTTGATCTTGTTTGACATTCTCATTCCAATTCACAGCTGTTCTTTTCCCATTTCCTTTAATTTGTTTCCTATCACAGACCTCTCTCTTCAGTACAACCCAATAGAGTGTTGTTTTTATTATACATTTACCACCTTCTTTCTATTATGCTATCATTCAGATCCATCTGCCTTTAACTGATAAATATTTTTATCCTAGACTGGTATATCTGCTTTAGTATTGGTTCATGTAGTTCTATTTGGATTTAGCAGCTTTCTGCTCTTCCTTTTTCTGTTTGTTTTCTCAATCACTGGTCTCATTATGTAAATATTGGTATATCTGCTATACTATTGGTTTATGTAGTTCTTCCATTTTCAGTTAGCAGCTTACTTCTCTTTCCTTTCTGTTTGTTTTCTCAATCAGTAATCTCATTTTGACAATCACTAGGTGATGGTCACTAAATATTTCTGCTCCTCTGCTTACTCTGCATCCAATGTACTGTAAAAAAGGGAGTTGTTAACTATTATGTAGTCTGTGATTGACTTTTCACACCTGTCTTCATTTACTCTTGTATATTTGTGGATATCTTTATGAGGGAAAAGGTGTTGGTTATTGTCATGTTATTTTTTAGGAGAAAAATATTTTACTCCATTTGGAGAAGTTGTTGTCTTTCTTTTCCTTTACCTATTACTCATCCTGACCTTTCTACATTGTTGTTTACTCTAACGTTCAAATTTCCTAAAAACCATTAGTTCCTGTTTGTGTTTAAGATTCTCTACAGCTATTTGTAAATCATTTTCGAAGATATATTTTTCTTTTTTAGTGCCGTCTTCGTTTGGTCCATAAGCTATTGATAATTTAATTTCTCTTCCTTTTGTTTAATAATTTTCCTCTCAAACCGGGGGCTTATAAATTTCCAACTTTCTAGTAGCTTGTCTGCCTTTATACATTGGAGGCCTACTTCTGCTCTAACTCTATCTTTTTAAATCTATTCCTGAGAAGATTAAAGTATGACTTGGTAATACATTTTCTATTCCTTGTCCTTTTTTCTTTGTTTCTGTAATGGCCACAATGTGAACTTTTAAATTTTTCCATTTCATGAACTAATTTATCTCTTTTCTATTTATTGCCCTAGTATTCCATATTGCCAAAATCACAGTCCATGTTCGTTTCCATCTTCGTTGTTGAGAGGTCAAATCGGGTATATTGTATTATTTTCTGAATCAGTTTGTTTGGATAAGCAGGATTAACCCACTGTACTTAGGTAAATGGTGGGGCTCCCACCCTGAGGCCCCCTACCAGGCCTTGTTATTTTTTGTCAGGGTTAACTCCTTAGCCTTGGTCACCCAAGACCAGCCTGCAAGGCAGCAAGTTGTTACTTTCTTGTCAGGTTAACTCCTTTAGCCTTTGGTCAGCTAAGACCAGCCTGGCAAGGAAGCAGGTTGTTTTCTGTCAGTGTTAACTCCTTTAGCCTTTGGTCAACCAAGACCTGCCTACAAAGTAGCAGGAGACTTGCGAGGGCGGAATCGTCTGCCCCCGTACAGCTGCCACCTGTCCACTGCCTGGCACAAATATATCTCTTATACAATATTCAAAGGTTTTACTTGGTGTAGTCCGTAATTGGTCAACCAAGCAGTCTAAACTTGAAATGATATTATTTGATCAATATTTTTGTTGTATACCAGTGATTTACGAGTGTCCTTCAACTAAGATCTGTTTGAACTTTTCTTTGTTCACTTTTTGTGGATGAATTTACTGGTAGGTCCTTCTACTTGTCTTTCATCTTGTTATTTCTCTTAATTCATTCTGAGATCACACTGCATATAGTTGATGAGATAAATTTAATGTAACTAATTTTTTAAACACTGTTCTTTACGTTAAACAAGGGTGTGTTGTTTTTTGTTCTTTTATTTCTAGAGGAAGTAGAGATGTCACTGGATGTGTATGGTAAACAGAACCAACATCTCCTGAACAACAGCATTCTGTCCATTCCTGTGGATGATCAGACAATCCATTTCGACAGTCACTGGATTGAGTCAGCCGTATTCAATGAAGTATATGACGTCCCCATGTTCCGATTTTGTGGAATTGACTAATCAGAGCACTGCTACCATTCTAGTAAATGACAGTAGCGAATCTATCAGCATCTCTACCAAGAGACCACATTGCCGGGAGGGAAAGTCCCATCATTTTGCACTTAGAGGTAATACTTCTATGTGCGTGTGTATTTGTATATGTACAAGTAAGTACTCTAGGGTATGATGTGCATATATGTATGTGTGTGTGTATTTGTATATGTACAAGTAAGTACCTAGGTATTATGCATATATGTATATGTGTGTGGGTAGTTGACAGGTGCTGCTGGTATGTTCTACTTTTACTTTCCCCCTTTCATTCTAATTTATCTTTCATCTTGCTGTTTCCTGTCAACTCCAATGACGGCTCAAGCCTTTCAAAAATGGCTTGGCAAGACAACACCAACTAGAATGCCCGAATTAAAGCCAATATTTTGCAACTTCGATCATTTCAATGCAATAATGTGTGTATAAATAATATGATATGCACATAATACGATAATTATACAAGTGTAAACTATAATAATATTATAAATTAGATCGTATATAGATATAGGTATAGATAGGTAGATAGATACATAGATAGATAGATATACATACATGAAAGACAGATAGATAGATGGATATGCAATTATACAGGCATTATTTTTACATTCCTACAGAGGTAACGCGGCAGGAGCCTGTATTGAATCTAAGCGCCATTACAACCAAGGACCAATGTCTGTTAAATGGCAAAGGAAGTGTGCAAGCGGGAAGCCGTTCTAGACTTCACTGGCGTCGACTACTGGAATGGATCCTTTACACATATTTTTACCATGAGTCATACCAATGGGTGAGAGCAACAGTACAAGCTACTATTAACAGCAACAACAACCACTAATTATAATACTGTTAATACTACTGCATGTACTAATAATAATACGCATTGTTGCAGTTATTATTGTAACTAGTATCATTTTAATGGTAGTGATTGATAATTAATTATTATTATTATTATCATCATTATTATTATCATTATCGTTATTATTATTATTATTATTATTAGTATTATTAGTAGTAGTAGTAGTAGTAGTAGTAGTAGTAGTAGTAGTAGTAGTAGTAGTAGTAGTAGTAGTAGTAGTAGTAGTAGTAGTAGTAGTAGTAGTAGTAGTAGTAGTAGTAGTAGTATTAGTAGTAGTAGTAGTAGTATTAGTAGTAATAAGCAATAGCAATAATAGTAATCGCAGTAGCAATAGTAGTAGTATAAGTAGCAGTAGCAGTGCTGTAGTTGCTGTAGTAGTAGTAGTAGTAATAGTGGTGGATATAGTAGTTGTTTTAACAAACATTAATCAGTACTATATATTAGTAGTAGTAGTAGTAGTAGTAGTAGTAGTAGTAGTAGTAGTAGCAGCAGTAGTAGTAGTAGCAGCAGCAGCAGCAGCAGCAGCAGCAGCAGCAGTTAGGTGTAGCAGCAGCAGCAGCAGCAGCAGCAGTAGCAGCAGTAGCAGTAGCAGCAGTAGTAGCAGTAGCAGTAGTAGCAGCAGCAGTAGCAGTAGTAGCAGTAGCAGTAGTAGTAGTAGTAGTAGCAGCAGTAGTAAAGTAGTAGTAGGAGCAGAGGCATCACTATTAATAATAGTAATACAAAGAAACAGTAGTTGTAGGAGTAACAACACCATTGACAGTCATGACAATTAATAAAAATAGTGTTAACTAAAGAACATTTATTATTTATCTGTTAACAATAATATGTTTCTCAGTCAAAGGAAACAAATTAATATAAGTTATGATTGTATTATTGTTTTAGCATTGCTTATTATTGTTTCCAATGAGTTCCAATAGAAGCACATTAAGATAAAATCCTGTTGTATTGAAAGTAAAGTTGCATTCCTTTGACTCATTGGCAGGATTGTACAGCAGGTCTTTTAGACTGCACCTTCAGAAACAAGAGCATGTTACTGCAAAGACCAAACACGAGATATATTCACTGTTGTATCGTTTAATCCGCGTCTTCACAATGAGTCTCCAAACGGGTATATCTGAGTGTTCAGAGGG
The DNA here is from genome assembly GCA_037039925.1 of Doris montereyensis. Classification (NCBI taxonomy): domain Eukaryota; kingdom Metazoa; phylum Mollusca; class Gastropoda; order Nudibranchia; family Dorididae; genus Doris; species Doris montereyensis. Next base: position 157,314 of record JAXRKP010000779.1, on the reverse strand, counting down.
TAAATTTGACATTGCTTGTCGCCAATGAACCTAACAACATCCTTCGTTTTTGGTGCTTTGGATTTATTGTTGCCTTAGCTTGTGATTGGATAATTTAACCTTTCCAGAATCTCCTAAATCTCCTGGAATCTCCTAAAATCCTCCCAAAATCTCCTAAAAATCTCCTAAAATCTCCAATCTTCCTAAAATCTCCTAATTCTTCAAATTCCATTCTGAAACGCATAAAATGTCAGCTCATCGGCGATTTTGCCTAACATTCTCTTGGCTGTTAAGACATTAATGTTGATTCTTGTATCTACATCTTAACTTCCATTTAAGACAATAAAGTGATAAAGGACAGTGATAGTGTTCCAAGTCACATTAATAGACTTAAATATATGAATGTAAAGATAATTTTTAAAGGAAAAAAATTAAGACAAATTTTAAAATGAAAGAAAATAAAGATAAGTTTTCAAAAAAACAAAGATCATTTTTTACAATGAAAGAAAAATAAAGATCATTTTTTAAAAATTAATAGAATGGCATCGATCCTCCAAAAGTTGACAGGTAAGCACCTGTACAGGGAGTAGATGATCCCGCCCTCCACGAGTCTCCTGCAGCCTTGTAGGCAGATCTTGGCCGATCAAAGGCTAAGGGAGTTAACCCTGACAGAAAACAACCTGCTGCCTTGCAGGCAATCTTGACTAACCAAAGGCTAAAGGAGTTAATCCTGACAGAAAATAACAACCTGCTGCCTTACATGACTGGTCTTGAATGACCAAAGGCTTAGGGAGTTAACCCTGACAGAAATAACAAGGCCTGGTAGGGGCCTCAAGGTGGCAGCCCCACCATCTACCTAGGGTACAGTGGGCTAATCCCATGCTTATCAAAAACCTAACTGATGTCAGAGAAATAAATATAATATAACCGGCTTGATCTTTCAATGACGAAAATGGAAATGAACACGGACTGTGATTTTTGAACATGGAACGTTATTGCAATAAATGGAAAAGAGTTAGAATTAGTTGAAGAAATGGAAAATTTCAAAGTAGATATTTTAGCCATTACAGAAAACAAAACGGAATAGAAAATGTAGGACCGAATCATATTTTAATCTTCTTAGGAGTAGATGTCAACGATAGAGCTAGAGCAGGAGTAGGCCTCCTAATGCATAAAATACATGAAAAGCTACTAGAAAGTTGGAAATTTATAAACCCACGACTATTAGAGGTAAATATTAAACCAAAAGGACGAGAAATTAAATTATTAATAGCTTATGGACCAAACGAAGACGAACTAAAGAAGAAAAGATATCTTCGAAAATGATTTTCAAATAGCTGCAGAGAATCTTAAACCCAAACAGGAACTAATGCTTTTAGGAGATTTAAATGCTAGAGTAGGCAACAATGTAGAAACGTCAGGAGTAATAGGTAAAGAAGGAAGACAACAACTTCTCCAAATGGAGAGAGACTAATAGATTTTTGCCTAAAGAATAATATGAAAATAGCCAACGCCTTTTTTCCTCATAAAGATATCCACAAATATACAAAAGTAAATGAAGACAGGTGTGAAAAAGTCAATGATAGACTACAAATAGTTAGCAGCTCCCTTTTTACAGTACATTGGATACAAGAAACAGAGGAGCAAAATATGTAGTGATCATCACCTAATTATTAAAAATCACATTACTGACTGAAGAAAACAAACAGAAAAGGAAAGAGCGGAAAGCATGGTGAATGATCTAAATGTCAAATAGTAAAAGAGATATACAAAGCAAAGAAAAGAAGAATGCCTGGATGAAATACTTGTAAACAAAGAGACCAGAGGATAGGATAGATTACGTGAATAAAAGAACTATCGCCAAAGAGGAAGTGAGGAAAGCAAAACAGGAACAATGTAAAGAATTTGGACAAAGACTTCAAGAAAGCTATCAAGGAAATCAAAAGCTGTTCTGGGGGCAATGAAGGATTATGAGAAAGACCAAAGCATCCCAATACGACAAATTAAGAATACCAAAGATGAAATAATGAAAGAAGATAGCCAAATCATGGAAACAATCATTCACCAATTATCATAATCCCTCCAGAACATATGAAACAAGAAGATCAATTAGTAAGAGTACAAGTAATCCAGATGAGACAGCTGAAGATGTAGATATAAATAATGGAAGAAATCCAAACAGCTATAAGAAAAGTGAAATTAGGAAAAGCCCCAGGAGCAGATCAAGTTTATCCAGGAATGATTAAAAACCAAGGGAGAGAGGCAGACAAACTACTACATGCAATATGTCAACAAGCATGGAAGTCCAAACAGGTGCCAGACGACTGGAAAAAGGGAATAGTAGTACCAATACACAAGAAAGGATCAACTATGGAATGCTCAAAAGTAGCGTATGCTACTTAGGTACCAGAAAAAGTGTATGCCAGGATCTGGAAATGAGACTAAGGAAAAGAAGTAGAGGATCAGATTGAAGAACATCAGAGTGGATTTAGACCAGGAAGAAGAAGTGTACAAGACCACATATTTACAATTAGACAAATAATAGAAAAATTCATTGAGAGAAACATTAACTTGCACCTGTGTTTTATTGACTTAGAAAAGGCATTTGACACTGTGAGAAGGGACGAACTATGGCATTCCTTAAAAGAACACAATGTAGAGCAAATTTAATAGAAGCCATTAAATTTTTTTTCAATAAACCAACATGTGCAGTGAGTAGTTGGAAATATATCTGCAGAAATTTGATGTAGATATAGGAGTAAGACTGGGTTGTATCCTAAATCCTCTTTCGTTTATCACATTTATGGATTCAGTCGCTCAAAAATGAAAAAAATGAATGTAGGTATGTGGAAGCTCAAACCAGTAAATGTATCAATGCTTTCATTTGCCGATGATTAAGTTCTGTTTGGAAAATCAGAAAGAGACTTTCAGTCGAATATCAACATTATAAACAATGAACTAAATAAAGAAAATGAGAGTAAATGCAAAGGTCAACCAAAGACAATGCTAGTAACTAGGAAAGCAAAAACAAATATCTTAAAGAGTAATAGGGAAAATTAATGAACAAAATCAGAAACACAAATAAAGATCAAACCAAAGCAGATGGAAAAAACTAAGATAGAAATAAACCAACTGAGATTGTTTGTCACTAAACAGAATCTATGACAATAGAAATCCGGACTTTATACTGTAGAAAGTACAGTAGACCAAAAGGCAGGACCTGGAATGAAATATCTAAGAAAGGCAGTAGTAAAGAAATCGAACTAAAAGAGAACAAAAAAATGCAGGATAGGTCAGCCTGGAGAAATATTATTTCTGGCATCAAAACCAAAGCAGATGGGAACTGATAAAAACAAAGATCGAAACAAATCAATTGAGATGGTTTGGGCATGTAAACAGAATGAATGACAATATAATAGCTAAATCAGTATACAGTGCTAAAGCCCAAGGTAAAAGACCAAAAGGCAGACCTTGGAGAAGTGGAAAGAAGATATACAAGAGGCATTAAAGAATAGAAATTTAACTTTTTTTGAAGGAAACAGGACAGGGCATCCTGGAGAAAGATCATCTCAGTCATCTTAACCCATACACAGAAAGGTAGAATGGGAACTGATAAAGAAAGAAAGATATTACAGGTAACCGATACAGTGGTTTCTGAGTTCTACCGCAGTCACGAGACCAAGCTTTATAATAATGAGAAATCATAATCCAACATTATATACGGGCATGCTTTATATATTATATCTATATAATGTATAATTATGAGTTGGTCGATCTTTGTTCGCCAAAGGCTCTGTTGATAGGCCACTAAGAGTAACCATATTTTGCATGTAAGTTTTAAATCATCCCAGATCGTTTTTTTTGAAAAAATATTCTGCCAAAAATGATGTTGAATTAATGTAAACTTCATTGTTTCCCCGTCTTTGTGAGTATCATTTTTTCATTCAACTAATCCGCCATTTTGAACAGGTTATACCGGTAATTAAAAAGTTGGAATAGCACCTTCACGCCTACCTGCGTAACCTCAGAATTGAATACTAACCCGATCTAATAATCGTACTTGGTACCACCCGGGGTGTAATATGCTTGTATTTTTTAATTCGGAGTTGGACGTTCTTTGTTGGCCAGAGGCTCTGTTGCTAGGCTACTCAGAGTAACTAGAGTTTGCATGTTGGTTCTAAATGATCCCTAGATCGTTTTCATTACAGGAATTATTCTACCAGCAGAGACATTTGAAATTTTCAAAATTCCACTGTTTCCCCGCCTTTGAATATAATTTTCATTTAACTACATTCTGAACAGATGTTATAATTAAAAAGTTGGAATGGTACCGTTCGCGCCTACCTGTGTAACCTCAATATCAAATATTTACCCTATTTAATAAACGTGTTGGTAACACCCGAGTGTAATGCTTGTATTAGTAAGATATTGACCATGTATGACGCATGGAACTACCCAAAGACACAGTGCATGAGAAGCGATTTCGACACGAGGACGTATACTAATTGTAAGCTTTGGAAGAACACATGTTTTGTATAGTAACATCGATAATAGACAACTAGATTGATAAAAAAAAATACATTATATATAGGGTTAGGGTTAATAGGGGAACTCATGGATCTAGAGCAAGGTGTCGGCCTCTCAAATGGTCGTGGCTTCATGCCCCAGCAGGCTAAACATTTCCTCAAGTCCTTCAGATAAAATCTTACCTGCCCCCTCCTCACCCCCCCCCCCAATGGTTCGTGTAAGTGGATCAATGCCTAGTCCCATCGGAGGCGGGCGATAAAAAGGAGGCCCTATACAGATCACAACACTTGTGCGGGCCAAAATGAAAATCCTACCAAAAACCCCGAGATCACCTTAGTTGTAGATGTGGGTAAAATCAAATCAACTCAAATCAAGTCAAATTTAAACAGAGAGATATAGAAAAAGAAAAATATAGAGATAAACAGCTAGATCAGGTGTTCTTAAACTTTTTAGACCACTCCCCATCAACCACCCATCAGAACTTGCCCCCTTTTTTTTCATCCACATCACTAAATGAAGAACACAATGTAGACAAGGGCACAATTTATTTTCAGTTTCCTCTCATCAATGGGAAGGATTGAGCTGTTTTTAGAAACTAGAGCTGAATTCGAGGTTTTGTTGAGGGCAATGCACTTCGCAGGTCGGCTTCACAGTCGAGTTTGTTCCAAGCTTTCGACTGCACATAAAAGTCACTTTTACACAGAAAGTGGCCGAAAATGGTAGGAAAGTACGCATAGTCACTTTATAAATATTCTTGTAAACTCACACGTATTGCGTACATACATCGTTGACAGGCATAGCTTCCAAGTCATTTTTGTTGTGGAGTTGCAATTCAGCTCCAAGAATTTCTCTTGCAAATTGTCGTCAAGCAAAGTATTTTCGTTGATACGAAGACACCTCGTCATTTGCCATTCTGGGTTTTCAGTGTTTTCCAGGTCTGGAAAGTACCGCTCGAAGTCCCGTTTTAAGAGCTTGAGGCAGCCGTCCATTTCAGCCTTCGACTCACCATTCATATTCGTCTTGATTTTTTTTTCTCGAGGGTTGGATCGAGGTTGGAAAATGAAGCCGCGTTTTCCTTTTGATTACAGCGAAGCCATCGCCCTCGTTTTATGATAGCAGCACAAATTGTGTCGTAGTGATCCATGCTTCGCCCTTCTTTCCACGATGCAGCCGACTGAGGCCATTCATGGCTTTGAAAATGTCGACCAGGTATGTCAACGTCAAGTGAAACCTCTCTGACATAGGATATCTTGTTTTTCCCTGAGCTTCGAGGAATAGTTTCACGTCCTCCTCATTTTGTAAACGCGAGCCAACATAATGATATTACCTTTCGACAACCACCGAACAGCTATGTGAAACAGCAGAAACTCATAATGGAATCCATTTCCTTGCACAACACAACAAACAACCTCGACAGCACTTGCTTGGACGTAGTTGACGACTCGTATAGCGATGTCTAGCTTGTTATTCATTGCAGCAGGAAGAGTTCTGGAGGCAAGAGCTTCACTGTAGCTTACACATTGAGTTTCACTCCGGGATCCAAGAATTGGAAGTGGCACCGTCAATGCAGACACACACACACAAGGTTATTCCACTTTATGGCATTGCGGTCGAAGTATGAGGCAACATTTCAAGCGCATTATTTTGCTTTATTAGTTGTTTCAAAGGGTCGGCAGAACAACATGCATCTCCTCCTCACTTAAGTCGATCCAACAAAACGAACGTAGACCAGCAACTGAGACAAAAATCGGGCAACATATTGGGCATCACTTTGAATGGCGTAAAATGGTGATGCAAGTATTTTGTTTTCGAGAACTTGAATTCGATATCCTCTGCGAATTCATCGATGCATGTTTTTATCGGAGAATCGAAGAGGGAAACCTTGACCAGCTTTTCATCTCCCAGCACAAGACGCCACTTTTAACTTTTAGCACGCACGGTTTGGTCAATGCCTTGTCAATACTGATGGGTTTCTTCGCCTTAGCGGTCAGGTGAGCGATTTCGAAAGATGCGTCCACTACTTCAGCACATGACTGAGGCGTTTAGCTTCTACTGTCAGTCTGTCAGTGTCAGTCTGTCCCTTGATGCACTGCGCATTTTCCCAGATTGGTGGTAACTCTTTTGGACGGCTGTTTTTTATTAGTGCTATTCCTTGTAAAGTGAGACCAGAAGACGTACGCGCTGACTTAAACACTTAAATATTATATATCTAAACATGTAAATCAACATATATGACTAAATTTATTTAGATATACATCATAAAATTGTGGTAAAATATATGCTATGGCATCTTCGACATCCTATGTGTGTTATTTCACGACTTAATTTTGCCAGTGCCAACCGGGAGAGCAGACCACTATATCTTCTTATTCTTGCTTGCATTTTCACCATTTCGAGTTTTAGAAGTCTAGATTGCTCACATCCTACTATCTTGTGCTGCCATAGAATCTAGATAAGGATTGAATTTTTTTATATATCACTCTTGTAAATAAATATGTTGTATATCGCTGTGTCTAGATCTATTTACATTAGGTTCTAGCTCTGAATGCAGATGTTCTTCTGACCAACGAACGAGTTGAAAAAAATAGGACACGAAAAAATACAAGAATAAATTTGAACTTGTAGTAAGGTTGAGACATTTAATAATTTGTTAGAGAATTTGTGAATTGAAAACGGACTTCACAAATACACTAAAATTACATTTTATGAATATGGATCAAAATGTAAAAAAACTACAAGGGCGTTTAGCTCGTTTCATGTATTCCCGATTAAACCTCACGTGGTAACACTTTTGCGTCGCCGCATTTTCTCAATGCAAAATCCCCACAATATTTTCACGTTTGTTTGTTTGTTTATTTGAAGTAACCATGTCCATCATGGTGGTGATATCAGGGTTCATAGCTGACTAATATTACTGACGACTGTCCATGCACAACATAAAGCACTTTAAAAAAATCAAAAGTTTCCGTAAATATTTGTAAATATTTTTAAAATATAGTCAATGTGTTAAAATTGATACTGTATTTAGTACTCTAGATTTGCAAAAAATAGTTTCAAGGTTACTAGTTCTAGTATCTTTGGCGATATCACACCTTCAATTCCTCCCCGTTGCTGTCTCTCACCCCTCCACAGTTTCTTATTTCGACCAGAGCACGTGTCTCCAGTAGGTCATGGACCTAGATTTGCGAGGATGTGCAGTTTCTTGTGATTTGGGTCGTCTATTCGGGGTTTGGCATTGGAGTGTTTGGGTCCAAGCAATTCTCATTGAGACTACCTCCCAGTCAATCGCCCAACCTTTGCCCCCCTCCTTGGTGAACCCTCCACGCCCCTCCCCTCCCCAGTTTAAGAACCCCTGAGCTAGATATTTATTACATGAATATATAACTATATGAATTATATTATTAATAGAGAGGGGGTGGGTAGATGGATAGAAAAGAGGTTAAGAAAAAGATCAATGGGGTCTATGAAGCACTTTCGCATTCATTCTCCCAAGTCACGTGACAGTGGTGATGTTGTTGTTTATCCCTTGGCTGTTTACAGGGCAGTTTGAACATGTGTGGTGTTCTCACCTCTGACACAAACTCCCTGGTGAGGAAGGGAAATTGCGAATTAGATCTAATGTGATAACAGGCCCTATTATTTTATGGTTACAAGTCATACCTACTAGATCTAGATCTAGTTTCCTTCAATCTCCAAGGAAACAATACGCATCAAATCCACCTACCAGTAAAAATACTAACATAAGACACTGTACTTTGTGAGCTTGAAATGTAGATCTAGATCTAGATTTAGTCTCTTGATACATGCAACCCACTTTCAAAATCGTAGGTTTTGTTACACTCCTCCTGGTCAGAGTAGTTAAACGTGTAAAAGCAGTACAACGCCTTGATAGTTTTCGAATGAGCTCAACGCAAAGCGAAAAAAATAATATCAGTCAACGTAAAACAAAATAGTAATCTATAGTAATAGTAGAGCATTTTTATAACGCCGTTCGCCGAAACCTCAAGTCGCTTTACAATGCAAGTTGAAATATACTTTAAAATAATGTTATTACAAAAGTAGTATAATCTAAGTCTTCTTCCAGGCGTGTACTAACAGTACACGCATCGACTTTGCCAACTGATGTAAACACCATTGCAACGTGACCGCAATGGACGATGCATAGACCTCATTACATGGATTACATAATCTACTGATGTAAATAACTTTAAATGTACGATTGACAAACAGCCTATCATTTGCACAAATATTGAACAAAACACATCTACCCATCCGTGGACAAAGAAAAGACACCAATATTTGTCTGATTTTTATTCCTACGGGACTTCAATTTATTATTGTGTCCTTATTCATAATCTTGGACACTGTCAAATTTTTAACGTAGGCTTAGGTAAATGTATATTTTTTGTATACAAAATAATCACACACTCACGTAGTACGCAAGTAAAGCTAGCAAAAACAAATTACGACGTAATGCAATTTCTTTTCGTTTTCATCTATGTTTCCTGTGTATTTCAAAATACGCTTCTTTTTACGATGCCAACATCTCATGATGTGATTTTGAGCAAAAAATGGCTTCAGACATGTTATGAAATTAATTGAAAAAGAAAAAAGAAGAAGAACAACAACAAAAACAGAAAAGGGATGCTCGCTCATGCACATCGTAATATTCGAGTTAGTTTCGAATGACGGAATTGCCTGGTGACATCATTGGAGTGTTTCCTCCCCGCCCCTTTCTTCATTTCCCTCACCACCAGCTTGCATTGCATTGCCGTGTTCGATCCTAGGCATAGAGTTAGATGCCACAAACGTGAGTGTCACAACTCCCAAAGTGTTTCTTCTCGACCAGGAAAAGGAGTATCTGCCGCATCATGGCATACGCTGGAAAACCACATCAGATAAAGGAATTGTAAGACAGGCCTTTATTTAACGCTCTTATTAATTTTCATTTTCTCATATAGATTATATTCTACTTTGATCGTCGTCTATGCTTTAATTAATCTAGGCTGGAGATTTAAGAAAATTCTCAAACGAGAGATCTTCTGGATTGGATCTATCGATCCATGTTCATACACTCCCACCCAAGGTAGAAAGAGCAATTGTACAGACAGGTGTAAATTGCCAACTAAACCTTTATATATCTAGATCTAGAGATATATGAACTATATACCTGCTCCAGAGCTGTATATTTTAGAAGCTATAGATTGTTATCAATTCAGATCAATGTCGTTAAAGTGGGATCAGGTTATAGATCTAGACTAATATTAATAGATCTATCTTGAAAATCTAATCATATTAATAGACTCAAGTTCTAGATGTAGATCTATCTATACTTTAATAAGAGGCCCTTAATTTTTTGACCATGCATTAAAATATAAATCCAGAACTCATTAGATTACAACAATCATATCAAGGCTTTTAATCTAGATTATGTCCTGCTACTTATTTATAATATGGCAGGTTTCATTCCATCCCCAATCTGTTATATTTTACAAGTGTTATACACCATGTTAAAGCAGAACATATTCTATATGACTTTAAGTAGCAAAGGACTGTGGAGCAAGTAAATTAGCTTTTAAAGTCATGTTTTTCAGTCATGGGGCATAACTGTGAAAATTCTAGGTCCAAAACGCCAGTTAATGCCGTGATGAGTGTCGCTTTCCCTGGCGTTTTGATGCTGCTTGGGCATCTGGTTTGGATTGACATTTGAACTGTCCGTGTTTTAATAAACCATCAAATTGTTTGGATGATGAAAATGAAAACCAATGCCTTTGTCCGTTTTTGTAAAATTCTGTGATTGTATGCCTAACTATCCTTATTACGTGTTACGGGTTTATCTACCATTCTGCTCAAACTGTCACAAACTACTGCTGCCAATAGAGAAGCGAGAAAGAGAGAGAGAGAGAGAGAGAGAGAGAGAGAGAGAGAGAGAGAGAGAGAGAGAGATGAAGCAACAAAACCACTATGTTCCTTTTTCCCGTACCCCCCCATCATCACTTCTTTCCCGTCATCTCATTTAACTATCTACAGTCAATGTAGACTAGCCTTGTCTTTATCGATAATTGCTTCGCAGAATACCGGGATGGGAGACGGTGGCTGGCAAATCTTGAAAAACCTGTGCTATTAGTATTATTTTCTCTCTCTCTCTCGTTGAAATGCGTTTTTATTTTGTATTGTTATGCCAAAGGAGACTGTGCATAGGAGCGTAAAAGTCACTATCATTGTAATGGACTTCTAAACCTCATATTCCAATTATCTTGTCTTTATTTAGAACATAATAAATCATGAAAATTGATTGCACTTCTTTACATAAGTTTCAATGTTTGTAAACATCTAACACTTGGCTAACCTGAAAGTCTCCTTTCTGATGTCCGATCATTCTACATTTTTGATAATGAAAGCAATTTAATCCAAAAACAAAATATTCCATAAAGAACCAGACAATTTAAAAACAAAAATTTCAGATTTCCCAATAGGCAATGATGCATCTAGACTTAATCTCAGAGTCGAGGCTAAAAGTCTCATGGTATTCACTCTCATTTAAATTTTTTTCTTTGTATATGGTGGTAGGAATACACTAATCAAAAAAGCTGTATTTTTCATGTTTTTTCAGCTCTTAATGTGTGTTCATTTGCATGTAAATAAACAAACCTCCCTCACGGATCACTTAAAAAATATTTAGAGCTCTTTGTACAATTCTCTTCCACATGGAATTAAAGAAAACAGAGTAGCTTGACAACTGGTGAGGGACTTATTAAAAAGCCTGGATTGGGACCTATTCACTTTGGCAAATTTCACAATATTATGTTTTTTATATCTGGATGGAGGACCAAATGTTAAGAAGATTCATCAATTAACTTTGGGATTAATGAAGAGTTCTTTATCATTGGGTCCCATTTTTGTGATATATGGGAGGACACTTCTTTGTGCTGTTCTGATGTCATGGATGGCTGGATGGTATGCTATTTTTGAGCTTTTCGCTGTGTTGTCATTGACATGAACTTTAATTCAAATTGTTTTGAGTCAAAGTAAAGATAACAAACTACTTGCATCAAATCTTTTTTATCTTTGTCCATATTATTCTACCCGTGAGCATTTCATTGACAGTGGAGGCATTTAATTTCCAATGGGAAAATCAGAAATAACACTTGGCAAACCAGGATCTTTAGATAATGAATCAATTTTCCATCAAAATTGAACCTTTTTAGACATACTGTTAATGTGGCCAAAATTTCATTATAAATTTTCTTTTTCACTGATATTGTTTCAAATTGGATCTTTGTCTGGGTACTCATGGCAGAAGCTCAACTGAGATTTAGGACCTAACTTTTTCACTGCTTTTCAATTTATAGGGAGGACTTCCAATATCGGGATCTATTTTTGCCTAGCAATTCAAAGCAAAGTAATGGTTATCAAATCATCTTTGCATATTATTCTACCACATTTCAATGGACAAAATCATTTTTTAGACACAATAATCCATATAGACATACTGTGTGGCCATCTTCTTTCTTTTCACTGGTTTCATGGGGGGATTTTTTCACTGCTTCAACTCTACGGGACTGCCTAGCAACAAAGCAGTTGGTATGCGTTTTCCCGTTCCAACCTACGCTTGCGGATGTCCTGGAGTGAAAATTTTCTCGTTTGTTCCTTTCAATTTAACTTATGTATAGGTGTAGTCGGCATGGTGTACTGAGTTAAAATATGTCGTCATTTTTTTCCCCGCCGCTTCCGGTTGCCATGGTAACGGTGGCCATCTTGGATTTTTTGCCCCCCAATTTCACCAAGTTCAATATCGAATAAGCTATTTCATTTTTCAACAAATGTCTTTCAAACTTGGCACACACCTTATTTGATACAATATCTAAATTTGATTAGTAAGTTTTGATTTTATGAATTTTTGAAAATAGCATATGAGAACAACCAAAAATATACAAAAATTCTAATTTTCCAAAACTATAATACATATATATAAAAAAAATCTGATCATTTCTTTGTTTTCCCCCACTCATCATCCATACCAAATTTCATGAAGATACGTTGAGAAGTAAAAAAAGTAGAAATAGAAAATAATGAACAAAACACAACATTTTGCGCATTTTTCTCTTATTTTCTGTTATTTGAATACGTTTTTCTCACATAAACCTAAGAAATGAGTAGGATAATCTTTGAAACATTATAAAACCTTGATAGGCTCTTAACTACTTATTATTGACACTGTTTTAAGTGCACCAGCACCTTTTTTACTCATTTTGAGATGGTGCCTTTTGATAATAGGTGCGCGGAACGTGTTCCGTATCTTCCGGCCAATCTAAGGTAATATTCATAATAGATCCTCAAATAAGTTTGTTTTGGATAGCGTTTATTGTGACAATCAAAAATGAGTACCAACTTGCTGTACTTTAGATAATATTTCTGGCTCTTATCGTTTAATAGCTGTGTTGAAATACATGCCTGTATCGTTTCTAAAAATTCCTATAAATTCAAAGAATCGATCCTGAGCTTCTTTATGATATCATTAGGAAGAGAATGAACTGCTCCTATCCACTAGTATGATAGACTAGATTTGTCCCATTTTCGGCAAAAATGGCATCCCCCGCTAAGGGATGGTTGATGGATGGTTAAACAATAAAACACGTATGTTCACCCCTAGCAACATAGCTATAGGTATATGTTTCCCCGGCGACCTACGCTTGCCTCGGATGTGGGGATTGGGTTAGGGGTCGTACAGGGAATTTCTGTTTCAGGTTAAGGGAGCAAGGTAAGGGATGGTTGGTAGTTCACCCTTGGCAACAAAGCTATTGGTATGTGTTTCCCCGGTGACCTATGCTTGCCTCAGACGGGGGTCGTTCAGGGGGAGCTTCTTTTTCAGGGTAAGGGATGGTTGATATACTTTTTTTTTCGTTTACTCGCATTATCCATAACAATTTTTATAATACTTGTTACTTTAAATAGACTGCACACATGATAGGGAATATCAGAGGGAAAGAACACAAAAACTTTTCCTTTTGTGGGATTTTTCTCTTTTAACAAATCTTCACCAATTGGTCTTCTCTTTTTTCTTCGTATGTTAGTAGGTATATTGCAACACATGGAAATTTTTCAAACAATTTATTGTCATTTACACAACGTCAATCAATCAACTGCACTTTTCTTATGCAAATAAAGTAACGTGGAATGGTAAAATCTTTATGAAACATGCTCATGTATAAACAAGACACCCGCTCTTCCTGGTAACAACATGTCTCCATGGTCCAATACTTCTCGAACTACATGGTTTTTGTTTCAGTCTCAGTCCGATTTATGGTAACGTGTCGGTCCAGTCCTTGTCATTGTCACATTTGAACTGCTTGGGTTCATCAGTCAGTCTATTGTCACTCGTCTCATTCACTCATTGAACTGCTCGTGTTCTGGCCGTTGTCGTTACAGTCTTCAGACCCATCCGGTGTCGAAATAGTGCTACGATCTCTGATTGGTCCACATTGAACGTAGCTCCTCCCACTACCTCTCTATTTTACTTTCTTTCTTTGTCCCCCACAAAACCAAGCCCCAAATTTTTACCCCACACCTTCAAAATAAACCCTCTTTATTATGTCCCTTGGGTGGAACCCCCCCCGACTATGGAAGTCCTTCCCATTCATTTGTAAACATGTGACTATTATATTAAAACATATTATATGGAAACCAGCATGCAAGGGATGTAACACACCAACTTACCTACATTTTTCTTGCTGTTTTGTTGGGCTTTTTTTTACATGATAATATTTACAGGATTTGTATTTTTTAAGTACCATTTTTCGTTTAAGTACACAACAGACGTATACCATCATCATTGACACATTTTAAAATATATAATTTACGAAAGTAAGTCTGTTCTATACTCAACATCTATGATGCAGTTTTATGCAATGGCAAATGAGATAACTTTACTGAGTGTCACATGTGGTAGAAATATAATCAAACAAAAGTCAGTCACTTTCAATTTAAAAGGGGAAATGCGGCACTTGGAATAGGCCATTTGGGATCAAAATGGAGATACTTGCATTTTTTGGAGTTCCACTTCTTAGCTCTACATCTAAACCTTCCCCAAGGCTGAATTCCTCGCTGTTCTGTGCAAAAATGGTTTTTGAAGACAACATCTTCGTGGAATAAAATAATAGAAAATGCTCATGATGTATTTTTGAGACACGAACACACCTTCTTGTATCTCCTGGACAATGATGTTGACATCATGAAAGCCAATGAAGTCTATAGTATGCATTCAGTGCAATATTCAATAGCGTCTATACGACTACAACAAGGTCGACACTACGTGTATACACTGCCTGGACAATTGGGAAGCGTTTTTCTAAAGTCACGACTGCCCCCAATAAGTGTCGCTTCACATGCTCTTAATAGGCGATGTAATCACTAAGGAGGTAGAGTGATGTTTCAGCACAAGAGTAAATGTTTCAGATCTTACATTTTAGTCAAACTTCATCACATCATTCTAACCCTTATGTCCACATTTTAACTGGAGACTTTTTTTTTTTTATACGAGTCAAATTAAAAACAAAAAGATTTTTCGAGGTGAAAATTGTGGGTTTTTTGCTATATTCATATTGATTAGGAAAAAAATCGTCAAAACTACAATTTTCAATTCACTGAAATAAGGCCTTGAAACAAGTTAGCCAAAGCTTGCATAAAAATGTCGTGTTAAAATTTCAGAAATAAGGATTGGGTAGAAAGGACAAAACTTTGACCTAAAGATTGTAAAAAAATCCAAGATGGCGGCTGTTTATTGGTGTTACCATAGCAACCAAAACCCAAAAATTAAAATGTTCAGCTCAATTAGTCTTGGTATGCCTTTGTACCCATTTAATTGCAAAATTCGGTATTGAAATCATTTTTGAGTGAAATCAGATTGGATTGTTGTTTTATTAGTAATTTTTATTTTTATGAATTTTTTAAAAAGCACATGAGAACAATACAAAAAATTTAATTTTCACGAAACTATAGATCTAATACATATTGAAAAAAGCATATGATCATTTTTTTTTATTGATCTAGGCATAATAAATAATTGTCTATATAGAGAGAATCTAGCTTTAGATTTAGAATCCTAGACCTTGAAAAACCTTGAGTCAATTTGTAGTCAATCAGATCTAAATGTAGCCAGAGCTAGCCCATTTTAGTTAGATCAATATAAAATTGTAGATTCTCACACTGATTACTCAATTTGGAACACCTCCCCTAGATTAGATAATTTAAACTTACGATTGTGACACTAAGTAAGCGTGCGTAAACTGAAACAATGATATCTTGAATGTCAGGGGAGATCTAGATTCTCTCATCTAGATCGGTTCTCTTTATACTGCATTCACAGGTTACTTTTCTTTAACTCACTGCTAAATCAGAATGGCAGCTCATCCAGTCATTCGAAAATGTTGACTGCCAAATCAGAATGGCAGCTCATCCAGTCATTTGAAAATGTTGACTGCCAAATCAGGATGGCAGCTCATCCAGTTATTTGAAAATGTTGGCTGCCAAATCAGAATGGCAGCTCATCCAGTCATTTGAAAATGTTGGCTGCCAAATCAGAATGGCAGCTCATCCAGTCATTTGAAAATGTTGGCTGCCAAATCAGGGCGGCAGCTCATCCAGTCATTCGTGCAGTCCTTTGCTGGGTATAGGTTATTAGAGTCTCTTTCTCTATATACTTTTAACTGTTTTAATATCTTAATTTTTACATTAAAATGCTGTTTTCATCTCAGTTGTTTGAGGAATTTTAATGATTTGCATTCTTTTCTTTTGCAGTCGTATAGTATTACCGTTGGAAATTGAAGAGGTAAGCTATAAGTTACATTTTATTTGCATATTGTTAAAACTGTACCATAGACAAGAACTGAGAAAACTGCAGTGTTTTCTCCCCTGTTCTGTCATTTTTCTTTTATAATATTTTTGTTTTAAAATGACTGCATCATGAAATAAAAGCAATGAAATTGAATTCTATTCTCTCCTAATTGTTTCGATGGTCCTGAGACCAAACACTTTTAGAGATTATTTCAATTTAACCCATCGGAGACAGACGATAAAAAGGAGGTCCCGTGTGCAGATCACAAAACTGTGCACATTAAAGATCCCTTGGCTGTTTACAAGGCAGTCCAGGCAAAATTTAAAATCCTACCAAAGCACCAAGATCACCTTGGTTGTGGATGTTGGTAAAATCAAATCAAAATGGAAAGACCAATCTTATGCCAATACGGTTAAGTGATGTTTAAGTTAATTGTCACGGCATGTGACACTTCTCAAACTCTTTTTATCATGGACGTGAGAAATATATGCCAATGTGTGCTTCATATTCATTCCTCAGTACCATGTTGGGCAGTTGTGGTCAGTTGCTGAAGCCAGCAAGTTGGAGACTGGAGGCGGGGAGGGGCGTTGAAGTGATCGTCAACGAACCCTTTGAGGCTTCAAAAGATGACGAATTTGGCAAACTAGGCCCATTGGAGGCCAATGGACAGCAGTTTTTCTCTGGCCAGTATACTCACAAAGTTTACCATTTAAGTCAGTAAGTACCAGCTTTGTTTTTTTCTTTTTCTTGGGGAGGTGGGGGGGGAAGTGGTATTAATACTCCAATTTTTTTTATTTTGCCAAGATGTTTTAGAAGAAATGGAATCACCTAAATGGAACCTTCAAATGTGTCACCAATATTTAAAAGATGTGATCACGAAAGCCTTTTTCTACTTTTGGCCTAACAATAATAAGTGACAATAAGTCCCAAATACTGAGAGAAACATTTACAAACGTGTCATCGGGAAAATATTTTCGGATATTTGCAAGAAATCAAACTGTATCACCACATCTAAAGTACTAAATATAAATATTGTTCACACATCGGCTACATTTTTATAATATTCTAGTAGTGTTCCAGGGATTTGTCGGAGTGCGACAACACTTCAGAAAACATATAAGAGTGGTTTGAATTATCTTAGAAATCTAGATCTAGCTGTGTCTTAAGCTGTGATTGTGGCATGTAGATCTGAATGTGTGTTTTGTTGATGGTGTATTCGTCATCTGTTGGAGATACCGTGAACGTTGATCATGTTGTTCCTTCCTACAATTCGCCATGTTTCCAGACCTAGATATCCCGATTTAGATCTTTGGTTGATTAAGTAAATATCAAGAAATATATAAGCTGAATATGATCTTACCATACAGTATATAGATTTATATAGATCTAGGAAAAATGAAATCATACTCAAAGCCATTACAAAATTTTCATTCCTTTGTAATACATTTGGTTACTCTTTTCCTGGTGCTGTGTCAGATATTTTATTTGGGTACGTACAAATTATAATTGATGCGTATATGCAATAGATAGGCATCGATGACATTAGAACGGGAACAAAGCTAATAATTTTGTTTAATTAATTACACGATTATTTAGTAGAATTATTGGAATCTGAGAACAAAGGATTAAACTTCAGGGCTTTGAGTATTTCCATACAAAATATCAGCTCGGTTGGTAGCTTGATACGGTCAGGAGGTGTGACAGAAAATTTGCAAGTCTTTTACAAATATTAAATTAGAGATTTAAAATATTTATCGATTTTGTAAAGTATTTGATGTCCCACCCAGCTAGTTGTAAGTAATATTACTTAGTCTGTTCTGAAACCTGAGATCACCACCATGGTGGACAGGGGTTACTTAAAAAACACATCAAAGAACAATCTGCTGCATTTGCTACAAAGTGAAGAGAATCAGAATGTTCATTCTGTAGATCCTGATGAATTGCTGCTGTGGAAAGAGATCAGACAGGATCTTGTGCGTTTGTTCGGGACAGTCTGAGACATATGGAGGAATCCTTAGTCACCATCTTGTCTTGGAACTGCTAAACATTGAAGGAAAAAGAAATGAAATATGTTATTCAGTAAGAGAGAAATGGGGGGGGGAATCTGTTATTGAAGAGAGATATCTTCTATAGATAGAAAAGAACAGGTAGGTAGACACAGACACAAAGAGTGACAGAGGCAGCAAACAGACAGACCAATTATTGTACATGTTCATTTTAATCTTTACTGATATAGATATTGTTTGTTGTTGATAATAACACATCATAATCAATAATGACAGTAACATTGACGAAAACAGCAAGAGTAAATCTCTTTTAAAATGGTGATAACCTGTAACATTCCTTTAAGGCCAATACAAGTACAGCCCATAAAGCCGTAGCTTTTCTCATGTTCTATAGCGTAAGCGAAACGGGTGATATTAATCACCCCGGGACAGGATACTAGTCTGATGCAGGATTTTACTCCCAAACCAGAATGCTTGTACCCATTTGCACCTGGGGTGAGTGGGGAAAATGCGTGTTGAGTGTCTCGCCCAAGGATCACAGTGTCGGACCTAGCTTTGCTGGGATTCAGGACCTTATGATCCCAAGTCCAGCAGCCTAACCACTCTGTCACCGATGCTGCTAAAAACCTTTGCCCAACTAAAGCATATTTTGAAAATCTGAAAACATATAAAGAAACCGAGATGGAAAAACAAGTGTCTGTTCTGTTCGTATTTCAGAAAAGTTCCTGCTTTTATAAGAATGTTGGCACCCAAAGGCGCTCTAGAAGTCCACGAGAAAGCATGGAACGCTTACCCGTATTGCCGCACCGTTATCTCTGTAAGTAATCTGTGTTGCGCTCCTCTCCATTGCTGGGCGATTGGCGGGCACTATTGGTAGGTGCTGCTTCTTTCCTTTGCCCTTTTTCACATGTCTTTCATCATGCTGTTTCTTCGTAATTCACCCTTAGATCACCGCATAGGGCGGACGGGGCAAATTTCAATGAAGCAAAATGAAACGTATCCATTGTTTTGAGTTAATTTTGTTTGTGTAGCCTTTTTAAATTTTATTGAGGGGTGATGGGGGTGGAGAGAGATTGATGGGGAACATGTTACAAATGTTTGGTTTCATTTATGTAACAATTTTCTCACCTTCGTGAGGGGGGGGGGGGGGGGGGTTCTTCCACTTTGGAAAGCAGTGTTGGTAAGTCCTCCTATTCTTTCCTTTCACTCTTTTACTCATCGTTGATCTTGCTGTTTCCTCTTGAGCCGGCTGTTGGCAGGGGCTACTGGTTGGTCCTACTTTTTTTCTTTTACTCTTTCATCTTATTGTTGTTTCCTCTTAAATTCACCCTGAGATGGTTTGACGGGGTAACTATCAATTAACCAAACCAACAAAGCTTCTTCTTGATTCTCCCTGAGATCACCACACATGGTGAGATAGATTACAATGTAATAAACAAACACATCTTATTTAGGTATGTCTGTGTGCTACGTTTACGTTTAGAGTATCTGTGTGTATGTTATGGTTAAACAATTAGGCTGTGTGTGTTATGGTTGCAATTAGGGTATGTGTGTGTATGTTATGGTTGCGATTAGGGTTTGTGTGTGTATGTTATTGTTGCAATTAGGGTGTGTGTGTGTGTGTTATGGTTGCAATTAGGATGTGTGTGTGTATGTTATGGTTGCAATTAGGGTGTGTGTGTGTTTATGGTTGCAATTAGGATTTGTGTGTGTGTGTTATGCTTGCAATTGCAGTATGTGTGTGTATGTTAGGGTTGCAATTAGGGTATGTGTGTGTATGTTGTGGTTACAATTAGGATTTGTGTGTGTGTTATTGTAACAAGGATGTGTAGGTGTGTGTGTTATGATTACAATTAGGGTATGTGTGTCTATGTTATGGTTTCTGTTAGGGTATGCTTGGGCATGTGGTGGTTACATACATACAGGGTATGTGTGTGTTTGTATGTTATGGATACAATTAGGATGTGTGTTATGGTTTCTATTAGGGTATGTGGGTATGTTATCGGTACTATTAGTGTATGTTATGCTTACAATTAGGGTACGTGTGTATGTTATGGTTACAATTAGGGTATGTGTGTATGTTATGGTTACAATTAAGGTATGTGTGTATGTTATGGTTACAATTAGGATATGTGTGTATGTTATGGTTACAATTAGGGTATGTGTGTATGTTATGGTTACAATTAATGATATATGTGTATGTTATGGTTACAATTAAGGTATGTGTGTATGTTATGGTTACAATTAGGGTATGTGTGTATGTTATGGTTACAATTAATGATATATGTGCATGTTATGGTTACAATTAGGGTATGTGTGTATGTTATGGTTACAATTAGGGTATGTGTGTATGTTATGGTTGCAATTAGGGTATGTGTGTGTTATGGTTACAATTAGGTTGTGTGTGTATGTTATGGTTACAATTAGGGTATGTGTGTATGTTATGGTTACAATTAGGGTATGTGTGTGTGTTATGGTTACAATTAATGATATATGTGTATGTTATGGTTACAATTAAGGTATGTGTGTATGTTATGGTTACAATTAGGGTATGTGTGTATGTTATGTTTACAATTAATGATACATGTGTATGTTATGGTTACAATTAATGATATATGTGTATGTTATGGTTACAATTAGGGAATCTCTGTATGTTATGGTTACAATTAGAGTATCTGTGTATGTTATGGTTACAATTAGGGAATCTCTGTATGTTATGGTTACAATTAGGGAATCTCTGTATGTTATGGTTACAATTAAGGTATGTGTGTATGTTATGGTTACAATTAAGGTATGTGTGTATGTTATGGTTACAATTAGAGTATCTGTGTATGTTATGGTTACAATTAAGGTATGTGTGTATGTTATGGTTACAATTAAGTATGTGTATGTTATGGTTACAATTAGGATATATGTTATGGTTACAATTAGGGTATATGTGTATGTTATGGTTACAATTAGGATATCTGTGTATGTTATGGTTACAATTAGGTAATGTGTGTGTGTGATATGGTTACTATTAGAGTGTGTGTGTGTATGTGTGTGTGTTATGGTTACAATTAGGGTATGTGTGTATGGTATGGTTACAATTAGGGTATGTGTGTGTGTTATGGTTACAATTAGAGTATCTGTGTATGTTATGGGTACAATTAGGGTATGTGTGTGTATGTTATGGTTACAATTAGTGTATGTTATGGTTACAATTAGAGTATCTGTATATGGTATGGTTACAATTAGGGTATATGTGTGTATATTATGGTTACAGTTAGAGTATATGTGTGTGTATTTTATGGTTACTATTAGGGTATGTGTGTGTGTTACGGTTACAATTAAGGTGTGTATGTTTTGGTATATAGGCACAATTAGGGTATGTGTGTATGTTATTGTTACTAATAAGGGTGGGTGTGTGTGTGTGTGTTTGTTACGGTTACAATCAGAGTGTGTATGTTATGGTATATAGGCACAATTAGGGTATGTGTGTGTATGTTATGATTACAATAAGGGTTTGTATGTTATGGTATATGAGTACAATTAAGGTATGTGTGTATGGTATGGTTGCAATTAGGGTATATGTGTGTGTGTGATATGATTACAATTAGGGTATATATGTGTGTGTGTGTGTATATTATGATTACAATCCCGGTGTGTTATGGTTACAATTAGGGTGTGTGTGTATGTTATGGTTACAATTCTGGTATGTGTGTGTGTATATGTTATAATTACTTTCTTTCTTTCTTTATCAGTTCCCATTCTACCTTTCGGTGTATGGGTTCAGATGCCCGAGATGATCTTTCTCCAGGATGCCCTGTCCTGGCATTTTCTGTTTCCTTCCAAAAAGTTAAATTTCTATGCTTCAATGCCTCTTTTATATCTTCTTCCCACATTCTCTGACATCTACCTTTTGATCTTTTACCTTGGGCTTTAGCGCTGTATACTGATTTAGCTATTCTGTTGTCATTCATTCTGTTTACATGGCCTAACCATCTTAATTGATTTGTTTATATCTTAGTTTTTATGCCATCTGCTTTGGTTTGATCTCTTATTGTGTGTTACTGATTTTGTCTCTTTTAGTTTTCTCTACTACTCTTCTTAGATATTTCATTTCAGCTGCCTGCGCTCTACTGTATTCTCTACTGCCCAAAGTCCAAATTTCGCTGATATAGAGGAGAGTAGGACAATAAACTGTATTGTATACTGCCATTTTGATTTTCGTTGACAATTCTTGCTTACCTACAAATGCCTTTCCTAGATGGTTATAAATGGCACTTGCCTTTTTGATTCTCTGGCTGATTTCTTCTCTTAGTTTTCCCTCAGAGTTAATCATTACTCCTAGGTAATTGTAGCCTTAAACTTGTTCTAAATTCTCCCTGCCCAATTTAAGATTTCGTATTTTAGCTTCCCTAGTTACTGGCATAGTTTTGGTTTTCTTTGCATTTAGTACTCTCATTCATCTTTTATTTAGTTCATTTTTCATAATGTTGATATTTGACTGGTTATGATGACAATAAGCGTATATATATGTGTGTGTGTGTGTGTGGTATGATTACAATTAGCGTATATATATATATATATATGTGTGTGTGTGTGTGTATGGTATGGTTACAATTACGGTATATATGTGTGTGCGTGTATGTTATGATTTCAATTAGGGTATATATGTGTTGTGTATGTTATCACTACAATTAAGGTATTTGTGTGTATGTTATGATTACAATTAGGGTATGTATTAGGGTGTGTGTGTGTGTGGTTGATTACAATTAGATTATATAATGTATGGGGTATATGTGTGTGTATGGTATGATTACAATTAGGTGTGTATGTGTGTGTGTGTTACAATTAGTGTGTGTTATGATTTACAATTAGGATGTGTTATGATATATATGTGTGTTCGTGTATGTTATGATTACAATTAGGTGTGTGTTGTGTATGTTATGATTACAATTAGGGTATATGTGTGTGTGTATGTTATGATTACAATTAGGGTGTATATGTGTGTGTGTATGTTATGATTACAATTAGGTATATATGTGTGTGTGTGTATGTTATGATTACAATTAGGGTAATTAGGTGTGTATATGATTAGAGTATATGTGTGTGTGTATGGTATGATTACAATTAGGGTATATATGTGTGTGTGTGTGTATGATTAGGATAAGTATATATGTGTGTGTGTATGTTATGATTACAATTAGGATATATATGTGTGGGTATGTATATTATTAATTATTATATTGGTATGTTATGGTTACAATAGAGTGTGTATGTTATGATTACAATTAAGGTATATATGTGTGTGTGTTTGTTAATTAGAGTTAGGATATGTATGTGTGGGTATGTTATTATTACAATTAGGTGTATGTGTTATATTATTTAGGCTATATATTTGTGTGTGTATGGTATGGTTACAATAAGGGTATATATGTGTGTGTGTATGTTATGATTACAATAAGGGTATATATGTGTGTGTGTATGTTATGGTTACAATTAGGCTACATATGTGTGTGTGTATACGGTATGGTTACCATTAGGCTACATATGTGTGTGTGTATACGGTATGGTTACCATTAAGCTACATATGTGTGTGTGTGTATACGGTATGGTTACCATTAGGGTATATATGTGTGTTTGTATGTTATGATTACAATTAGGGTATATATGTGTGTGTGTATACGGTATGGTTACCATTAGGCTACATATGTGTGTGTGTATACGGTATGGTTACCATTAGGGTATATATGTGTTTTTGTATGTTATGATTACAATTAGGTTGTATGTGTATTTTTTATGGTTAAGACTAGGGTGTGTGTGTGTGCTACGCTTACAGTTAGGTCCTATGTGTGTATGTCGCCCACACAACCAAAGTGACAGTCAGAACACAAACGGCTGACATGTTAGTGTTACTTGAATAGACCTTGCCTGTTTAGTGTCTTCATCAAATGGTGTCATTCCAAGAAAAGTTGCTGCAGTTTGTCACAAGTTGCCCTTTTTTTTTTGTGTCACATTCTCAGAATCCATATATGAACGACAATTTCTACATTGTGATTGAATCATTCCATGCTAAAGATGACTCTGGTGAAACGCCCAACGTAAGTCCATACATATTAATACGGTTAACTTATAACTATCAAGGATAACAACAAGCAATGAAGGGTATTTGTACGGGGAGTGTCCATCAAAATTAAAGTCCTCTTTGCACTTAACAGTTTAATATTTTGAAATCATATACGTTAAAATTGGTAAAATTCAAATTTTCTCTTAATATTTAGAATGTTAATAATATTAATAAATCTTTATTGTCCATTCAAGGCAATTTTTCGTTTGACATAGTGCTTGGGAAATCGAAAACATGGGATAAAAGTATAGACAAAAGTAAAGTACAGTAGGGACCGCCTAAATGCCCGGTGCCTGGGAAGCAGAGAAAACAGGCATTTGAGTGAAAATAGATCAGGGGTAACAATTTGAGTCGGGGGTGGGGGTGATCAGCAAGTGAGTTTATCGAGTATGGTGCGGAAATTCAACATTTACCACCCCTGCTTGTGATTTTGATAAACCAGGCTTTCTTTACAAAACCGTATTTTGATGCCCCATTTTATTTTATCTGGTCTGTTGACCATCACTCACCACAAAGACCCAAAGGCACAATGGATACGGCCAATGTCAGACAGGGGAGCAATAAAACCGTTCACACCTTGTCCCTTGATCGCGATGAGTGCCCGGTCTATTAAAAACGCCAGGCAATTTCATGCCACTTACGACATCAAGAAAGATCCATGGGTGGTGTCTGGAAGACTGTTCAATTTTAATTGCCTAGTGACAAATCGGTTTCACTGAGATTGCTGGCATTTAGGCGAAACAGGCATTATGGCGGCAGGCATTTAGGCGGTCACTCACCACTGTGTTAACATTTTTATTATACCAGTAAGGAGACTTTTTAAAAATCATTATTATTTTTATTAGTACTGTTACTATTATTGTTATTGTTTTTATGATTATGATGGTTATTGTCGTTATTATTATCGATTATTGTTGTTATCATTATTAAACTTATATATTAATGTTATATTACTTCTACTATTCATGTCATTTTATTTAAAAATAATTTTCGTTTCAAAGCTTGCCAATTCTATTGTTCTTCTTAGATCCACAACTTGGTGGACCGAGATCTAGAAAAGCGAGTCGTGGTCAACATTGACATAGTTAATGACAGAGTGCCACCAAAGGTATGTCTCCTTACGTCCACATTATTTTCATTTTTTCTTGACAGCTCTCAGATACGATGAAATTCAAAATACAGACACATACAACCTCATAATTAGTCACTTTCTGCCATATCATTGGCGTTTCGATAAGATCTTGCCAACCCCAGTGAACATAATTTTTCAGGAGAAGATGCCCTCACTGCAACTTTTCAGGACTGACTGAGTGAACATAATTTTTCTTTGAGAGGAAAAACGATGTTTTTGATTTTTAATGCCCTCACTGCATTATGATCTTTTCAGGACTGACTGATCAAATTTGAACCTTAATGTCAATGCTTTGATACAGATGGGCACCATCACTATGTCAGATCAAATCTGTTTGTCTTGTAGTTTTTGCAACCAAATCATGATGAAGGTCCAAACCTGGTAATGAGTCAATGTCATGATGCAGATATTGACATCTGGTGTCAGGCCAAGACTGTTGTCTTGTAGTGTGATGGTACCATTATGATGAAGGTCAGAACCTGGTAATGAGTCAATGTCATGATGCATATGGACATCTGGTGTCAGTCTTGTAGTGTGTCTGTTGATATGTGTTAATGAGATAACTTGACGCGTTAAGGTAGAATCTTGTGACGTGCTAGTGGCAAGCTGTTGATTGTTCACTGGTAAAAGGTTTATGTTGTGAAATGTAGAATTGCACTTGCCGTTGAACGCTGAAAAGGTTTTCATGTTCGTCATCATAAAAACCAGACATGATAATGTTCATAAAAACCTGACAAGATCTACCAGATTGTCTTATAATGTTAATGAGAGATTTATAGAAGATTGTTCACTGGTAAAAGGTTTATGTTGTGAAGCTGTAAGCACTTGCCGTGAGATTGATATGATAATGTTCAGATTGTCTGTGTCTGTTAAGCAAGAGACCGTTAAGGCAACCATGTCGTCAATGCAAGACGGTAGATTTGATCTGCTCTTGAGCATCTTGTAAACAAATCTATATTTGTCATAAATATCAGTTATTGCTAGTTTCAATTTTACTCGCTAAGCCATACATCTACCATGACTTTTGAATGCAATTGTAATGGGTAAATTTGTTGAACATTGTAATTAACGTGGTAAATTAACTGGCCATGTGAATTGTTTACATGGTGAGGGTAATAAAAAAACTGGATGCAAGAACAATCTTAGCCATCCGTTTCGCCCATAATATGAGAAAGACCTAAAGTATCAAGTAAACAAAGGAATCCCTAGACACCTGCTTCCGACAGACAGGGTGTCGTGTGGGATGGCGCTTTCTGGCGTAAGGCCATCCCGACAGGTAAATCTTTCAATTTGCAACAAGCCACGCCCCTTTCTGTGGGTTGGAACAATTTACGGGAAGAAGATTCTGTCATGAAAGGGTTGGCACATTGTGTTTTTTACAATTTTTAAACGTTTAAAGCTGAAATTTCAAAACAAGGTTTTGTGGTAAGATAATGTGTTGATTCTTCGATTGATGTAAAAAGTAAATACCCAAAATTTTGAAGGTTGGCGCATTTTATCAAAAGACTGACGATATACAGACTTTCAATTGATATATAACAAAGCTTTAGTTTGGACTCATCCCAAACTGAAACACTAAAAGAAAAACATCACCCCTTGAACGTATTTCTTTTCTTTATTGATCCTTTAAAAAAAAGAAAATATATTTGTGTTATCACAATTTCCGTTAAGTAGAAATAAAAGAATATATCAATGCATTTAAATCAAAAACAAATTCAATTTAAGTTAATCATTAAATTTTAGATTTTAGGACAAGTATACAAAGATTGAAAGGTGGGTAAATAAATAGTGTGGTGAAACAATATACAGTAAAAATAATATATATTTTTAAAAACTTTTAAAAAAACAGTTCCGGTCTAGAGCTATGAAATTCCCACCAGCCAATCAGTTAACGCATGCGGGTTTGCAGATCCATTTTCTACTCTCTTAGAGACCTGTTTTCCAAACTTGGTGTACTTAAAACTTCGAAAACAACCATTGAAATCAATCATCAAAAACAATCATTGGACACAATCAATGAAAACAATCGTTAAACACAATCATTGCAAATAATCGTTAAACAATCATTGAAGGCAAGCATTAGATAGTGATAAAAGTCATCTCAGATTTCTTTTCATTCTGCCGTTTTCTCCTTCACAGGACTACAAGCCAGAGTGGGACCCCACCTTAGTCCGGTCAGAGAAAGCAGGCAGGGACCCTATCCCGCTGACAAGGACGGGTCCTGGAAGGTAAAGGTTTATTTGTTGAATGGACGGTTGACAGGTGTTACTGCAAGGTCTTACTTCTTTCCTTTCTTTCTGTCTCCTATCTCTCATCTTGCTGTTTCTTCTTAACTCACCCTGACATCACCAGATATGGTGGGTGGGGGTCAATTCCAAGTAAACAGGTGAATAGTATTTGAGTCGTTATCTTGGGGTGAGGCTGGCTCAGTTCTCAAATAGGGAAGATGTGTGATTTGTCTAATTCTTTACCTGCTGTATTTTACTTTACTGTTTAGTGGATGCCCTTTTAAGTCGATGTTGCTTAAGTCTATTTTCATCTAAGTGGATGTTTTTTCCAACCACAAAAAAACAAAATTGGCCCCAAGTTGATTTTTACAGTCCGGACGGAGATCACGAAAAAGAATTTTAGGGGGGGGGGGGGTCATTTAAGTCGATTTTTCATCGCTCTTCTTTTTCATTTGTATGGTCTTCCACCGACCCAATAAGATTCACATCTTACAGAGGCATGAAATAGAGAAGCTCCTTGCCCCACGTGTCTACATATATGTAATTAAATGCATATGGATGACGTATAATCAATTACGAGTGCCTCACCGAATGCTTAGATTGATCATCAACAAGACTGCCAGACTTGAAACCTCTCTGTTTCCAGGGCTACGGCCATGTCAATCACATGCTGTCACGGCCGTCGACCGCTGTTAGCACTGTACAACTGACATCGCGCGCGCTCTCTCTCTCTCTCTCTCTCTCTCTCTCTCTCTCTCTCTCTCTCTCTCTCTCTCTCTCTCTCTCTCTCTCTCTCTCTCTCTCTCTCTCTCTCTCTCTCTCTCTCTCTCTCTCTCTCTCTCTCTCTCTCTCTCTCTCACACACACACAGACACAGACACACTTACTTACAGTATATGATCATATTGATGAGATATAATGAACTGTTGTAAATCATGTTTGGAATTTGTGTCATTATTCTTTTTATTTTCTTCTACAGAAAACAGTGAAGCCTGTGATGTGCTGCTATAAACTGGTGAAAGTTTTCTTCAAGTGGTGGGGACTGCAAAACAAGGTCGAATCATTTATTTTGAAGGTATGTATTTCAAGAGCTTATCAGAGGTGTTGAGGGGAAATCCTAGTGTTTTGAGTTTGTCACCATGATTGCACTAGCTCAAACCCCGAGTTGGAAGGAACCCCAGCTTTGTTGGGTTTTTAAAAAAGAAATTTTACCCTTAGCTCTGTTTTCCTCATTCCTCTTATGTGTGAATAAGTACCTAGCTATAGGTGGCTGAGTGGTTAGGCTACCAGACTGGAGATCATGGGGTTCCTGGTTTAAATCCTGGCATGGCCAGGCCAGGCCCAACGTTGTGTTCCTTAGGAAAGACACGTAAGACGCATTCCCCCCCCTCGACTCAGGTGCAAAATAGGTACAAGACTTTTAAGGTTTTGTCAAGGTTTTGCCCACTGTTTATTTACCTCATGATTATCAAACATTCTACCGTGTACTCAAATCTCTCTTTTTTAAATTATAAGACATTATTATGTTTACAAATTTAATGTGGTTAGTGTACCCCTGAAAATTTGGAAATGCGCACAACAAATGCTTTTTATAATAATTATTTTATCATTAATCTTTTTTGTTTTGTTTTTTTTTTCTTCTTTCTTAAACTGAAATCAGGCGGAACAACGGCTGTTTCATAATTTCCACCGTCAAGTGGTATGCTGGTTGGACAACTACTATGGGATGACCATGGAGGATATCCGAACCCTTGAAGAGAAAACCAAACTGGAGTTGGAACGGGTAAGAAACTGACAACAGATTGAACTTTGTCAGAGACGCCAACGATGGGCAGAATTTTTTATCTAGGTTAAAAGGGGCCCTAACTTAAGTTATCAATATTTTCTGAAATACCACTGGCCGTCATGCAAGTTCGAATTAGTTTGTGTGATCAGGGTCTGTTTTCGAGTTGAAAAGGTTTGCATGAGGCCGAACTCTTTTAGATGATGTAGACCTACAAAAAATTCAATTTTAAAAGCTGAAGCACGTTCTGACAAATATAAATCTATCTATACAAACGAGGAAAAGAGTGCTTCAGTGTTACATCGAGCCCATCCTCCAGTATGGATGTGAATACATGGACCCTAAGCACAAAGGGGAAAGAGAGAATCCAAGCAAGTAAGATGTGATTCTTGAGAAGAATGCTACATGTCTCATGGGCAAAGAAAGAAAGAAACAAACGAAAACATTTTCAAATAGGTTGAGACAAGTAGACTCTCTCAACAAAATAGTCAAAAGGCAGACAACTTTTTTTTTGGACATGTAATAAGAAGGGAGAAAATGGAACAACAGGTCACCACTGGAAATATCGATGGGACAAAAATCTAGAGGACGACAGAAGGAAACGATTCTGGATGGAATTGCAGAATGGCTGAAGACAAAGAACGCAAAACCTGAACAGAGTGAACAGGGATAGAGGAGTGTGGAAAAACGTGATGGTCAACGCTACACAGCAAGACACTTTAATGATACCTACCCCCAAAATGAAAGTCTAAATTGATTATCCATTGAATATCTTGGGCGTAAGGACGCCGCCATTTTGCTTTATTATGAGTAAGGCACCCTTGCGATGTGCTTGCTTGTTAACAATCAATTGATTGATGAAGCAAGTACAAATATATCCAATATGAGCTGGTATAAAATGAGGTGGAAATCTTCGCTACATTTCTTGTACTATCTCACAATCATGGGTAACCCCGCTATTTATAGTAGAAAACTAAGATATTTCTAGAACAGAAATGTCCACACCTTTCTAAACGTCTTGACACGCTTCTACAGTATTCTCTACCTTTCCAGATATACACGAATTGATACTAGGGCACACCAAAATGATTACGTCACAAAACTCAATAGGGGCTCATTACACAAAAAAATCTGGAAACTTCTTTAGGTTTGAGTGGTTTCTCTGTGTACGGAATGGCGGGCTTGCCAAGAGTAAGCAAGCAGTTCCTTACAGAATGCACCTCAGGTTTAGCTACGGCTCCGTGTTGACGCTGAAGTAGCGTAGCTAGCTTGTTGGTAGTGCACTCTTTTTTCACGGCGCGGTAAGGCAAGGCAAGACGACAGGCGCCAATGCAGAGGTCACAAGTTTGATTCTGTTTGGTGGTAAAAATATTTTTTTCTGTCTATTCGATTGTATCTGTATCGTATTTGTTCCTGTGGGGTTTCAATGTTTATTTCACGTTCTTATTCAACACTTTGGACATACCCCTTGCCTGGCTGTCTGCCCCCTATGGTTTGTGATGGCCTTGAAGGACCTTTGCGCACATTCGGGTGCTACTGATAGCTCCTACTTCTTTCTGTTCACTTTTCCACTTGTCTTTCATGTTGCTCACGGGGTCGAAAACCTGTATCTCTTAGTTTCTTCTGCCCAGTTAGGTCACGTTGACCGAGGTCAGCTACCGGTCAGAAGGCAACGCAAGCCTTATCTGTCGGCAGTTGCGATAACACCAATTAAATAACCCTATTGTATTGTTCTTTTTTCACCATATTTATTAGTCTGAATGTCATAAGCGTATGGTCACCAAGTGTGAACTGAGTACTTTTCCATTGGTACACAAAAATTATACCCAAGACATCATTCACTATTAAACAAGAAGAGTTCAAAGTTGGGCTAGGTAAATTGAAATTAATTGCGGACGATATGAATGTAAACTTCAAAATCTCAAAAACCAAACCTGCAATGATTACCAAACTGGCAGAAACTCATCTCACTACATTTGTAAACCTGATGACGAAAACACATTCGAGGTTTCGTAAGAAACGATGAAGCTAGCTCTGTTTAACTAACAAGCACTGCAATGTAAGTCATCTTGATAGACACATAGAGAGAGGGGGGAGGGAGCAGCTATAGTACATTGTTTAGCTTTCGATCGTGAAAAATATTATTATCAAAATTGACTCATATTGTGCATAA
This sequence comes from Doris montereyensis, assembly GCA_037039925.1. NCBI lineage: Eukaryota > Metazoa > Mollusca > Gastropoda > Nudibranchia > Dorididae > Doris > Doris montereyensis. Next base: position 125,542 of record JAXRKP010000779.1, on the reverse strand, counting down.
TAATATATTCGTATTGAGTACCCATTCGTACATTAGGCAGTACTAAGCAAGTGTATGTGTGCGTGTGTAGTATATGTATGTGTGCGTGTGAGAGGGGAGAGTTTGTGTGAGAGAAGGAGAGGGGGAGCGACAGTCTGACAGACACTGCGACAGAGAGAGAGAGGGAGAGAGTCTGTGTGAGACAGAGAGGGGACAGTCTGACAGAGAAAGAGAGAGAGTCTGTGAGACAAAGAGAGGGGAGCAGTCTGACAGAGAGAGAGAGTCTGTGTGAGACAAAGAGAGGGGGAGTGACAGTCTGACAGAGACACGAGCGAGACAAAGAGAGGGGAAGCGACAGTCTGACAGAGACACGACACGAGGGGGAGAGAGAGTGTGTGAGAGAAAGAGAGGAGGAGAGAGTCTGTGTGAGAGAAAGAGAAGGGGAGCGAAATTCAAACAGACACAACGACAGAGAGAGAGGGGAGCGACAGTCAGACAGAGACGAGGCGACAGAGAGCGAGAGCGAGAGGAGAGAGTCTGTGTGAGAGAGAGAGACAGACAGACAGAGAGAAAGAGAGAGGGGGAGAAAAACGATGTTACTTGCGATATACATTGTTTTCCATCGACAATATCAAAGTTGCCTCAAATGCTTAATATTATTTTCATACTGAATATTCATTCACAATATTTAGCATGTGTATGTGCGTGTGTAATGTATGTGTGTGAGAGAGAGAGAGAGAGAGAGAGAGAGAGAGAGAGAGAGAGAAATAGTAGTTATAGGGCAGGATACATTTGTTAGCTAGCTATCGATTTGATATTATAGAATTTGTACTCAAGACGTTTTTAAACTGTTTTCTCTGAAATCACCCTGAGATACATATGGGGAACAGGATGGTGTAAATTTCAATTGATTAAAAGAAGCTTTTAAGTTTACTTACCCTGCTGTTTCCCATTAACAGAGTATATCGTCATTAAATTGCCTGAAATCATTGATTTGTTGTTTTTTTTCGTCCTTTTTTTCAAACAGCAACGCCTGGAAGCTCCTCTACGAGGCATGTCGGAGAAATAATAGTTGCGCCAACTGTCACGGACGAAGTGAATAACTCTGTGGTCATTTAGTTTCCCTGATAAGCATACAAACGTCTGTTGATACCCGCGGCGGATATATGTATGCAGGGAGTTGGATGAATGGATGAAGGTGTGTGGGGGGGAAAGGGTTGGGGTAGTGTGGGATGCAAGGGATGAGGCAATCTTCATAATTCTCACCACTATTAGTCATTTGTTGTCATGGTTTGACAAACTTGCTTAGATGAATCCGACTGAGAAATTTATAGTCCTGTTTGTATATTTTTTTTGCGTCTTGTTTTTTTCTTTCTTTTTCTTTTTCCTCTTTCTTTTCTGTCAATATGTTTTTGACCAATATATTATATACTTGACTAGATATATATATATATAAATCTTTTCCCTCTCCTGATTACTTTTATTGTGAACCAAATGTACAACAATGTGTAGGTTTAATTTTTTCCACTGTGTATCAATAGTATCATGTCATTTTATTATCGTTTTTATTTTTCACAAGCATTTATTTTGTAAGCATGTGATAGGCTTAGAGTCAAAAGGTCCCATCTGTTGTTTTGTTTTTTAGTAGTTATGAGATAACGAAACAGATGGTAAAAGCGCAGAAATGGCTATTATTATTATTATTATTATTATTATTATTATTATTATTATTATTATTATTATAATTATTATTATGGTAAAAGAAAACTTAAAAATTTTAATGGTAAATTCTGTGTGACAAAAAGCTCTACAGCTTTTGGTAACCAGACTGTGACGTTGATTTTGTCAAAGCTATCATTTTGCAGTTAGAACCTTTTGATTCTATTTCTAAGCCCACGATTTCATGGTTGTGAGTTTGAAATTGGGGCGAACAGGTTTTTTCAGTTTTTAAAACAACATCCCTGAATGAATGAATCTGGCGACAAATGTGTTTTCCACCGTACCATTTGTTTATTTTGTCTTTTTTTCACTTTCCTATTCATTCATGTATTTGTATACATACTGTTGTTTTTATTCTCAATTCATTTCAGTGTCAAACTTAAGTCGCAATGTTGTTTTATGTCAATGGTGTGATTATTTGATTATTTTTGTCTTTTTGTTTTAATGTTAATGCTCAATTTGGGCATGTCAATTGCAGAGCATTTCATGTCATGTGGTGTCAAAAATGGGGGTTCCCAACGTTACATTTTCGTTTGATAGTTTAAAGAGAGATTAAATTTATTTATATTTGAGTTGTTTGCCTTCTATATTTTTGGGGGGGTGGGGTGGATGGGGGGATATTGTGAATATTATTACTGTGATTATTTATGATCATGATGAGTATGTAGTTTGGTGTTAACGTATTTATGTATACGCATACAGTTTTGAAACCGAGAAATTTTCACTGTTATTACTGTAACCCATCAAATGATGGCTGTAAGTGATGCAATGAATAAACCTTACACCAGCTTTGAGATTTGTAGTTTTTTAACTCCTCCTCCAACGTCTCTCTGTCTCTGTCTGTCCGTATGCCTCTCCCTCTCTCTCTCTCTCTCTCTCTCTCTCTCTCTCTCTCTCTCTCTCTCTCTCTCTCTCTCTCTCTCTCTCTTCTCTCTCTCTCTCTCTCTCTCTCTCTCTCTCTCTCTCTCTCTCTCTGTCTATCTGTCTCTTCCTCCCCTGATTTTTAAACTTTTTTTTTCTTATTGAGAGCTGCAAATGAAATTGTCATACACGACACATATCAACAGTATGATGGTAACGAGTGTTATTGGCAATACCTCGTCTGATTTCTCCAGTTAGAAAAAAGAATATAGAGGTCAACCAGTCTTGTGTCACTTTATGTGGTTGTTTTGTGGCGGCAAGATTGCAGAGGCGCAGGGAGGTGGCTGCAGTGTCCTAACTCTAAGTTTGACTTTAATATCTAACTCTTGTCTAACCTCAAACCCTAGCCTACTCTAACCCCCTGACCCTAACCTCAAACTCAAACCCTAACCTTAATCCCAAATCCTAGCCCTACTCTAACCTCTAACCCCAAATCCTATCCTCAAACCCTAGCCGTACTCTCTAACCCCAAACGCTGACCTCAAACCCTAGCCGTACTCAAACTCCAAACTCAAACCCTAGCCTTAACCCCAAACCCTAACCTCAAACCCTAGTCCTACTCTAACCCCAAACTCAAACCCTAACCTTAACCCCAAACCCTAACCTGTAGTCCTACTCTAACCTCAAACTCAAACCCTAACCTAAACCACAAACTCGAACCCTAGCCCTACTCTTAACCCCTGACCCTAACCCCAAACTCAAACCCTAACATTCGCCTCAAACTCTAACCCTACTGCAGCCCCTTACCTTAACCCCTAATCCAAAGCCAACCCCCCAACCCCAAATCAAACCCTTACCTTAAACCCACTCTAACCTGTAACCCCCAAACCCATAACGTACTTTAATCCTTAACGCTGAGAGGACCTGGGCTCTTATGAGTGGGTAGGGGAACCACGATGGCTGGGTAGGGGGTAGGGAATCGGTGAGCCCTTCTGCTTTCCTGCCACTTTTCCACACTTGTCTTTTCTCTTGCTCTTTCCTGTTGTCAATTCACTCTGCGACCACCGCATACAGTGGACAGCTCCAATGAAACAGACGCGCGTCGTGTTCTTTTTCCTGACCCATTTATTAACTGAATCATAACAATTATCAGATGGTCAGCATATTCCTTTCCTTTTCCTCTTTCTCTTATCTTTCATCTTGCTGATTCCTGTTAATTCACCCTGAGATTAGTGAGATCACTGCATATGATAGACAGGATAAATTTCAATGAAACAAAGATATAAATACGATATAGTATAATTGACATTTTAAATTAGATGGTTACAATCATCGGAAAATGCAGAATAATGACGTTTATTGTATAGTTTAATCAATCTTAGTATAAGATCTATGGGAACCTCGCCAATGAGAACACATTCTTGAGATATTTTTTTTCCGTTTTTTAATCCGTCATTCAAACTCCTTGCAAGAAGGCAAGAGGTCAAATGGGCATTGACGTTTCTGTTTTGCTTGAACGAAGATTGAAAGATGTGGTCACACTTAAGTTGGGTGAAAGAAGAGGATTGTGGCAGACTCATCTCTTAATTTAATTTCAAGGAGGATTTGCCTGCATTGAAACTTGTGATTCTCACCAATACAACATTAGTGTTTGACGACAAAAGCGTCGTCTCTATGCAAAAAAATGGTGTCATGTGATGAAATGAAATGAAATGTATCTTCCTAGGTTTACAACTAACATTGTTGTTGTTGTTATTACTATTTACTATCATCATCATTATTGTTATTTTTATTATATTGTTATTGTTACTATTTATATTATTACTATTATTATTATTATTATTATTGTTAGTGATGTCATGTGGGCTTGGGCAAGTCCTCCTTTCCTCTTTTCTTTGCCTTCCTCTTTCTTCTTAATTCACCCTGAGGTCACCACATGTGGTGGGTAGGGTAAGTTTCAAAGAAAAATTCAGACTTCTCAGCTTGGTGATTTTGTCTGATCAAATTTATCACTATGGTTAATTCCATTAATGGTTTTTATTTTCAGAGATTTGTCGGTTCTTTCCCTAGCGTCTTCAATGTTGATATTTTCGTCATAATTTAGATCTATAATAATATTGACAATAATATAATCCAAATGGGGAAATATTGATGGAAAGGCAGTCCTTGTCCTGAAGTGCTCACTCTCTTGTATCTGTTTAAATCATTGTGTGATGTCTGTTTGCCCTTTGACCTCTTGCCTAACGTGACTAGCAGCTAGCCTTGATGTGCGTTGTTGAGCTTTACGCCCTAGATTCCAGGAGACGGAGTACTCAGTACTTATAAGTTATACCAACTATATATAGAAATGTATTGCCATGGCAATGAAGAAGTTTTCAAACATAAATGATTTTTTATTAGTTTTTATTTCTATTTTTTTTTATCATTGATAAAATATTACATTCTTGTGTGGGTTTTTTTTGTGTGTGTTTTTGTGTTTTTTTTGCTTGCAACACAATTTTATATTACATGTTAGGCACTCATATTCCCATTTTTCGGGTTTCTTTTTTTATTTCATTCATTTTTTTACGCTTCTTCGTATTTTATTTGCATAAACTGTACAGTTTTATTTTTATCTTCTTTTTAAAAATTTGATGTGACAGTGAAAGACTGTTGTCACTTGGGTCCCAGAGACGCTAAAAAAAAAAAAACAACCGAACCCAAACAGAAACACTAAAGACAGGAAGAAATAGCTAGACTTTTGGTTTGGGGGGCGGGGGGGGGGGTATGGATAGGGTGCTGGGGCCCGGGGGGGTGATATTGACCAAAAGTTGATTCAGGCAATAGTTACCGAACCTTATCATGTTTTAACTTTGTTACAACAACAGGCCCAGTGACTAGTTGTGCGACAGATTGTGTTGAGAGATTTCTTTCTTTTTTGTTTTGTTTGTTTTAAGAAAGGCAGAAGGGCAACAACTTAAATTTCGTATTGTGTGTCTGCGTGTGTGTGCTGCGTTTAAAAAAAAAGTCTTTTAGGACCAAAGGTGTTGTGTGGTTGTTGTAGATGTCATGGTGGGTGACTGGCAGCGGCAGAAGCTACTTCTTTCCTTCCACTCTTTCACTGATTTTTTTTTTGTCTTGCTGTTTCCTCTTAATTCACCCTCAGATCACCGCATATGGTGGATAGGGTAAATATCAATTCACCACACAAACGAAGACCAATGGTGTTGTTTAGTTATTTGTAGATCTTTGAAATTGGCTTTCATTGTAGCTGTGACTGACGAATGCTGCCTTCATCAATTCACATTTTAAAGTTATAGTTATAGGCCTAAATAGAAATGACAAGCACGCCTTGAGGCAATGGTCGATTAGAATTTATCTTTCATACTAAAGCTCGTTCTCCTAAACTTTGAGAGTGATAAACTTAGAAATAACTGTATTGGACACAGGTGATATCAAGTTTGATTATTATTAGATTGAGAATACTGGATACTCCATGACTGGAAATTGATCAATTAGATCTAGTAACAATAAAAAAGTTTCTCTATCGCAGGCAAACAATCTTTTCCAATCAATTCAAATACTAAATTGATCCAACAACAGTTCATTCGCTAAGAACAGAAAGTCAGGCTATTTCAAACCTACATGGGAAATATGGTGGTTGAGTGAATCCTGAGTTTATAGCGCTCAGTCAGCTTTATATATATAGATTTAAGTCTCATGGTCTTAAGGACAAAGGCAAGACCGTTGCAACAAGGAAGTTAACTCACTATTTGTCTTTATGCTTGTGCATTTCACTGACGTAGAGTCAAAGTGGTCCATCTGTATTTTTGGCAGTTTTGAGATAACGGTATAGATGGAAAGAGTGTAGTAAGGACTACTATGATGAAAGATAGAACTTTCTGCCTCATTGAATGGGTGAATTCTTTGTGACGAAAAGATCTATCTGTCTGAAGATTTTGATGACTCCCAAACTTGGGTGTTGATTTTCTTAAAACTGATTTAGCAGATAGAACCTTCTGATTTTATTGAGGATGGTAAGTTGGTGTAATGATATTGCCTAGTTCAGAGCGAATTTCGGGTTCTGTTGTTGCTCATGAATAAATTGAATCTAGTCAATTCTTTATGAATTTGCAGGTCTGAGCTGATACCTAGCATCTGGCAGCTTTTTTATTATAAAATAACATAAATGTACTTTTGGGGAGGGGAGGGGATGGGGGGTATGCCTAGTACATTATACTTATAGCTATCCCAATCCTTTTGCTTAATTTAGTGACGGCCTTGTTTGTGACATGTTGACAGATTGTTTGTGACATGTTGACAGATTGACACAGATTGTTACATTTGTGACATATTGACACAGATTGTTTGTGACATATTGACACAGATTGTTTGTGACATGTTGACACAGATTGTTTGTGACATGACAGATTGACACAGATTGTGACTTGACAGATTATTTGTAACATTGTGACATATTGTTTGTGACATGATGACAGAGAAAGAAGAGATGGAATAAGGCTGACCCTAAGATATGTAACAGTTATTATCATTTGTGATACTGACTTAGATCAGCAATATCCACATACTCTAATAGTATAGGTCATGTAGCATTTTGACTTTTTCCCAGACCAATGACCATCATTTGGAAGTTGAGGGAAGCTGCAATTTGTGGCATTTACCATTGTGCTCATGTAATCCGATGGCAGATGATTTGATTTTAACCATCAGTAATCAGTGTGAGAGTGTGGAAGCTGCAGGTCCTTTCCTTGCAAAATTCTGATAGGAATGTCTGTGATGTAAGCGTAGCCAAGTATCCTCATCTGTCTGTCTACTGTCTCTCTCTCTCTCTCTCTGTTTCTGTTTCTCTCTCTCTCTCTCTCTCTCTCTCTCTCTCTCTCTCTCTCTCTCTCTCTCTCTCTCTCTCTCTCTCTCTCTCTCCGTCTTTGTCTGTCTGTCTTTCTCTCTATTTCTCTCTCTCTCTCTCTCACTGCGGGCTGATTTTGTTTTGTTTTTGTGGAATGTTCTTCTGTGTTATTTAACTTTGAAATGAAATGAGAATTCTTTGTGAAATTGGTGCATTTGATTTTATAGAAATTGCTCAGACCATTTTAAAAAAAAATTTGTTGTATACCTTCTGCCATTTTTTGTCTTAATTTTAACCGTTTTGTGTTCTTTTCGTCACAATGTCACATTATATATGTCACATTGTTATATTATTTTCATGGATAGTGTCCCTTCTTTTTTTCTTCCTTTTGATAGATTTTTATGCCAGTTTGCATTCAGTTATTTCCTGTAATGTGTGGAAATGATTTCTGTCATGCTGAATTTCATTCAATAAAGCTGTTTCTGTGGCCATGCTCAAGTTGATTTCAAGTTGATGGCTTTACTTTGACATCTGCTCAACTCATACTGATAAGATCTCTTATTACACTTCACTTGACGAATAAACAACTGGAAAAACACAATCACAGATAATAAAAATAATAATGATGTTAATGATATTTATTATATAGCTATAATGGTAGGGTGTAGTGAGATGTGGGAATACATTCCAACATATGGCACATACATTGCACATCACACTAAATCACTACAAAATTAAATTATTATTATACGTTTGACATTTCAACATTATGTTCACAAAACAAACCAAAAGGGAAAAATGAGGTTAAGTTTATATACTTTACTTATTTTTAAAAATTCCTTTTTTTTTTCAGTTTTGATTTGAAAGTTTGGAATTGAAGATTTGTAGAAATGTCTTGTGTCGATAGACAGTGAGTTTCAACCTGTTGTCGCAGCGTGGATAAAATGACGGGGGATGAGAATTGTTTTCAACAAGGTTACTTCCACAACCGACAATTGGTGGACTGATACTGACTGAGACAAGAGATTGTCGCGTCTCACTAAAAAATAGAGTATAACATTAACAGATTGTATGTATAATGTTTTTCATCATCGACCACTAAATAAAAGTTTTGTATCATGAAGAAGAGCAGGGAACAGTAGGAGGCTGTGCGTTGTTGAGATAAGAATAAGAGAGAGACAAGCAAAAAAAAAATTGACATTTAATGAGAAGAGCTGGAATAGAAAATATAGTTACAACAGGGAAGATTAACGGAAAGAAAAGCAGAGGAAAATATAGACAGAATAACTCTTAACTACATAGTTGTCTGTGTGAACAATTAATAGGGAATTGCTACACGTTGCCCATGGTGAGAAACAGAAAAACATGCAGTGGGCACCCCTTATAACAGGAAACTGGTTATACCTTACAACAGGGAACTGGTTATAATTTACAACAGGGAACTGGTTATAATTTACAACAGGGAACTGGTTATAACTTACAATAGGAAACTGATTATAACTTATGACAGGGAACTGGTTATAATTTACAACAGGGAACTGGTTATAACTTACAACAGAAAAACTGGTTATAACTTATGACAGGGAACTGGTTATAATTTACAACAGGGAACTGGTTATAACTTACAACAGGAAACTGGTTATAACTTACAACAGGGAACTGGTTATAACTTACAACAGGAAGTGGTTATAACTTGGTTATAACAACAGGGAACTGGTTATAACTTACAACAGGGAACTGGTTATAACATACAACAGAAAAACTGGTTATAACTTACAACAGGGAACTGGTTATAACGTTCAACAGGAAACTGGTTATAACATACAACAGGGGACTGGTTATAACTTATAACAGGGAACTGGTTATAACATACAACAGGAAACTGGTTATAACTTATAACAGGAACTGGTTATAACTTATAACAGGGAACTGGTTATAATTTACAACAGGGAACTGGTTATAATTTACAACAGGGAACTGGTTATAACATACAACAGGAAACTGGTTATAACATACAACAGGGAACTGGTTATAACTTATAACAGGGAACTGGTTATAACTTAGGGAACTGGTTATAATTTACAACAGGAACTGGTTATAATTTACAACAGGGAACTGGTTATAATTTACAACAGGAAACTGGTTATAACATACAACAGAAAAACTGGTTATAACTTACAACAGGGAACTGGTTATAACATACAACAGGAAACTGGTTATAACTTATAACAGGAAACTGGTTATAACATACAACAGGAACTGGTTATAACTTATAACAGGGAACTGGTTATAATTTACAAGAAACTGGTTATAACGTATAACAGGGAACTGGTTATAACTTATAACAGGGAACTGGTTATAATTTACAACAGGGAACTGTTATAATTTACAACAGGGAACTGGTTATAATTTATAATAGGAAACTGGTTATAACTTATGACAGGGAACTGGTTATAATTTATAACAGGGAACTGGTTATAATTTACAACAGGGAACTGGTTATAATTTACAACAGGGAACTGGTTATAATTTACAACAGGGAACTGGTTATAATTTACAACAGGAAACTGGTTATAACATACAACAGAAAAAACTGGTTATAACTTACAACAGGGAACTGGTTATAACATACAACAGGAAACTGGTTATAACTTATAACAGGAAACTGGTTATAACATACAACAGGGGACTGGTTATAACTTATAACAGGGAACTGGTTATAATTTACAAGAAACTGGTTATAACGTATAACAGGGAACTGGTTATAACTTATAACAGGGAACTGGTTATAATTTACAACAGGGAACTGGTTATAATTTACAACAGGAACTGGTTATAATTTATAATAGGAAACTGGTCATAATTTACAACAGGGAACTGGTTATAACTTATGACAGGGAACTGGTTATGATTTACAACAGGGAACTGGTTATAACTTATGACAGGGAACTGGTTATAATTTACAACAGGGAACTGGTTATAACTTACAACAGGAAACTGGTTATAACTTATAACAGGGAACTGGTTATAACTTACAACAGGGAACTGGTTATAACTTAAAACAGGAAACTGGTTATAACATACAACAGGGAACTGGTTATAACATACAACAGGAAACTGGTTATAACTTATAACAGGGAACTGGTTATAATTTACAAGAAACTGGTTATAACTTATAACAGGGAACTGGTTATAACTTACAACAGGGAACTGGTTATAACGTACAACAGAAACTGGTTATAACTTACAAAAGGAACTGGTTATAACTTACAACAGGAAACTGGTTATAACATACAACAGGAAACTGGTTATAACATACAACAGGAAACTGGTTATAACTTACAACAGGGAACTGGTTATAACTTACAACGGGAAACCGGTCATAACAAGGATCATCCTCTCCCTTTTTTGCTTAATTTCTCTTAGGCTGGATTAAAATAACCTGACATAACAGAAACTAGGACTAGGAAGGGGGAAACTGCTTTAACAGGACTGTCAACGTGGAAAATACACCAGAGAAGCACATTAGCGTGTATACTGTAGATCTATGCCTAATAATAAGTAATAATACCAAATATTTGTTCAATACTGATTTCATCGAGACCCAATGTGGGTTTGAAATTGAAGTGCACGATAGGTCGAACAGAGAGGGAGAGAGTATATCTTCTGAAATATAAATTATTCGAACCTAATCAGTCAGCTTACAGACAATATCACAACACGGAAACAGCCTTGCTTAAGATACAAAATGATTTGTTGTGCACTGCTGATGAACGCAAAGTGTCAGTCTTAACCCTGCTTGATTTAAGCACGGCGTTTGACACACTTGGCCATTCTATTCTTATTGAGCGACTTTCCAAAACTTTTGGTCTAGGGGCACTGTGCTTGACTGGTTTATATTCTATCTTCATGATCGTAATCAATCTATCTCCCTTGATAAAGTGCAATCTTCTCCTTTTCCATTCAAGTATGGGTGCCACAAGGGTCAGTGCTTGGTCTTCTACTATATACATTGTATACACAACCGCTTGATGATATTGTCAAACAGCATGGGGTAAACCATCACATGTATGCTAACGATACGCAACTTTACAAATCTGCCATGTCTATAAATACAAATTATATTTTGAAATCCATGGAATTATGTAGATCTAAAATCTATATCTCATGTAAAAGCGTGGATGTCTACTAACAAGCAAACTGAATCAAGGAAAAATCGAAATATTACTATGTAATCCAAAAATCTCAGTTGGCCTGACGGAACTAACTCTATATGAAGGTCGAAAACAAAGAAATAAAATTTACGCAAAACGCTAAAAATCTTGGGGTATATTTCGATGATAATTTATCTATGGAACATCATTTAAACCATCTCTGTAAAATTCTTTACCTCGAAATCAGACGATTAGGCCACCTATCAAACTTTCTTAATTCAAGTTCTCTTAAAACAGTGACTTCAGCACACATTTTCTCCAAAATTGATTATTGCAACTCCCTGTTTTATAATTTACCTGATGTTTGATTCATAAGCTCCAACTTATCCAAAACCATGCGGCCAGAGTGATTTTGAAGAAAAAGAAATATGAACACATTACCTCTATGTTCATGTCTCTGCATTGGCTCCCGAGCGATAAACGAATAATATACAAAATTGCAACATTGTGTCACAAATGTAAAACTGATAGAGCTCTAAATTATTTAAATGACCTGATCTCTGGTTATATTCCGTCTCGCCAACTGAGATCTACAAATCAATGTCTGTTAAGCATTCCCCAAAAGAAAGGTCTGACAAAACTGTCACTGCACTCTTTTAAATACGGAAGTCCTCACGTCTGAAATGCTCTTCTCCTGTCAATATGATCTATGTTTGACACGTCGGAAGACAATTTAAAAAAAACATCTCAAAACATACCTCATGCGATGCTTCTTAGAAGGAAAATAATTGTTTTAATTATGCAATTTTAATTCATGTACCATACCATAAATGATATTATGCTGTCATGTATTTATTTATTTTTTAATTTGTTTATTTACTTATTTATTTATTCTATATATGTACATTGCTCATGTTTTTTTTTTTACTATGTATGTATAAATGCGCTGAGAGCTGTCATAAAATGGGAGTGGGCGCTATAGAAATGAATTATATTATTATTACTAGTAGTAGTATATTACGATGGCTGGCCTATCATTGACTAATATTGTATGATGAATGAGTCATCGACTATAACAGCTCTGTAGACTCTCCCCCATCAATCCTGTTACTGTTAGTGTTATGGCCGGTTTCCTCTGTACAGAAACATAATTACCAATGCCTTGCGACAAGGCTCCTGAAAAAAAGTTATTTTGTATTAATTTTCATAACTATGATTATTCTTTCATGTTCTTCCCCATTTCTGAGATGACCTCATGCAAGGGTTCTTTCCCGGGCATAAATCTTGGCCAAGAACAGAAACTTGGGCCTTGCTGAGTGAAGCTAGGAAGTCGGAAAGCAGTTGGTGTTGGTACAGTAGTCGCTGGATAAAAGCACACTCTGCATTAATACACGTCTACATCTGCTGACCGGTTTTTACCATATAATGAAAGTGTTCCCATAAATAAACGGTATGCATAAAAAGCACGCTTTCATGCGTCCAAAAGGGTGTGCGTTTATCCAGCGACTACTGTATCACAACCTCACGTCTCCAGGGTCAATTGTTTATTTACCACTGAACTACCGACACCATGAAAGGGACAATAATGAAACTAAGGGTAGAAGTAAAAACAGAGATATGAGGACAGGTTTGTTTCAAGTGAAATGTACCCAGTTCGCAAAACGCAGTGATCTCAGGGTGAATTAAGAGGAAATTATATAGCAATGACCGCATAATGTATAGATAAGTGAAAGAGCAGAAGGAAGAAGTCGAATCTACCCTACAAACAGTTGACACCCAGGGCCCGCCAACCCTTGCAAGGACGACAGTAGTGATGAAAGACGTGACATGTGGAGTACGACTGCAACACTATTTGTGCAGATTAATAATACATGTATTGGAGTTTCCTTACAATCATAAAGGAGTTGAGCCATCAACCAGCTCAGTTAGTGAAATGGTCAGTGTCACCGTGTCAACTTCAAGGGATCTCATAGAGTTCAAACTCAAAACGACCCAGACCAATTGTAAAAATGTAAAGAAAGACAGAAAGAAAAAAATGTAATCTTTTCCTTTAACAATAAGTGAGAAAGTTGTTACATGTATTTCCGATAGCCATACCCCCCTTCTACCCTCCTTCTTGAGGGACATGTCGTCCAATAAGGCCGACCATACATTAATACTTTCTGGTACTTTTCAATGGACAATGGGGAAGCTGAAGAAAGGAATTGGATTGGCAGCCTTTCGACTTCTACTTCACTGTCGAGGGTTGTCTCGGAGATCTCCGAAGACCATGCTTTAGAAAATACTAGTTTTAGTTGGGGGCTTTTAAGCTTTCTTTCTTTCTTTCTTTCTTTCTTTCTTTCTTTCTTTATCAGCTCCCATTCTACATTCCGGTGTATGGATTTTAGATGCCCGAAATGATCTTTCTCCAGCCTGCCCTGTCCTGACAGTTTCTGTTTCCTTCCGTGAAAGTTAAATTTCTTTGCGTTAATGCCTCTTTTATACCTTCTTCCCACTTTCTCCGAGGTCTGCCTTTTGGTCTTTTACTTTGAGTTTTAGCACTGTATACTGATTTTGCTATTTTATTGTCATTCATTCTGTTAACATGCCCAAACCATCTCAGTTGATTCATTTCTATCCTAGTTTTTATGATATCTGCTTTGGTTTGATCTCTTATTGTTGTGTTTCTGATTTTGTCTCTTTTAGTTTTCCCTACTACTCTTCTTAGATATTTCATTTCGGCTGCCTGCACTCTATTGTATTCCCTACTGTCTAAGGTCCAGGTTTCACTGCCATAGAGGAGAGTAGGACAATAACCTGTGTTGTATACTGCCATTTTAGTTTTTGTTGACAATTCTTGTTTACCTACAAATGCCTTTCCTAGATGGTTATATATTTCCACTTGCCTTTTTGATTCTCTGGCTGATTTCTTCTCTTAGTTTTCCCTCTGAGTTAATCATTACTCCTAAGTAATTTTAGCTTTAAACTTGTTCTAAATTCTCCCTGCCTAATTTAAGATTTTGTGTTTTAGCTTCCCTAGTTACCAGCATTGTTTTGGTTTTCTTTGCATTTACTCTCATTCCTCTTTTATTTAATTCATTATTCATTATGTTGATATTTGACTGATTTTCCAAACAGAACTAAATCATCAGCAAATGAAAGCATTGATACATTTACTGGTTTGAGCTTCCACATACCTACATTCATTTTCTTCATGTTTGAGGATGCCTCTGCGACTGAATCCATAAATGTGATAAACAAAAGAGGACAGGATACAACCCTGTCTTACTCCTATATCCACATCAAATTCTTAAGATACATTTCCAGCTACTCTCACTGCACATGTTGGTTTATTGTAAAAACTTTTAATGGCTTCTATTAAATTTTGCTCTACGTTGTGTTCTTTTAAGGAATGCCATAGTTCGTCCCTCCTCACAGTATCAAATGCCTTTTCTAAGTCAATAAAACACAGGTGCAAGTCAATGTTTCTCTCAAGGAATTTTCTATTATTTGTCTTATTGTAAATATGTGATCTTGTACACTTCTTCCTGGTCTAAATCCACTCTGGTGTTCTTCAATCTGATCCTCTACTCTTTTCCTTAGTCTCATTTCCAGAATCCTGGCATACACTTTTCCTGGTACGCTAAGTAGTGATATCCTTCTATAGTTTGAGCATTCCATGGTTGATCCTTTCTGTGTATTGGTACTATCGTTTCCTTTTTCCAGTCGTCTGGCACCTGTTTGGACTTCCATGCTTGTTGACATATTGCATGTAGTAGTTTGTCTGCCTCTTTCCTTTGGTTTTTAATCATTTCTGGATAAACTTGATCTGCTCCTGGGTTTTTTCCTAATTTCACTTTTCTTATAGCTGTTTGAAGTTTTTCCATTGAGATATCTACATCTTCAGCTGTCTCATCTTCATTTTCATGTTACTCTTTAAAATTGATCTGTACTCCTTGTTTCATATGTTCTGGAGGGATTATGTAATTGTTGAAAATACTTTCTCCACGTTTCCATGATTTCGCTGTCTCCTTTCGTTATTTTTCCTTTGGCGTTCTTAATTTGTCGTATTGGGCATGTTTTGGTCTTTCTCAAGCTCTTCATTGCTCCCCAGAACAGCTTTTGATTTCCTTGATAGCTTTCTTGAAATCTTTGTCCAAACTCTTCCCACTGTTCCTGTTTTGCTTTCCTAACTTCCTCTTTGGCGATAGTTCTTTTACTCACGTAATCTATCCTATCCTCTGGTCTCTTTGTTTGCAAATATTTCTTTTCTTTGATTTTAGTCTTGACGTTCTCATTCCACCATGCTGTCCTTTTCCCATCTCCTTAAATATGTTTCCTACCACTACTACAGACCTCTTCAGTACAACTGAGGAGTGTTTCTTTATATATTTGCCACTTTTCTTCTATTGTGCTTTCCTTCGGATCCATCTGCCTTTCACTGACAGATCTTTTTATCCTGGATTGGTACATCTGTTTTACTATTGGTTTATTTAGTTCTTCTATTTTGAGTTTAGTAGTAGCTTTCTTCTCTTTCCTTTTCTGTTTGTTTTCTTCAGTTAATAATCTCATTTTGGCTATCACTAGGTGATGATCACTAAATATTTCAGCTCCTCTGCTTACTCTAGCATCCATTGTACTGTAAAAAGGGAGCTGCTAACTATTATGTAGTCTATGATTGACTTTTCACATCTGTCTTCATTTACTCTTGTATATTTGTGGATATCTTTATGAGGAAAAATGTGTTAGCTATTTTCATGTTATTCTTTAGGCAAAAATCTATTAGTCTCTCTCCATTTGGACAAGTTGTTGTCTCTCCTTCTTTACCTATTACTCCTCCTGGTGTTTCTACATTGTTGCCTACTCTAGCATTTAAATCTCCTAAAACCATTAATTCCTGTTTGGGTTTGAGATTCTCTGCAGCTGTTTGTAAATTACTTACGAAGATATCTTTTTCTTCTGTGGGGGCATCTTCGTTTGGTCCATAAGCTATTAATAATTTAATTTCTCTTCCTTTTGGTTTAATATTTACCTCTAATAGCTGTGGGCTTACAAATTTCCAACTTTCTAGTAGTAGTAGTAGCATTTCTTGCCTTTTATGCATTAGGAGGCCTACTCCTGCTCTAGCTCTATCTTTGACATCTACTCCTGAGAAGATTAAAGTATGATTTGGTCCTACATTTTCTTTAGTCATTCAAGACCTGCAAAGCAGCAGGTTGTTATTTTCTGTCAGGTTAACTCCCTTAGCCTTTGGTCGGTCAAGACTGGCCTGCAAGGCAGCAGGTTGTTTCTTTCAGGGTTAACTCCCTTAGCCTTTGGTCAGCCAAGACCTGCCTGCAAGGCAGCAGGAGACTACGTGGAGGGCAGAATCATCTACTCCCATTACAGGTGCTTACCTGTCTACTGCCCAGGCTTTTTACCCCATTTCTCTAAATGAACCCAAGCGACATAAAGATTTCAATTAGCAAGCATACATTTTAAGTTGCAGTTAATGTGTTATTTAAGGTAAAGATAAAGATGGATTTATCATGTATAATAGTGTGTGTAGTCTGTATCTCTACACAAGTGCAGGCCCAGCAACTGTACATCATTTATTCCCCAGCAGTCCATTTCATTCAGTCAACTCCCTGGGAAGCATGCAGCGCAATAGTCTGTAGGTGTTTCATACCAACAATCTGACAAGATGTTTCTCTAACCATAGCTGGGTACTCATTCACTCCTGAGTCAAATGAGGAAAGCACAATGGGCCAGTCATGGGTTTTGAATCAGTCGTATGATATGATGATAGAGGCGCATCTCAGTCCAGTCCCATGACTGTTAGTTGAGGGGAGGGGGGGGGGGGGGGGGGGTATCGTATTGGAGAGGGCGTTGCGCCTCATTACATGGCCAGGCCATGCCAGTTGTACGTCGCGTTACTGTTGCCAAAAGTTTTTGGGAGCCTGCGATGTCAGTCACCATGCTCCGTACATAATTGGATACTCTGTACGAGATGTGCACTGTACGAGATGTGGAACAGTCTCTGCATACACTTGGGTCTCGAGCCTGTGTATTCGTCTCTCTTCGCCAGCTTTCACTATACTATCCTATCAGTATCAGTGTCCAGGTCTCACATTCGTATAAACTGATTGAAACTACCAGTGACCGCAAAAGCTTGAGTTTTGATCGAAAGCTGATGGTGCCCCTTCCACACCCCTGTTCAATCTGGCCATCGTTGATGTGGCTGCTGCAATCCAACTTCGGATTTCTGCTGAGCAGGTGCCATCTTGTGACAGTGACAGGATGAAGGGCAACCATATGCTGCTCTTGCAAGAAGTCTGTCAGTGTCAGCTCGTGCAGTTCACACGCCTCTCATGTTGATGTCTTTGTCGTGACATTTGTACATCGAAATGATATGTCTGGTCTTTTGACTCCATTAACAAAAAATATCCATTTTATTGACTTCCCAGAAGACATTTATTTCCTACCTATTGGGTAGCCTATTTTTTTTTATTATCTTATTCTTCATGGTATTCCCCTATAACACACCACAAACAAGCCAGTGAGAACACAGAAAAATTTCAAACTGGAGGCAAAAAGGCTTGTTCAAACATTTTTATCTGTTTCAAAACTGAACAGAAAAACAAGGTGAAACTTCATGAGATGCAATGATGGCGTTTGTGATAATGATGGGACAATGAGGATGAACATGAAATTGGGGGTTGAAATGGAGATGGGGACAACGTCAACAAACTTACAAAATCTTTTGAAAACAAAAAACACACAAACAACAAAACAAACATACACATATTACTGACACATACAATCACACACTCACGTACAGTAAGGATGGGACAGTAACGAAATTCCCCCAAATCCAAACGATAATTCGTCACACAACAGGCAGGCACAATAACAAACAAAAAACAAAGAGAAAAAATAACTCCCAACCCTTCTCCTCTCCACAAACACAACAACAAAAAATTAACAAAAATGTGAAAAACTTGGCCGCTGAAATCAAAATCCCAAAACTGAAAGCAACCACAAACAAGGTCAATGTGAGCAACAAACTACAGGTCTTGTTATTGTCTGCCTGAGATATCTACCAAGACCTTGGCCAAAACATTCACAGCAGCACATTGAAATAGAAAAGGAAAAAAAGCCACTTGCTTGTCCACGTTCAAAAATAAAGTTTCACAATCTATCTACTACACATTGAGAGAAAAAAATCAAACAAAATTAACCACGCATTATCTTTTGAAGAAAATAAGATTAATACTTACAATTAGAATAATAATAACAATATATATATACATGTATACTACGGTACACAAAGTGGTGGTGGTGGTGGTGGTGGGGGGTACAAAACACAGGGCAACTTCCTTCCATACGACAACGTCCACATCAATCCACAAGAGTATAACATGGGAATAATAAATACAGGCAACAAAGTTCATTGAACCAGTTCATACTGTAAACCTCCAAATAGACAAATAAAAAACCAAACACATTTATATATGTATAATATATGTGGGGGCGGAAACACAAAGAAACATCCCCCCACCCTTTCCCCCACCAAAACAAAACATGTTCACATCAATGTCATTTGTAATAATATCACTCATAGGGAGAGCTGAAATTTATGGAGACAATAGAATTCAATACAAAGAAGAAAAACAATGCAAACAATCTACTGAAGAAAAGAAAAAAAACAACACACACAAAAGAAGAAAATCTTCAATTCCCCAACATTTTAAACCTGGGTGTGGGGTTGGGCGGGGGCGAGGTGCTCTGTGGCAGAGAGGATAAAAGAAAATTGAAATATAATACAAAAGAAAGACAAATACACATGTCATTTAGAAAATACAAATTAATGTCAACTTAGTCATCAGACATGTTACAATGACATGCACCCAAGGGTGATTTTCTTGCCCTACGTTACACTGACAGATCTCGTCTAGCATGTCAATAGGTTACAACAGGTATCAGTATCACTGGCTGCCTTCAAATGGAGGAAACGAGGGGGAAAGGAACCATGCAGGCATCTACACAACCACCACTCACGTCCACAGTCGATACACCTTTTTAAATTTTATTTCGCACAGCAAAATCAAAATGAAAAACAAACGACTTTCAAGGTTCAAAATCAATTCTAAACAAAACCCAGAAAGAATAATAAAGAGAGATCTCTCCACCTTATGCTCCAAAGGAAAATTTTTGTCAAATATCAAATACACCACCTATCTCCCCTCACTCCAACATAAGCAGATAAACACACACACGAATTTACATCTCTGTACATGTTTGCATCCATACATGCTAATCATCTTTCATCAATTCTTCGGTGAATCAAAGCGTTAAATGACAACCCTCTCATCCTGGAATGGCCGCACTAACAGACAACCGCTGCTCAAGCCTCCTTTTAAACTTGATCATCGTACCCTCAACACAAAGTACACACCAACAAACACAAACACATATTTGACATCCCAAAATCAAGCCATGGCCATCCTATCCTATTCCTCCCCCACAAAAAACAAAGAAACGACACGACATGCAGGATATACCAGGACAGCGGAAAACAAATAATAATAAATACCTAAATCACGTCTTTTCTTTTATTACTGGCCCACACACAAAAACAACAAACGTTGGCTTTGTTAGGAGCAAAGGGAGGGGAAATCAATCACTCAACCATCGTCAATTATTCTCATTATTCTCATATGCTCTGCAAAGTAAAGTTGGCAGAATCACACAAATTTGGTATTGTTGAAATCAATGATAAGACAAAATTCAATTCTCTTTGTAACTGTAACAGGATACTAAAATATTTGATTTATGAAACAGGGGGGGGGGGGGGATCTAACTGAAAGAAAAGAAAAGAGAAAGAAATTGTATATACGGTAAACAAAAAGTCATTAACGAACAGAGAGTGGAGTGGGGCACTGATTTCAAACTTCTTGTTGTTTTCAAACCGTTCTTCCAAAAGTTTGGACGCTTGAAGGTCCCAGCATTTGGCCACACAACTATGCATGACATCAATTAATATTTTTCACCTTTAGGCCAAAACCACTTGACACATGACCTTAAAATAAATCCCATACACATGACCTTAAAATAAACCCCATAAACATGACCTTAAAATAAACCCCATACACTGACTGTTATCAAGATGTATAATTCTGAGTTGGTCGTTCCTTGTTCGGCAAGGGCTTTATTACCAGGTCACTATATATTTTGCATGTAGGTTGTAAATGACCCCAAGATCGTTTTCATTTGAGGAAGTTTTCTACCAAAACTGACATTTAATCATTGAAAATTTCATTGTTTCCCCGTCTTTGAGTAGAATTTTCATTCATGTAAGCCGCCACTTTGAACAAGTATAATTAAAAGTTGGAATAGTACTGGTCACACCCACCTGCATAACCGTGGTATTGAAAACTGACCCAATCTAATAATCATATGTGGTATCACCTGTGGTATAATATGCTCGTATATATATATATATATATCAAACTATCTACGGCCTTTGAGACCTTGTAAGGTTTACAGACTTATCTTGACCTTTGACTTTACACCAAAACATTTGGCAGTTCTAGCATTAGAGCTTCTTCACCATAAACAATTGTGACCTGGGAATGCTCAAGCAGTTGGTCACATGGCCGTGCATGACTTATGATATTCACCTTTTCAAAACAAAATATCTAGCCACGATCCCCACTAGTAATACCGAAGAATGAACTATTTGGCTGTACACCTGGCAACAAATCCACACGTGATATAACAAAGAGTGCACTATCTGGCAGTTTATTTATAGGCCGCCAAACTATCTGGCAACAAATCAATATATGATATAACAAACAGTGAGCTATCTGGCTGTTTTCACTGCTTATTTATAGTCCGCCAAGCCATCTAGCACGAATCCACACATGGTGTAATAAAGAATGAACTATCTGGCTGTTTAAATTTAGTCTGCCAAACCATCTGAAAACAAATCCACACATGGTGTACTAAAGAATGAACAATCTGGCTGTTTAAATTTATAGTCTGCCAAACCATCTGAAAACAAATCCACACATGGTGTACTAAAGAATGAACTATCTGGCTGTTTAAATTTAGTCTGCCAAACCATCTGAAAACAAATCCACACATGGTGTACTAAAGAATGAACAATCTGGCTGTTTAAATTTATAGTCTGCCAAACCATCTGACAACAAATCCATACATGGTGTAATAAAGATTGAACTATCTGGCTGTTTAAATTTATAGTCTGCCAAACCATCTGGCAACAAGAGATGACAATAATGACATGAAAGAAGACGGGCATTATGTTGCTAAGAATTAAATGACAAAAATCAGGCAATTGAAGACCAGGGTTATCTAAGACAAAGGTAGAGTGCTAGAAAGAGGAAGTATATGTAAGTATGTACATAGCCAGAAATGGAGATAGCAGAGAGAAATGCAAGGGAAAAAGAGGAAAACAAAATATTGATAAGAAAGAGTGAAGGCAAGGACAAGGAAACTTAAAGAGGCCAAAGGTCAAATTAAAACAATTCTAATGATATGGTCAATTCAATGTGGCAAATCTTGGTGAAACAGTCGGCTTGGAATCATTGAAAACAAAAGAAAATACCAAAATAAAAAATAGAAAATAATTTGAAAGAAAGAAAAATAAAATAAAAACCCCCACACAATCAAAGGAAATAATTCAAAAGAAAAAAAGAAGAAAAAGGTAGTTTTAAAATGACAGAATGAAAACCCAAAACCCAAACAAACTAAAACCAACTCAGGTGTTTATTTACATGGATATGGACCCAATTTTGTTTTTCCTTCAATCAGGTTATGAATCATAATTATAAGATATATATTTTATATATCGTTGGTGAAACTGTCTAAACGCCAAAGCCTACAACAAATTATATGGGCCATGAGATTTGTCCTTCAAATGACCAAATGCACACTTCTTTCACGTTTTTATTACTTTTGGAGGCCTTGATCCCGCCTCGGAAATTCTCGTATGTCAAGAAGTGAAATTACTTGTTTAAATCTTTCAAGAAATTCAACCCTAATCATGTAAATCTATTTTGTACACAATCGATTATTTGTTTCCATTTACAACACTCGAAATACTTACACTTATTAAATCAAAATCCAAGAGGCGTATCTTACTTAGTGTTTTTAGCCCTATTCCATGAATTATTACGGGTTTTTCCCAGAAAAATTTTGTCACATGGACATACATGTTAAGATAAGTTTCACAACGATATATATATATTATATATATATATTTATAGTATGGTTACAGTAGAGAAAGCGATATGACAATATATTATGTACAACATTTACAATTGCCATGTAACAAACAGGAAGGATTTCATTGTTTTCTCAGACAGCAGAGTACAAGAGATGCATTCCTCTTTTTCTTATTTTTCGTATGCTGTAACAGTTTATGTAAAATCTGACTTTGAATCAATGGAACCTGATGAAAGGAAAGGTAACTGTTGTGACTACGGCTAACCACACTTCCCATTTCCCTACGAACTGAGGCATGAGAGAAGGACAAAAAGAAACAAAAATCCTTGTGGAGACAGAATGTGTTGGCCATTTTGAAGTTGAAAAAGCAAGCAACTTGAAAGCTGGGATAGACGAAGAAAGAGAGGAATAGAAAGTGAAGGAGGAGGAGGAAAGATGAAGAAGAAAAAGAAGAAGAAAAAGAAGATGAAGAAGAAAAAGAAGAAGAAGAAAAAGGAGGAAGAAGACCAAAATCTAAATGATTATAATATCAATGTGCCTGAAACTTACTCTACGTCTGACAGGCCCGAAATCATGCTATACATTCAATGCAGCAAAGGATACAGTTAATTGAACTTTTGTGCCTTTCCCTTTTTGAAAATGTAAACCATCGAGTAGGTATGATATTTATTAAGTTTTGTTCAATCCTGGCTTGGCACTTCAATCCATCAGACTGCAATTCACTAACTACCAATGAAGGGCGGGTGGCATTATTTCACCCACCATGGTTGTTAATATCAACCATCCTCTTCAGCCCCCTGGGGGTAAAGGAATGAATGTGTTCTGTGAGACTAGTTCTTGCTGAGCGGTCAATTCATAAATGGAGTTGACTGCATGTTATGTAGAATCCCTAAACCTAATATAACTCTCCTTATTAATATTGCGCCTTCAGCAACATCATGACAACCCTCCTCAATAAAACTTATTTTAACAAGTTATGCGTACCGTTTCCCATCTGTCACGGCATTCATAGCGGCTTATATGAATGTAATACTACTGAAGGATTCTGATTGTTCAATGCACTGATTTTTAAAATTATTGTTTTACAGCATTCAGCAGAATTACAGCATAAAAAAAAACTTTCCCCACCTTGCAGTCAATGCATCAATTAAAAAACCCTGAGATGTTTAAACCCCTACTCCGTTTTTAGGGCGAGGCTGTCTCTTTATGTCTTACGTCAAATGACGGTGGCTTTCAAGCCAAGAAGACGAGAAAAAAAAACTGCACCTTTTCGCTCGATATTTTTCTGTCTTATTCTAAAAGATGAGAAGGGCAAGAAACGAGTGTGAAATTTGACAGGGTTTTGTTACATCACACAAAGTCACATGACAGCTTTACGTCAACCAATGACACTACAGCATGCTCATGCTTTTTTTTTGAAACCTAGTCAAAACTGAGTGTTCTAATTCAAATAATATCCAAAACAAAAACACATAAGACATGATGAAACAGAAACTGTGGTTCATATGTAGAAGAGAATTATTTTTAACGAACAGGAGCAGGGGGTGTGCAATATGATACATACACACGCCTACACAGTGACATACGTATACACATTGGGGGGATACAAAACAAAAACACCCACAGAAGACATAAAACAAAAAAAACAAAAAAATGGACAGCATTTTGTACCAGGGAGCTGATCCCCTGAGGACCGTATAACGTAGGTACAAATACCAGGAGCTTTGCAGGGGGCGCTACCTGGAGGAGACCCCATGTGATAGCAACCATCACTGTGAATCACGATGACGGGGAGGCAAATATGGCAACCAGATAGAAAAAAACTTAGAAAAACTATAGAGGAACTTTCATGTCTCTTTTTCAAAATTTAAAGTTTAAAGAAGAAAAACCCCAAATATAACCAATTGTTATCTCTTCATGGGCAAACATGTCAAATTTTTAGCTGTTTCGAGCAGCCACAAGTCACAACCGAATTCATGATTGACTGAAAGATAAACCTAGTAATCAAAGCAAAATATCAGATGACATACCCATTATTTGTCGAAACAGGCCAGAGAAACATTAACCCTAACCCCCCATTCCCTCCAAAAAAAAATCCTTTCTTTGTCTATACCAATACAAAACAAAAGCAAACAAAAAACAAACCAAAAAAAAAAGATAAGATTATTAACCTCAAAAAGAAACAAAACTTAATTAAAATATGAAGGCGAGTCATGGCCACCACAACAGGGGGGGGGGGGGGGTGTTGAAATAGGCTGTCAAATTTTCCTGTTCCCGTCTTCACAATACAACCAAATTTACTATATGGCCGTCATGCGCGACAAAAATTAACTTGTGTTTATTGGAAACGAGTATTCTCCTATACAAATGTTGGTTTAAGAAAAGAAGAAAACAAAAATGAAAAAAGAAAAAGAGAAAAAAAAAGATGAATGCTATAGAAAAGCATAGAAAGAAACATTTCGAGGGGGGGGGGGGGGGGGGGTAACCTGGCATGGAAAAAAAGGAAAACAACCTTTGTATCAAAGAAACGGAATAATTTAACAGGCTGTCTTCTCTCTATGCTTGAAGCCTTTGCCTTTCACAAACTCAAGCCAGTGAGCTATATCCATAAGAGAGACAGAGACGAAGGGCTTCGGCTTTTAATTTCTTTCAGTTCATCCACCGTCAGAACATGACTTCCTTGGGTCGGCAAAGGTGGCATGCTGGGAAGCTGGTTCTTGAGAATATCCGCACTGAACCAACGCTGGATGCTTGTTCCAATCTCCGTCTTTGAAGAGTTCCCGTTGACACCCATGGACGTTGGAGTCAGAGGTCCATCTGTGATAAATTACAGTATACATCTGTATGAGATGGATCTGGAATCCTTATGCATATATACAATTATTTAGATCTGTGGGGGGAAGGGGTATAATCATTTCTTTAAGTTCTGACTGAGAAATCAATGAAGAAAAAAAGAAAATTCTGTTTGAAATGGAAATCTTTCATTGAAATTGTACACCATATGCAGTGATCTCAGGGTGAATTAAGAAGAAACAGCAAAATTAAAGGTAAACGTATACAAAGAGTGACAGGACAAAAGTTGGACCTATCAGCAGCACAAACCAACCGCCCAAGGAAACAGGACACAGAAGCCACACAAAAAGAAAAAAAAAAAAAAGGAACTGAATAGAAATAATTTTGTACAACCATTCTTTAAAGTCTTAAACACGAAACACATGGGCCAACGTAACGGTTTCTTGCTTCACATGTTCAGATCTTGGTGCTATATTTCATAACATTTTATCATTTGAC
Source organism: Doris montereyensis (assembly GCA_037039925.1). NCBI lineage: Eukaryota > Metazoa > Mollusca > Gastropoda > Nudibranchia > Dorididae > Doris > Doris montereyensis. The sequence continues at coordinate 99,484 of JAXRKP010000779.1, read as the reverse complement.
AAAAGTTCAGCGTTAATTTTTTAAAAAGAAAATTGTTTAAAAATGAAATATGTACAAACAACCCGTCTCACTCCACTGCAAAAGAAACACCCCTCTATGCCTGAATTCAATTCGCTATGCATCACTTGTTCAACGACTAAAACAGTCAAGGGATGTGTAGCAAACAAAATAAAGACCAAATGAGAAATGCCTTCAGAGCATGGTGAAGACAAAACAGTTTAAGATAAACGCAATTTGTCAGATTATCATTATATTATCCTTACTACACATAAACCTGTTTAGAGAAAAAAGGCTCTAACTCTAAAATTCTCAGCTGGAAAGAAAATTTGGACAAAACACGGGAGAAAGTTGTGACAAACGAAGACCAAATTTGATTACAATTTTTTGATAGACAGGACAATGGACTACTATTAAACTCTGATAATGATTGCAACTCCAAAATTGTCAGACATATAGTGAGGACTATATCATTCTAAGCCGACAATCTGTCTGATCCCTAGAAGTTAATATAGGATAAGATGAGATGAACAACAATCACATTACGTTGGCTTATTATTTATTTATTTTCATTCTCCCATTCTTTCATTCCCGTCTCCCATAGAATTGTTTCCCTTTTCTACATAGAAATAGAATCGTTTCCCTTTGGCTACTGAGAAATAATCTTTCCTTTCCTACATAGAACCATTCTCATCTCCCCTTTCCTATAAAGAGCTGTCTCCTCTTTCCTACATTGAACCATTCCCATCTCGCCTTAACTACAAAGAAATGTCTCCCTGTTCAAATAAAGAATTGTTTTCCATTTCCTTCATAAAACCATTCGCATTTCCCCTTTTCTATAAAGAAGAGTCTCCCCTTTCCTTTAAAAAACAGTCTCCCCTTTCCTACAAACAAAAATGTATTCACTTTCCTACAAAGAATCATCTCCCCTTTCCTACATAGAATCAGAAGATGAAGATGACTTCAACAGCGGCAATAATTGATAGATGATAAATGATAAGAATGCATCTTTCAAAACGATTATTTCACAAAGCAGACACCACTGTAAAGCGGTTGGGTTTTTTTTCTTCTGCTAAAGATTTTAAAATCCTCTACGACCCCCGCAAACGACAAAAATTTATGATGCATTGACAGCAAGAGCTTTGAGGCAGCTTACTCATTTTCATGTGTCCATGAGGGGAGGCGACCCTCTGAATGGTGGCCGTCAAAGCGGCCGGAGAGAGAGCTCCCATTGGCTGATTGCATGGGCTGATGGGCCCAGACACAGCAATGGAGTGACTGGTGTTGACCATAGGTGGCGCCATGGGTCTAATGGCCTGAACCTGTTGTGCCTGTTGCAGCGCCATCATGTGTTGGCTGTTGATGGCGTTAGCTGAGGACGGCAGTCAAGATAACAAGAGACACGCATCATTAGTCTTGTTATAAACCATGATGACACATTCAGTGGGTCACATTCATTTTTTCATGGAATTTTGAGCAAGTTTTTTGGGTCGTTCTTTTAGACTATAAATTCCCCTTTATACAGCCATTAATTTGGTGTTAATGTTCTCCAATACATATAATAAAATATAAACCGTTATACTGCTACCGAGCATCCCGTCTCTTCCCGAACTGATGCAAGCAGGTAGAATCTAGTTGGGTTTGGTCAAATATCAGGAAGTTAAAGACACAAATGCATCAGTGCCCTGTGTGCCATCTTTCACTCCCATGTGCAATTCACCACTCTCTCTCTCACACTACATAATTTTTAGCTAGTGTAACCAAGATGAATGTGTAGTGTGGTGTCAGGTCTACTTGTTTACTACTTTCTTTCCTTGAAATTTAGCCTTCCACCATAAGCAGTGATCTCAGGGTAAATCTAAAGGTAATAGCATTAGCAAAATGAAATGTAAATGGAAGAGTGAAAAAGAAAATAAGACCTACTAGCAGCACTTGCCAACCGCCCACACTATTCCTACTACTACTACTACTACTACTACATGTACTATTACTACATTGTACTGCAGAAGCAATTTCACACGCAGAAGACCTAAGTTGTACTGTCAAAGTTAACACCCCATCTACATGTTGTACTTTAATTCGACATTGATTACTTCCTCTTTGTAATACTGGCTAATGGCATTTTCATTATAATGCCAATTCCTTTAAAAACAACAAATTACCACTAACACAACAGTTGGTGACCTAACAAGATTTGAGTGTAACATACTCTTCAAATTACTATCGATTTTCAGACTCAGGGCCCAAAAAAGCATACTAAATATGTTGTTACATACTGATTGGCAGCGACGTGTACATACAATTTTTACATTTTAAAATAAAAAGACTAAATTTGAATCAGCCGTAGGCATTATCAGAGGAATGCAAATACGACCTAAGTCACTTTCGGCCTCAGTCTGACATTGGTCAATACAGTAGCAAGCTGGCGACACAAAATTCACGTTTGCGGACTGACCTCTGGCCATCTGGTGGTGCATCAGAGCAGCGTTGGCAGCATTGTGCTGGGGCAACCCAGAGATGGGCATTCTGGTGCCCAGGGAACTCCAACGTGGGGGGCACCGTAAGGAATGGGGGCCGGCCACAGGGGAGGAAGGACCATGGTACCTTGGGCCGGTGGCTGAAAGCAAAAGGTGAAACAAATGGTTTGGGCAAAATCTTTATCATTCACAGGGTAGCAATGTTCTATCTCTTTTAAAAAAATTATTTGACCTCATTCAATAATATAGACAAACACATGAAAATGTGACTGTTGGAGGGGGGGAGGGGGAGACAGACAGACAGAAAGACAGACAGACAGACAGGGGGTGAGAGAGAGGGAAGAGAGAGAGAGAGAGAGAGAGAGAGAGAGAGAGAGAGAGAGAGAGAGAGAGAGAGAGAGAGAGAGAGAGAGAGAGAGAGAGAGAGAGAGAGAGAGAGAGAGAGAGTGAGAGAGTGAGAGAGAGACAGAAGAGAGAGGGGAGGGAGAGAGAGAGAGAGAGAGAGAGAGTGTGTGTGTGAGGGAAGTGAGAGAGAGACAAAGAGAAGGGTGGGGAGGACTGCTACAAAACAAGAAAGTGAGAGTGAACGAAAGAAAATCTTTAAAACAAAGGCTCACTCACCGGTTGAGCTCGTTGAAAGTGTTGTAGCTGCTGCTGTTGTTGCTGTTGCTTTTGCTGTTCTAACATTCGCATCATCTCTGGCGGCAGAACAGTTCCCATAGGGGAGGGGTCGGGGAAGACCCAAGGAAGGGTGTGAATGCTGCTGGATGGACGGGCTCCCGACGATGGCTCGTCCCGAGGCTCCTTTCATGTTAAGGGGTTGACTAGAAGGGGCCAGCGGTGGAGCGTGGCCCCCACAGGCGCGTAGGGCCCCTGTACCTTCATGACACCTCCACCAGTGACGGCTCTGGCTCCTTGCATGTGCTGCATAACATGTTGTTGCTGCTGCTGCTGCTGCTGTTGTTGTTGTTGTTGTTGCTGATGCTGGTGTGCTGCTGTGACTAAATTTGGGGTTCTGATGAAGTTGGCGGTGAGAATTCTCTTCTGACATTTGATCAGAGCCTAAGAAATTTGAAGGGAAAAAACGTTTTATCTTAACACAACAAAATTCAATTTTAAGCAGTTAAGCGTATCCAGTCCTCAGAAAACTGCATCCAAAATAAATTGAGGAAGGACAAGGAGGGTTGATCGTTTGCTTCATTGAACGTTGTAGTTACAGTTCCAATAGTGTGCCTATGACCGTTTCACAAAAAACGAGACAGAGAAATAATCTTAGGAAATAAATGGAAATCGTGCTTCCTGAAAAGTGTGAAATTGATAATATGATAAAAATACATCACGTTTACATCCGTTTGAAACTTGAATTCCCAAAGCCAAGAGTGCCAAAGTCCATGGTTTTTGGCCCTTTTCTTTAAATGACTGTGAATTAGACCCCTGTCCACCATGAGTGAGGTGATCTCTGGGGTGAATTCAGAGGAAACAGCAAGACAAAATATACCTACCAACCACCAACTTTGCAAAGTAACATTCTGCATAGGTGAGTTTGGGACTTTTATATCAATTTTCCGTTCTTTGCATATTCAGGTAGAATGATCATTTATTTACAAGCTTATGGCAGAGAAATGTCCATATGACGTATCCTTTTTTTTTGTTACAAACTATTTTGTAGGCGAGAGTAGGTTAAAAACAGTCAAAATTTTGACCAACAATTCCCCAAACACTGACTGAGAAGATGGCACTAAAAACTTGTATAAAGGGGCAGTAAATAGCCTAATCTGGCAACATGGTATTCGCCTGGCTGTCAACAAGATGATCGCCGATTTGGCCCAGCACTGAGTACGCGAGTACGTAACAAAAAGGCAAGCATTGCCGGTCTGTGTGTTTGTAAACATGCAAACAAGTATAGGAATAAGAAGAATAGAACAAAAAACTGGTCATTTTGGCGTGTCTGTTTTCACAACAGTGCACATCTTAACCTAAATTTACAATCTTCTTTACATTAGTAACAATGCCAGAGGCTGTCGAAAGAGCAAGGGAATTACTGCTATAAGAAGGGCAACCCGTCCAAAGCGTCTTGTTTTATGTAATATTCTTTTGATTTCTTTATTTGAGTTTTCTTGATCTCGATAGGTAGTTTTCCCCCCCAACAATTTTTTTTTCCAACCCCGTATTCCTAAATATCATCATGCTGCTACCCTACTGACCGAAGTCATTTTTTTCTCTCTATACTTTTGAGATATTCCTAAAAAAACATGCACTTAGTGAAAAACAATTATCTCAAAAAGAATTGTTTTTATCACTATAATTTCTCTTTGTTGGTGCATTTAATAAAAAGAATTTGAATCATTCGTAGGGCCTCGAAAGGAACGCAAATATGATGACCTACTTAACTTTTGGCCTAAATTTGACTTAGGGTGGCACACCTTGAGGATATGCAGACAAACATTTGTTGCCACTCATGAGGAGAAATGTGGGAAAGCTTCACCAATAGGACGACCATATGCCTAAACACTCACCTCTGACTATGGGCCTTCCTGGCATCATGGCCATCATGTTTGCCAATCTTGTGGGCTCAACAGCAGGATTTGATTCTAAGATTGGACCCAGATTGCTGCGCTTCTCCACCAAGGAGGACAGTTTCATCTACATTGCGACAAAAAAAACAACAAAAACAAGTTTTGTAAAAATGCAATGAAAAAAAGAAAATTAAAAAACATACAAAGATTATTGTGCCTTAAAAGCTGAATCATGCGCTCTTTCAAAATAACGAGACAAATTATAGTTCATGGCACTGTGCGACAAGTGGGGAGGCTGCCAGGCTGCCAAACTTTTAAAGTAACGCCCTTGTTAGAAGAAATGCTAGTATCCAATCCTTCCCCGCCCCCTTCTTCCCCGTCTAACTCCTCCCCCCCCTAATCTCTCGTCTTCCCATCCCTCCTTACTTCCTGCACACACCCCCCCTCTCTTTCACCATCCCCCCCCTCTCTTCTCCCATTCCCATCTCTCTAAATATATATATATATATATATATATATATATATATATATATATATATGAGAGATAGGACAAGCCCTGAAAAAAAAAAAGAACTTTATGGCCCGATTAAATAATTCAAAACAATATTATGTAAGAGCATTACATTTAAATACATGTACAAGAAATATAAAGAAAAGGGCCGCAATATAAATAAAAACCCAATGTTATCAGATATGCCAACCTTTTAGAACCAAAATTCAAGAGGGTTTTTTCTTCTTCATTCTGTGCACATTAAAGAGATCATTTGGCTGTTTACAGGACAATCCAGGAAAAAAATAAAATAAACCTACCAAAACCCACGAGATCACCTTAGTTGTGGATGTGGGTAAATCAATTCAAATCAAGATAGATCTGTATCACATCGTCAGTCCTGTAGTAGTACCTTGCTGGACTGGCAAGACGGGTTTTGAGTTTGAGTCCTGTATGGCAACTACCTATATATCTATGGGTTTATTTTCAAAGGTATACCAAGCCAGTATAGTCTTGCAGACTATTCATCCTCTGATTCTATAAAACATGAGTGAAAATTTCACAGGTGCCATGTGCACATTGTGCAAGTTACAGATTCAATAGCAGTTATTAAAAAGGTGTGCCCCCTCCCTCCCCCTGATAGGCTCTAGCCAAATAATTACACACACACACACACACAAAAAACAAACAACCCAAGAACAGACAAAAACAAATCCTTTCTTCTTTTCGTTTATCTTCATTTCTTTACATTCAAATCCACCTCTTCTCACCAAACATTCTTCATCCTCTTTATCGCAGTCACTAATTTCCATCATATCTATTTCATGTTTTCTTACCTTTCTTCCATGGCTCTTTACTCTATAGTCATTTTACTTCCCTCCAGAACATTTTACTTCAACTACAATATTCCTTACAATTTTTCCTTCAAGTCATTTTACTTCCCTCCAGAACATTTTACTTCAACTTATTCCCCCTTCAAGTGTCTCAACGATAGCTAGGCTACCCATAATGCAATACCAATAGATGCAGGCATGCCACTCTTGGAATGAAAAATGCTAATCCAAGCTAAAAAAATAGTAGTTTTTAAACGATGTCAACATGTGTGAGTTATCTCCTTTTGTGGATGTGATTTGTAAAGGGCACAGATGTCAGTTTGACTTGTTTGTTTGTTTTATTGAATTTTACCCCCTCTAACAAATACATTGATCTCAAGTGAGAAAAACAGCACGATTAAAGATAAATAAAAGAGGAAAAGAAAAGAAGAACACACCAGTAGCCCCCGCTTTCCACCCCGTTCGATTTAGTCATGTAGCCCAGATATAATATTAACACAATACTATAGGTGCCTGCGTTCGTCAGGATGCTGTATAGTAATATTGTACTGTAGACTGTGTGAGCATGTGTCTGTGTGTGCGTGTGTGTGTATGAGAGAGAGAGAGAGAGAGAGAAAGAGAGAGAGAGAGAGAGAGAGAGAGAGAGAGAGAGAGAGAGAGAGAGAGAGAGAGAGAGAGAGAGAGAGAGAGAGAGAGAGAGAGAGAGAGAGAGAGAGAGAGAGAGAGAGAGAGAGAGAGAGAGAGAGAGAGAGAGAGAGAGAGAGAGAGAGAAGAGAGAGAGAGAGAGAAGAGAGAGAGAGAGAAGAAGAGAAAGAAAGAGAAAAAGATAGAAAGAGAGAGAAAGAGAGAAAGAGAGAGAAAGAAGAGAGAGAGAGAAGAAAAAGAGAGAGAAAGAGAGAGAGAAAGAGAGAGAGAGAGAGAGAGAGAGAGAGAGAGAGAGAGAGAGAGAGAGAGAGAGAGAGAGAGAGAGAGAGAGAGAGAGAGAGAGAGAGAGAGAGAGAGAGAGAGAGAGATGCGTCTTTCTTATAAGTACAGAGCAGAAGTTAGTGTCCAGCCCTGTATGCCTGCATGGGCAAAACCAATCGTAAAATTGTGATGAGGCAAAATTATAAAACACTAACGATTAAACTTGAAATCTTGAATCCTAAAGGTCTGTAGATGCACTACTCCTATTACCAGTACCACTGCTACTAAGCATACACTAGTACTACTATTTTCACTGTCTCTCCTTCCTTTGTCTCTCTCTCTCTCATTGAATGGCGATAAATGATACTGCAGTGACTCACTTTCTCTCTCTGTGTTTGGGATATCCGTTCTAATTAGACTTAGACCCTGTATTTTCCTGGACGGTTGGTGCTTGTGTGTGTATAAAATGAGACACAAAAACACATAGGCGCTCCGATGTGCCAAAAATCACGGAAATCTGGGAAAACCTGGAATATCCCCTCCCGGATATCTCTCTCTATATATATATATCTATATATATATATCTGCACTTTCCTCGCTATCCTCCTCTTTCCGTTTCCCTCCCTCCATGGTCAAATTCACTCCCCCCATATCATAATATTCCTTCATCAAATCAACCCGACTTCTCCCTTCTCCCTCAACGGACATGGGTTGAGAGACTGCCGGGCAGGATGTTGATCTGACCGGCATTGAGCTTGAGAGAATGTTCCAGTTGGCTGGACAGGGACACCAGGTTGGGGTTGACAGGGTTCAGGAAGCTGATGTCACTCCACGTCTTCCAGGCCCTTCTTGTCGCGGCCTTGACCCAGGCCATCCGTGTCCAGAGATAGGCTGTCCGAGGTGCTGTGGCCGTCGGTGGTGGGCGAACAGCGCTCAACTCTTGCATGGAAGGCATGTAATCTGGAGGGACGCACAAAATATTCAGGTTGTTCCATTCACTGGAATAAAATCCACCTAGACGGTGGTTTAAGGGTAACATAAGTGGAGACAGTAAGAGGACGGATAAGGGACAGAATGTGAAAGTATGAAAGGAAAGAAGTAGGACCTACCAGTTAGCAGCATCCACTAACATCCCACAAAATGTTGGAATTCTAGGTTTTTTGTTTTCAGGATGTGGAAAAAGTACTTGCAAACCATTAAAGTCAGTTGGATTTATTTGTTTGTTTAATTGAAATTCACCCAGTCCCACCATTGTGATGATCTCAGGAGTGAATTAAGCAAGGCAAAGTAAAAGAGTAAAAGGAAAGAAGTAGGACCTACCAGCAGCACCTGCCGACCACCTGCGGTCAGTTGGAACTTTTGAAGAAATCAAAATACAACAAGCATAGCATCCCCCCTCAAACTACAAGAAAAGACAACCCATAGCCCAATCATCAAAAACTCAATAACAAAAAACACAATGAAAACCCAACAAACATGTGACTATTGATGAGTTAATTGAATGGAATTAACCCTTTCTATAAACAATGATATCAGGTTTAATTAAAAGGAGCATGAAAAAATGAAGGGAAAGAAGTAGGACCTATCATCAACACCTGCAATCTCCCACAGGGACAGAACTGGCTTTCGTTTCATCTGAGTTTACCCCCATCTACCATATGCAGTGATCGCAATGTGAATTAAGAAGAAAAAGCAAGATAAAAGATATCTGAAAGAATGAAAAGGAAAACAGTAGGACCCACCAGGAGCATCTGCCAAACACCCAAGAATAGAAGAACAGACAGACAGACAGACAGACAGACAGACAGACAAAAACAAGAAAAGGGAGACAGAGAGACAAAGAAAGGAGACAGAGAGACAGAGAAAGGAGACAATTAAACACACACACACACACAGACAGATTGAAAAAAATGCACACTAAAAGTCAAAATGCCAGACTCCATCTCAAATTCATCCCATTGTCTTTTACCCAAAGGCTCATCATTCTCTGTGTCCTGTGACTGCTTCTCCTTCTCAATGGCCCTGTCCGAGTGCATTTTCTCAAGACGGATGTCGGTGTGAGAATGTCCATGGTAGCCCCTGAAATTTCATCCACTTTGTTTGAATTTTATTGACAGCATGAGCGATGGGCAATGAAATATCTAGCCCCTTTTCTTGAAAGCTTTACATATCTTTCACACAACCTACCCTGCCCCCACCTCCACTCCCAACTTTTCTCCCCCTTTCTGTCACAATTTCTCATTACTCTCAAAGATCATCAGCGTTAGGTGTAACCCAACAGTTTAACAGGATAACTACTAAAATCTTGCTCATTGAATCCTGAATACACTGTCATAATCATTGGTTTTTAGATATACTTCAACTAAATGGGAATTACCCTATACATTATTATCATCATGTAAATGTTTTTAACCGCTTGATTGCTTTTGTTCATAAGAATTAATAGCTCTATTATTACAATAAATGCCATCTCATCTCCAATTTGAAGTTGGAATGTTAGAGTTAGTTCCCTTTCCCCCTAAAGGTCACTGTTTGGTTTAGTAAGCCCTTAGACAAAACTTTGCTACCAAACAGATCTCAGCATCGTACAATTTCATCCAAGTAACCCACAAATTGAGGAATTTTCCCATTTTCATCCCTTTCAACAGATATGCAAAGCTTTCATCAATAATTCACTATTTCCTTTGAGACATAAAATTCAATATTGCTCACATTCTTTTGCAGTTGAAAGAAGTTACTCATATCAGTTTTTCAACTATCAAATTCAAAATCTTTGAACATTCTAATCTTGACATTTCCATTTCTTCGTATTGCAATTACTCTAGAAGTCAGTGAGAGAACTCTAAGATTTGTATTCATAATGGGGTTGGCTTTTCCTCACTTTTTAAATAGGGGACAATGCATTGCCAGGTGTTTCTGACCAATGACTTAAAGACCAGCCCTCATAATTTTTCTCTCTTTTTAATTTAGCCATTAGGAAAAGACACCCCCCCCCAAATCACATGTCACTCACCTTGGGGAACATAAACATATCCTGTTCAGTCCCTGAACAACCTCCTTTTTTCAAAAAGTCAGTTTTTAGAGACTCAATGCATTGCAGTATCCTCTCCACCATGACTATAAAAATCTCCTCTTTAATTTCGATATCCTCCCTCACCTTGCAACATAAACATCCTGTTCAGTTTGAACAACCTCCCTCCTTTCTGCCAGTATCCCCTCTCTCACCAATAAAAAATCTAGCTCTTTAATTTCGATATCCTCCTCTCCACCAATAAAAAATCTCCTCTTTAATTTCGATATCCTCCCTCCACCAATAAAAAATCTCCTCTTTAATTTCGATATCCTCCCTCCAACAATAAAAAATCTCCTCTTTAATTTCAATATCCTCCCTCCATCAATAAAAAATCTCCTCTTTAATTTCGATATCTCCCTCCACCAATAAAAAATTACGTCTTCAATCAACAAGTGTTAAAAGCCTGGAATGAAATTTAATTGTTTGTTTGAAGAACGAGAATCTATGCCGACAAAAAGCAAAACCGGCAATGTCAACACCAACCTTTGGCTGAGGTTTGGGGGTAAGACTGGCTGAGCAGCAGGTTGGGATTTGATGACGGTGATATGTTGTTGTTGGCTTGGTGATTTGGCCCTGAGGGGAATTTATATACATGTTAGCAGGGAGTGTAAAAAACATGTTAGCTGGGAGTTTTGTAACGTGTTAGCATTGTTGATTGTGAGACCAGCAATATAATCTAATTGCATTCTAACAAAATTCATTTATTTTAAAACAACCCACTAAACAGCTCCCCAAAAAAAGAGCATGCCAAAAATACCTTAGTTGTGGATGAAAGTAAAAAAAAACAAACAAAAAAACAGAAACAAAAACAAAACAAAAAAAACACAGAAAAAGCATTTTTGCTTACCCACTTAAATCCTAGTAAAAAATTTTTTTTTTTTAAATCTGAGAATTCATCAAATAGTAATAGAAATTCTATACAACAGTACTGTGAGTTGATAGGTATATGTTTGTAATCTGAATACTGCACATGCAAAAGAGTTGATCTGCCTGAGACATCTGTTAAAAGATGGATCGAGGGGAAAAAACAAAAAAACAACCAAGAAGTTGTAAAGAAATTGTTTTCTATGCGCCAAAATAAATAATTCTACCCACCTCTCCCATTTCTTTCTTGAAGTACCTTTCATTTTGATTTTGCAACTGTTTCTTGATCAAAGCGTTTTGCATGACGGCCTGAGTGTGCATGGCAATGCTTTGAGGACTAAGGACACGTTGTACGGGTGAACCTAGGCCACTTGGCGACTGCAGGAAACAAAAACAAACCGAAACAAAACAAAAAGTCAGTCACAACAAGTTTAATTTTAAATTAAAGGAAAGATTGTTAAAAATATAAAGGCCGTAAAACGCAGGGGAGAAAATCTCGCTAACATGCGAGACGGATGAATCCAAACAGAGCTAACAAGACGTATTTGTTTATTTCACTGAAATATGCCCTGTCCACCATAATCCCGACAGATTGAAAAGTTTTTTCTAGTAAAACCCACCCCCTTGGTCAAAGTAGGTGGATCGACATCTAGTCCTGTCAGAGATGGACAACAAAAAAAGAGGTCCTGTGCGCAGATCACAATACTGTGCGAGTTAATGTTTTCGCTGTTGGTATCACGTATATGTTTGATGAGGTTTAGTCACTGTGGTCCGAAGGGAGATTTGATTTGATTTGATTTTAACGACGCCCATAACTAAGGTGGTCTCTGAGTTTTTGGTAGGATCTTTTAATTTTGCCCAGACCGCTCTGTAAATGTTATTCCTCTCACAATCCATATTGATTTCACCAAAGCGCCTCATCTGCAGTTGTTCAATGTTTTCTTAACATAATTTTCACAAACAGTGGTTTCAACGCATGGACAAGTGAAAAGTGACCCTTGCTCAAAGTTATACAAAGCCACACTTTTGTACTGAAAAATACAAAGCAGCGATGAACTTCAAGTCGTTTAGCATTTTCATTATGAGAATACTCATAGCCCTGATAACATTCTTTTTTAATTTTTTTAAAAAAGAAAGAAAAGAAAAACAAAAAGGAAAAAAAAAATCTTCCTGCAAACAAACGGTAACCAGACAAAATTTACTGGTAATCAAGAAAATCTAGGGTCCAATGGATACCTACATCGCTTACTGGAAGAGGGTTAGAGCCAACGCTAGAAATGCTGGGACACAGCTGGGTGGGGTTGATGGGAGAAGGCGCGCTCAAGTGCAGTGGTGGCTGTTGGCTGAATACTGAAAAGTGAGAATGGTGATAAGCTAAATTAAAAGAAGCAATGAATGTTTAGATGGAAGGTTCATTGGAATCTACCCTGTCTACCTTATGCGGTGATCTCTGGATGAATTAGGAGGAGACCGCAAGAGGCAAGACAAGTGAAGAGCGGATGTTTATCACCCACGCCATAGATTTGCTACAACACTTCTTTAACTTAACGGATCATAATGCATTGCCAGGTAAAAACATTCTCTATTCCAAAAACAGTAGGGGAAAAGTTGTAAAAAGCATTACACAGACCATTTAGGCTAGCCTGCAGTTGATTGAAAATGGACAAATAGACAAATCCAAACTTGTTCATTCCTAGTTTTTAATTTTTCACAGGGTTGACAGAAATGGGGGCACATTTTCTTAGGTTGACACGATCAGGTCTTATTAACAAAAGTATTGATAATAGAATAGCTAAATCAGTATACAATGCTAAAATACAAGTAAAAGACCAAAAAGACAGACCTCGGAGAAAGTGGGAAGAAGATATGAATGAGGCATCAAAGCAAAGAAATTTAGCTTTCACGAAAAGAAACAGAAAATGTCAGGATAGGGCAGACTGGAGAAAAGATCATTTAAAGCATCTAAACCCATACACTGGAAGGTAGAATGGGAACTGATAAAAAATAAATTCATGCAGATAACATAATTTTCCTATTGATGGTGCCCACATCAACCCGTAACGCATTCTATACTTGTTCTAACAATTTGTAGAATTTATGGTGGTTTGGTTTAAAAGTCCATTGTGACAACAAAATCGACCTTACTTCCATTACAGCATGACAACATTAATCACATCTAAATGCAAGTAGATGCTTTGACTTATTACTGTTTTTGACTCTTTTTTTTTAAAAAACATCTATGAAAATTTACTTATTTTTAAATTGAAAAAAAAAAAGAATTTAACTCACTGAGAGGAGATGGAATGCGAGCATTGGTGACGGCAATCGGTTGATGTGAGGTCAAGAGAGCTACTGTTGCTGCCGATGGCAACGGAGACGCTGGATTCATCCCAATAGATGGGTTTTGCTGAATTAGATTGAAGATGGGGTTGTTGGAAGGGTTGACGCCTTGAATATTTGGCGGCTTGTTGGCGACATTTAGTTGAACTATTGGCGTGGAGGCAGCTTGAGGGGGAAGAGGGGCGCCCTCTGCCATCCTAACGAGAGCGGGGACTCCGTCCACCATGGGATATGGGTGTCGGCCGGGAGGAAGCCCGTGACTCAGTTCCGGACCACTTGGTCTCTGGCCTGGGATGGGAGGCTGAGCTGACTGTTGAAGCAGCATTTGTTGCTCTTTGTTACGCTTCAGGGCCTGAAACACCACACGATATAGAAGATAAAGTATATGTCAGGATACTGGAAATGAGACTAAGGAAAAGAATAGAGGATCAGATTGAAGAGCATCAAAGTGGATTTAAACCAGGAAGAAAATGTACAAGACCACATATTTATAATTAGACAAATAATAGAAAAATTCCTTGAGAGAAACATTGACTTGCACCTGTGTTTTAGTGACTTAGAAAAGGCATTTGACACTGAGGAGGCACGAACTATGGCATTCCTTACAAGAAAACAATGCAGAGCAAAAAATTTAATAGAAGCCATTAAAAGTTATACAATAAACCAACATGTGCAATGAGAGTAGCTGGAAACATATCTGCAGAATTTGATGTAGATATAGGGTAAGACAGGGTTGTATCCTTAGTCCTCTTTTGTTTATCACATTTATGGATTCAGTCGCAAAGGCATCCTCAAAAATGAAGAAAATGAATGTAGGCATGTGGAAGCTCAAATCAGTAAATGTAGCAATACTTTCATTTGCCGATGATTTAGTTCCAAAATCAGAAAATGACCTTCAGTCGAATATCAACATTATGAACAATGAACTAAATAAAGAGGAAAGAGTAAATGCAAAGAAAACCAAAACAATGCTAGTAACTAGGAAGCTAAAACACAAAATTTTTAATTGGGCAATGAGAATTTAGAACAAGTTCAAAGCTACAATTATTTAGGAGTAATGATTAACTCAGAGGGAAAACTAAGAGAAGAAATCAGCCAGAGGAATCCAAAAGGCAAGTGCAATATATAACCATCTAGGAAAGGCATTTGTAGGTACATCTGTACACAAATCATATTTTTAATTTACTATTATGTACAATCTAATATGATTTTTGAGTATGTTACAATGTACTCACAAAAGCAAATTCACTGTTACTTGGGATGTAGCCATAATTGCTTGGGCCACTAGGAATCGAAGGGCTTGGGGACTGGAAAAAACGAATAAACAAAATGTATTACACAAGCATGCCCGATGAGGGTTTCAATGTTTATAGTTCTCATAAGAGAACAATAGACAGATATATATATAGATTCATGGCCAGATCGTTTGTTTTCGAGGAGTCCTCAGTTTTACGCCAAAATTGGATGCGAGAAATAGGGTCATCTGGAAACCAGTAAGTTCTTTAACACTTAGGTTGTGAACTTACTGGCGGGTTGACTGTCGCTCATCACTAAGAACTGAAGCCACAACAGAAACAGCCAATGCGAGATGGGGGAGCAATAAAACGGACAGAAGCTGTGCAGTACAGAGGCGGAGTTAAAAGAAGACTGGTCATCTTTTATTACAGTACATTGGATATGTATAAGAAGAGTGGTTGCAATGCATGGCAAATTAGTGTTGCAAATCAGCCCCTATCAGTGATGGGATTATATATACAGATCTGCCACTCTAAATTTTAAAAAATCAGGACCTAGATGTACAAAAAATCAGGATCCTGGGGGGAAAAGTCAGGATACAAGTAAGATTTCAGGCATAGAGTCAGCCTGTCACCTAATCTTGAACTTAATAAATAAAATAAGGTCATTGTAAACGCCTTTTCCAAAGTAAAAAAATCCGTTATAATAGCCCCTCCCCCCCTACCCCCTTGCCAATAAAACCTGAATTCTAGTACAAAATCAGCATTAGAGTTACCTCCTTCCCACTCATTGTTTACATACTGGAAGTGGAAGACACTCACTTTTCCTCTCTTTCTCATCAGTAGTCACTTATCTTGCTAATCATTGCTATCATATTTTCACGTCCCTTCACTCACATTTATGCCCACCCCCACTCCTGCTAACTGGTCAGACATACGTGCACGACGTACCTGTCCATTATCGTCCAACCTCTATTCTTCCTTTCAATTTGCCTTTCACTTCATAAATTGTTGCTCACTCCTCTCTAACGCACACTCTCACATACATTCGCGATCGCACAAACACACACGAAAATGCTCTCTATTTCTCTCTTTTTTACACACACACATGACATTTCTCTCTTTTTACACACACACACATGACATTTCTCTCTCTCTCTCTGTCTGACACTGACACGCGTGTGATAGCACTTTGCTGCAGGGGAGTCGTATTGTTTCAAAGATTTTAATCTTGCTTGACATAGATCTATTAGATTTACTTAAGAATACAGATACAGATCATCTAGAGCTAGATTTAGAAGTCCCTAATAGTAGGGACGTTTAGATCTAGATCTAACAAGTCTTTGAATATCAGCAAAGCCTTCTGCTTGATCAGTTAGAAATTCAAGGCTCTAGTAATCGCGGTAGGTCTCAATAACACGTAATCATACGATTTTTTGAAATCTCGAACCAGTACAGCACGAGTACTCTGAAGACTGGACAAAGTGAACAATATATTAGCGAAGAATCCTGGATATGCACGACATCTGGCTATTGGCTGATTAAAAACAAAATCATACACTGAATATACGGAACAATGCCATCTAGACAACAACTGCAATTGTATTACAAAAAAATCAGGATGGGCCAACGGAAAATCAGAATTGCGCAAATTTTCCTAAAACATCGGGATGATTCCGATTAAATCGGGAAAAACAGGTCTGTATATATAATTTTTTTAATATATATATAATTTTTAAAATATATATGTATATATTAAATCAATCAAGGACATAATTTATGATAATTTGGAGAAGATTATACCTGCAGTTGCCGTTGAGACCAGGTATTATGGGGAAATTCTAGGTTTTAAAACGGGCATTTAGAGGGGCAAACTATGTGTAAAAAAATCAGTTTCACTGAGAGTGCTGGCATTTAGGACAAACAGGCATTATGGCAGTAGGCAGTAACTATGTGTACATATTGAAAATAGCACAAGTTACTGAAAAATCTACTCCCAGACGGGGGGAAACATTGAAATTTTCTTTCATGAAACTTCACTTTTGGTAGAAAAATTCATTAAAAAAACAAAAACGATCTTGGGATCATTCACAACCTTTATACAAAATATGCTTATTCCTAGTTGCCTGTCAACAGAGTCTTTGAGCTCAAAGAACAACCTACTGAGAATTGTGTATTTATATATATATCAGTGGAACCTCTCTAATCGGGAACTCTCAGTGGATTGTAAAATCGTCCCGATTTGCCGGGTTTCCCGAGGATCTAGGGATTTTGGTTTTCCCTGAGCAGTTTGAGGTACATAAGCCCTTCTGTGAGTGGTAAAATTCAGAATTAAACGAACAAATAGCAACAGGACCAGTTGATAAAAACAAAGATAGCATTCATCAAAGATGTCCCACACAAACAGTCGATCTTCGTTGGACGTTAGATAGATAAAACAAGTAATCAAGAAGGCATGATGAATTGTTAAACTTCTTGCGCGTCCACCCTTGTGATTGTGGGTTATAAAAGACTATGACGGTGCACAAGTCTACATTCTAAGCGCCACCCTGTGTCAACACTGTAGCGTATTGTTAGGCGGATGATCAGGACTGGCTGGACGCCTGCTTTCACACCTTTGTAATGGATATCTGGTGTGTCTGGCTTATGGTTGTTGTGAACTGGCACTTGTGACATCGTGTACATATTATGTAGTGTATAACATGTGTAGCACTAATGCATTCATTAATCAATGTCTTGCTAACACGGAAACCAAATTGGGATAACAAGTGAGTGTTGGAATAAATAAATATGGGGGAAATGGTCATGATAATCAATGAGAGCCAGCGAAAAAGTGTCCCGATAAGCTAGGGACCTTTCCCGTGTACATAGAAAAATTCTGTTCCCTGAGATTTATTCCCGATCGGCCGGGTTTCCCGATTACAGAGGTTCCACTGTATATAGACTTAATATAATATATCTTCTACATAACATTAAACAAAATGCTTTATGGAGGGAGTGGATACTAATAAAACAAGATAGACACAAACAGAATTTTAACAAAAGGACCGATTAGTCAACAAGAGTGGCAAACCTCAAAACTTTTGAGGTAGACATAATACTGCTGATGAAATGAAAACATGACATCCAATATAAAGTGATACAAGCAATGGAACCAACACTACAAGGGGTAGATTCAACTGCCGGCATTAAGATAGATTTATTTTGATATATTGAAATTAACCACGTCCACCATGTGTGATATCTCAGGGTGTATTGGGAAAGAAACAGCAAGATAAGTGAAAGGAAAAAGTAGGACCTACCAGCAACACTGCCAACTGCCCATCCATTAGCAGCAAGTAATTTTTATTATTAAAAACAAACAACACACAAAAAACCACCCACACGAAGATAATAACTAAAAGAACCCCCCCCCTTTTCAACAAAGAAGTGAAGCGCTCACGATATTGTGACCAGAGTCAGAAGCAGCGCTGATGAGTGTTAACAATTTGTTGAAGGCGGCCATGTCTCCTGTCTTCTGATTGGCCCCGCCAAAGGTTTCCACAGGGGCCGGACTGGCCATCTTTTTTGTGAATTCTGATGCATGTCGGCTTCAACCTCTGCAAGTGTTTTAACTCGTTTGGACGCATCTGGAGGCAAGAGAAGAGGGTGAAAGATATTACCCTGTTAATGCCTGAAGCTTTGGACACAGGTGGAAATCGGCCCATAGCATACACTATTGGTGTTTCCCTGTCTTATACTTGCATGATAGATTGTTGTATTTCTTGACATCAAACCCATCTAAATATAGATCATTCACTTATTGGGTTTTTTGTTTGATAACATTAAATGAAGATTCGACTGATGAACTTACTTGGCTTCAAACTTGCAGGGGATGCAGTGCCGCTGGAGGAAGCCGACTCTCTGTGGCCGCCGCCAAACAGCATGGCCTTCAACTGAGCCTCCGCATCCTGCGAGCTAAAGCTGCCAGTGGTACTGGACAGAGCTGTTTTGATGACCAGAGAGACAAAAGTTTTAATCAATCGGAAGCGGGGATCAGGATTAGTGAGCTTGGATTTTTAAATTTTGATTTGATCCATATCCACAACTAAGGTGATCTCTGGGTAATTGGTAGAATTTTTAAATTTTAAATTTTGCCCAGTAAATAGCCAAGGGACTCCATTAAACGTACAGCCTTTTAAGATCTGCACAAGGGATCCTTTTTATTGTCCGTCTCAAATGGGACTAAGTGTTGATCCATCCACCTGACCGGGGGGCGGGTAAATTGTTTGAACAGATGAGCACAAACCAACGAGGGTCCCTGCGTGGGGAGCCGGGAAGTGATCAGAAGCCTCTTCCAATAAACAATTTTACGATTTCTTGGGAGTTGTCGTCAGGAAGCTCTGTCAAGGCCAACAATCAGCTTTGTGAGGTGACAAGACATTGGGGTCATCCAATTCTGCTGTCAATGTTTGGTGGGATTCAAATTTTAAAAACTTAAGTCATCCATAAAAATATTTCAGCCAAAGATTATTAAAAAATAAATAGGAATTCAAAATGGCAATTTTAAAATATTTAAAATTAAGAAAAGGAAATCAATTTAAAAGCCAGTGATTATAAGCAATACTATAAACAACAAATTTTAAGAAAGTAAGAGAGAGCACACTGTGGTATAAAAAAAATAAAATACAATGATCTATATGTATGTTGGTGCGGACCAATTCAAAACCTTCGTAACATAAATATGATTACGACAGATGTTGTAACCTATGTCTTTGTCAGGGAAACAAGGAAATTGGTGGACAAGTCATGAAATGCTACCTCTAAAACAATGCCCTCATCACTAATTTATTTCTATTTATAAAAGTAAAATATGATAATGAATGAAGCATGTTGTCTTGCATTATGAACAAAAAATCAATAACACATTTCCATCTTTTATCCATTTAAAACCAAGTTTGTTAAAATGTTTACAATATCAATTCCATGAAGGACTTGTTGTTTTTACGTCGTTATCAAAATATTAACTAACTGGTCTATCTTTTAAGTATCAAATTTTGTACCGACGTTCCAGTAATAATTTCCAGCTGTTTCTCCCCAGTTTCCGCTATCAAAGCTTTAACATTTCTCAATAATAACTTGCCATGGTATGGATTAATCAAAGTAAAATCAAGAAATGCAGCATCAATTGAACATCAAGAAGTGCAGCACCCTATTGAAAATCCAATTGAATATCACAACATGCAGCATCCAATTGAACATCAATTGAATATCACAACAGCACCCTATTGAAAATCCAATTGAATATCAAGTGCAGCACCCTATTGAAAATCAATTGAATATCACAACATGCAGCACCCTATTGAAAATCAAGAAGTGCAACATCAAGAAAATGCAGCACCATGCAGCATCCAATTGAACATCAACAAGTGCAGCACCCTATTGAAAATCCAATTGAATATCAAGAGCATCCAATTGCATCAAGCACCCTATTGAAAATCCAATTGAATATCAAGAAGTGCAGCACCCTATTGAAAATCAATTGAACATCAAGTGCAGCACCCTATTGAAAATCCAATTGAACATCAAGAAGTGCAGCACCCTATTGAAAAATCCAATTGAATATCACAACATGCAGCATCCAATTGAAAATCAAAAAGCATCAATTGAAAATCAAAAATCTCAGGCGAATGATATATGGTGGTTAAAGCTACCTTGATGAAAGAATGTTTAGCAAACTGAACTAAGAATAAAAGAAACTAGTATGAAAATAACTCAAACAATAAAGATGAAACTCAATACTTAATCTCTCAATTCACTCTAATTCCATATACATGTAGATTTTATTTTCAATCCATCCCTTCAAGAGTTTCTATGGACACTTTATATAAAGCTTTTTTTTCCTATCAAAAAAAGAGAACTAGTAATCAACAGAAGCAAATCACGACAAAATACAAAAGCACGTTACTCGTGTAAATTTAAGTTGTTAGTTAGGGCATCAGGCAACTTTCCGATACCTTATTCAACTAAGAATGTATACGTAACTACCAACCTTTTCAAATAAAAAAACAGACTCTAACCCGCGTGATTTGTATTTCAAGACGGACCGATAAACATGGATCATTTAACTTGAATTAACCTACTTAACTTAAAAGGTAAAAAAAAAAAAATTAATCAATGGTCTTTACATGCGAAATGCAACAGCATTTTTGTGAACTATACAGAATGGCACCTCCAAGCTATCATCCCACTTTCTTAGAATCTTTGTCGTTAACTAGGGTAATCTTTTTTAAAAAGCTAGTAAACCCTCCAATACTTACTTTTGAGAGTAAATACAGATTTACAAGTTCAAAGCTAAAACACGGACCAATTGTGTTTTTTACATATTAGTTGGCAGCTATGTACATATGATACATTTCCCCCCCCCCCCTAAAGTTTGAATAGATGGATTCTTTTAATGAAAGCATTCGCCTTTTAGAGTTTCTCTGATGGCCTCAACAAGAAAAAGCAATCAGCAAAACAACCTTCACTTCGGGAAGTACATTGCCTGCCAGCTATGTTCACCCCTCCAACCAAATAAACACACAAACAAAGAATGATTTCAAACATCTTCAAAAGATTTAGAAGAACAGTTTAATGTTTTTAATTTTTTTAAATGTTAATAAAATCAACAAAGCGATAAGACAATCATTTGTATTGCAAGGCCTTCTAGGCAACAACAACATAAATAAAAAATATCACATTGTGAGGTGTCATCCAGCAACGTCTGGTGTTACTATAATTTTAACCCGGGAGGAAAAAAGGCCTTCGGGGAGAACGAGTCATGCTGTTAGCCATCAACAACCAACGCCTGGGTTTTATATTCATTCGAGTGAACAACACACACTACCTGAGATGGATAGGAGGCTAGATTGGAGACTTTCCACACTACAATCAAGTCGAGGTATCCACTTACGGGCATTGGCACCACCTGCCATGGCACTGTTAAAGAGGGCCGTGACGGGTGCGGGAAAACCGATTTTGACACCCACCATTGTTGTCTCCGGCCGAGTTCGGGACGGACCCGCCAAAGCCGGGGATGTGCTGGAGGAAGTTTTCACTGTAATGCGTTGCTGAAGCCATTTGGACGAGCTCCCTGGGTAGGTGTCCCAACGGGTGATGACCTGACATGTGACTAGGCGGGGACGGGCCTCGTGGGCTTGGTTGATTGTCCTCAGGAGATCTGAGATAAAGGGACATAACTATCAATATATAACAACCGCCACCATCACAAACATCGAGATGATATAAACAATAAAACTAAAATGTAGCGATCAGGAGTGTTTTGGTTCTTGCATGATGCCACAGAAACCTAAATAACAATAATAATAGTAATGATAATAATAATAATAATAACTTCATTTATATAGCGTATTTTGTCAAAACCTCAATGCGCTTTATAATCGTTGGCTCCATTTGCACTCTCACATGAACACTGTCAATATTCATTAACGATATAAACATTTCACAAGCTATACGTTGATACGTAGCATTAATGGTAAAAAAATGGTCATTGACAAGCATGTACATATTCTTCTTATAGCACTGTTATTAGAGATATTTTGTGAATAGATGGGTTTTCAGACATTTAACAAAAGTTTTGATGCTGCTTGCAGACCTCACCGATGATGGCAAAGTAATCCAAATTCTGAGGCCAATTTTCTAAAATCTTTTTGTCGCCAAACGCTCGAAAGTTGTTTTAGGAACTGAGAGTAATTTCAAATTTTGTGATCTGAGTGTGCGAGGAGGCTGATAAGGAGAGAGCAGATATTGAATATATGTGGCGCTGTTAAGGTTAGGCTGTTGCAACAAAGTACAGCAATTTACATGCCCAGTTTCATCACTGGTTCATGCATTATAAAAATGAAGAGAAATTTTGGCAACGAACATATCTATGTTACCATTTAGGATTAGTGAGAAAAGTATAATCAGTTTACCAATAGTGAGTTATTGATTTCACAAAACTTTCTCTTCATTCTGTTCTTTCCAATAATTAAAACGGTGACTGTCGGTCTGGTAGTAACATATGTCTCTTGGTCAACCTTTGAACTCAGATGATGTAAACTTGTGCGTAAAGTGATGGACGTGTCTCCAGTTTTTTCACTTTAGCAATAAAAGTTCTGAGCCTTGACACAAGTTATAGATTGTAATTGAAAGAAGGAATAGACTAAAAATTTCCGCCACCCAGCATCATCGCAAGTCTTAAAATCAAGTTTGTCGGTAGCAATTAAATCTGGAATTTCAAATCCAGCTGGTGGGAAATGGCATCCATAATCCTGACACTACTCTGTTTTCTGTATTAGTAGCGTCAAGTACATAAAAATGTACCCCAATTAGAAATGAAGTAAAGGTAAAAATTGATTGTTGAGATTAGTGAAGCTGATCATGATTACCGGTACCGGAAGTCACGTGATCTATGATTGTGATTGACTACTGCGGCACAACATCATACAACCTTCCTACGATGTAATGTAGGTCAATCCGGAAGACCTAGAACTAACTTTTAGTTCATCACAATTTCATAGCCTGGGCATTTGATGTGATTGTTTTAGTGATTTAACTTTCTATTTTATAACATTGTTCCTTTACATTTCCTGAATAAAAGTAAAAAGTATCACCAGTGTACAATTTGTTGCCTTATCTCATGACCAGCACTTCCCTTCTGTGTAAAGTGTGTGATAGTGTGCTGGAAGCAAGAGAGTTGATGTAACAGAAATGACATGAATTACAACCATGGCTTTGAAGAAGGTGGAGGCCGCTTTTGTTTGTTTGTTTCATTGAAATTTACTGTCCACCGTTGCTGTGATCTCAGGGTGAATTAAAGGAAACGGCGAAAGAGAGATAAGTAAAGGAGTGAAAGAAAAGTATGACCTATCTGCAACGCCCAATAACCGCCCACAGGTGGAGGCAGAGGGTGAGTGACAGTTATAGGGTGAATGGAAGGTATCTAATAGATGAGGCATCACACATGGGGAAGACACCGCAAACTACTACGGGATGAATGTCTTGTTTTTGCTATAGTCTCAAACGTCTCACCACGTGGCAGAATGTCTTCCAGGGATGCTGTTTGACTTTGGATCACGTTGCCAGCTGGTCCAGTGAAGAAACGAGAAAACCGACTGCCTTGCACCTCCCCCTCATCACTCTGAGAACCATAAATAAACATGTGAGATTCATAAGCTTCAAACAAATAGGGCAAACAGACGCCCCATAATAAACACCTACAGGTAAAGTCAAGGCATGAAAGGGGAATCCCAAAGATATGTTTGATTTCACCACGTCTCAAGATCTTTGCTGAACAGTTTAGTAACATCAATAAAACACACACACACACACACACACAAATGAACAGATAAACAATCTCATCATGATTTTCATTGCTCTCTAGGGGTTGTTCAGAAAAAAAACAATCATAGTTTGAAAACCAGCTTTAAAACTGCTTTGATCACCAAAATTAGACACTTAACTTCACTCCTTTTTCAATGTTACGCTCCTATGAACACAAGAAACTTAATTACTATTGCTGTCATCTATGCTTATTGCAGCAATTGGGATGACAGATTTTACCTGAAGTTACGTATATCGCACCTTTGAGCTTCTTAATCTACATAATTTTAGATTTTGAGTTGGTTACTCTTTTGACGTTAAAAGCTCTGTTGCCAGACCACTAAGACTAATCATATATCGCATGAAGGTTCCAAACCAGGGTTGGGCAAGCTTTCCAGTGTAAGGGTTGCATGCAAAAGGTAGACAAGTTTACTGGGCCGCATAGTTTATTAATCAATTACCAGGTAGTATTTGAAACATGAATAAACATTACTTTTTTTATATTTAAAAAATTTTTAAAATTTTTTTCAGTTCTTAGTATGTTGAAGTTACGCCTCAAATGGACACACTTATATGTATTTAGGAAAAGAAAATCTAAGTTGTACTCCCGCCTTTCTACCTTTAAAAAACCCCACAAAACAACTATAGTGCACAGGTGTTATTTTAGAAGGGTAGAACTAAGAGGAACAAAGGCAATGAAATTTATTCAGCTGTCCAGTTTCATTCATTTACTAATTAAACAGTTTGGTGACACTTTATGTCACTAGCATCGATCGCTTAAAACCAAAGAAGGTTTGGTGGGCTGCATGAAATTGCTTGCCAGGACACATGTGGCCCGCAAGGCGAGGTTTGCCCACCCCTATTCTAAGCAGTCCCTAAAATCGTTATCATTTGAGTCATTTTTTCTCCCAGAACTAAACATTTAATTCACGAAAATTGTATTGTGTCTCCGTCTTATACCATATACATATATATATATATATATATATATACGTGTTTATATAAATTTTCTAACATCAAAAAAAGTTCATGCCTACAAACGTAGCCTCAGTATCAAATATTCACTTGATCTAATAATTATACTTTATATCGCCAGGGATGTACTATGGTTGTTGTACACACATAACATGGTGTCAAACCTAAATTGACATTTTCTTTGGAAAACCTTTCTGACATCAATTATAAGCTATTCAGTAATAAACAGAAATATGAACATGATGTCTAGGGGAGATGAAATGGAGATTAAACCCTGCCCACTATAAAGTGATATTTGGGCAAGATGTGTTTTCTTGGAATTTTTACATTCAACCAAATGTGGTAACCTCAAGACGGAGCGAGAGAAACACAAGACCACCCCCCCTTCTTGTGTGCTACATTGCAATATAATAATAATAATAATAATGCAAAATTTATATAGCGCCCCTATCCATGAGAGTCATGCTCAGGTGCACTTTACAAAGGCTAAGACATACATCATATAATAGCTTACATAATGTACTCAATATTTAAGATTACTATAAAATCAAGACATCTACATACACGAAAAAATTGTTACAATTAAGATGAACAGTACCTTAATGACGATATGTGCTAATTACAAAATGGCCCTATACACGCGTGCGCATCGAACACTCACACACACATATACATACACACTCATACACACATTGCAAGGGCCAACCCCTCACACCCCATGATAGGTCGAAAAAGTCAGTTTTAAAAGTCTCCGTATATAAAATATAATAATAGTTAAAGAAGTCAAACTAAGAGATCTAAGAATAATTACATATACATGACAGTGTTAAAGATACCATACATCAATAAAACACCAAACCCTTAACATGGGTTTTAGAAAATGCCAATAAATTCAATGTTATGTGAGTCGAAAGCGAAGCGGAACAACTCTGTTTTAAGTGATTGTTTAAAGGAAGGAAGGGTTGTACAATTTCTAGGTTCAACTGACAAAGAATTCCATATAGCTAGGGCCGAAAAGGTGAAAGAACGTTCGAGAAATTTTGTTTAGGACGCTTCTTTTAGTTGCAAAGATTGTGATGATGTAAGCGGACGATTGAGGTGGTGAACTTTAAGGAGATGTTTTAGAGAGTCGGGGGGTAGTGTCACGAATGCAGTTGAAAGTGAGACATGCTATCTTATATACGATTCTCCTCTCTACGGGAAGCCAATGTAGAGAGCACAAAACGGAGTGATGTGTTCAGACTTTTTGGTCTTAGTTGCAATTCTTGCTGCTTTATTTTGAAGCAATTGTAATCGATGAATAGAAGTTTTTGGCAACCCATAAAGAAGAGAATTACAGTAATCAAGACGATTTGTGACAAGGGCATGGACAAGCATTCTACATGTTTCTTGGTCTAACAGTTTCGGATACGAGAAATGCTTTTGAGGACACAATGGATTGTTTGACAAACTTTGGTACTGTGAACATGCATGTGTAAAAATTCATCAAAGAAGAAACCGCAGATTTTTTACGCTATGGCTGTTACATATAGTCGTATTGTTTATGACCAGCTCATTTAATATAATGTCCTTTCCTTTTTTTCTAAATGTTATCAATTCTGTCTTGTCATTGTTGAATTTCAGTTTGTTTTCTGTCATCCACGTCCTGATGTCTAACACACAGTTGATGATGGCTGTTTCTTTAGTTGTTATGTGATTGTTCATGTTGAGTGGGGTGTAGAGTTGCGTATCGTCAGCATAAAAATGATGATCAATGTTGTGGGATGCGATGATGTAACTGAGAGGTGTAGTGTTTCGTGTAAAGAGAAACGGACAAAGGACTGACCCCTGTGGGATGCTAAATTGGATATTTGCTGCCGATGAAGGACTGCCATTTATGATCACTCGCTGGGTACGATCGTTAAGATAACTCACAAACCACTTCAGAGCCATGCCCGTGATGTCGAAACATTGTTGCATTCTATCGAAGAGTGTTTTGTGGTCCACAGTATCGAAAGCCGCGCTCAGTAGAAGTGCGATATTGTCATTGCATTGGAGCTGGTTGATTATGTCATTGTGCACACGGATTAACGCAGTTTCAGTACTATGGTCTCGCCTGTATGCTGATTGAAAAAGAGGGCACAGGTTGTAGCTCATGGTGTGGTTGGTAAGTCTTCGCACAATGAGTTTCTCAATGATCTTTGAAATGAAATTTAAGTTCGAGACGGGCCTGTAAGTTTTCATCATCTTGCCAAGATTCTTCTTTTTTAAGAGTGGAGTCACATGTGCTTCTTTGAAAACGGTGGGAAAATCCGCATTTTAGATGGAACAATTTGCGGCGGAGGTTATGGCTGGTGCAACCTCATTAATACAGTCTTTTAGAACCCACTTCCAATTTGCATTGTTTGTTTGCTGCATCATTGATGAGTTCAGTGAATGTCTCAACAGATGCGGGTAAAAAGTAGGAAAGTGGTGGTGGTGTTGTGATGAATTTCGTACTGGTTTTAATAGTGTCAGTGTCAGTCTTTTCGTCAAGATCCGATCGAATGGTGACAATTTTGTCAACGAAATATTTATTGAATATGTTAGCTAATTCTTCGTAATTTGCGTGTGATGGTAAGGAAGATGGTGGGTGTTCGTGTTTCATGAGTCTATTTATGATGTTAAAAAAAGTTCTTTGCTATTGCCCTTGTGCTCAGCGATGTTGTCTCTGGTATATATATGTACGTTTGCATTCGTTTATCAGTCCATTTGTTTCATTTTTTTGCTTTGATATATATATACTTGTTTGTGAATGACGAGCTTAGATTTACCCTATTCATCATACGCAGTAATCTCAGGTGAATAAAGAAGAAGCATCAGGATGAACGGTAAGTAAAGAGTGAAAGGAAAGAAGTTAAAACCTAACGGCAGTGGCCCCCAACCACCTACACAAGATAGAAGAAGTTAATACTAACAGTGCACTAAAGGATATGAAATAAGAGACATGTAACATCAATTACAGCAAAGGAAATCCCCACTGGCTGACCGTGCTGTCATACATACCAACGGAAATTGAGCTTTGAGAATCTCTTCTAAGTCAAAATTCTTGTCCGTTCCTGCCGCGGATGGTGACAATCTCATCGGCTGCTGGGGCGTCAAAGATCGGCCGTGGTGTTCCAGCTGCGCGTGTGGAGCCAAGGCATCTTGGGAACTTTTGGGCCGCTGAGCATTGTCTTTACCTCGATCAATAGTGACGGGTTCCCTTGCCATCTCCCCCTCATGGTAACGAGACTCTGAAGAAACAAAGTTTGATCAATTAGTGCGATTTTGTTAAGGAAGAAAAAAGTGTGTTTGTGTTATGCTTAGTACATGTATGTATGTTAATTTTTGGAGTTACATGCCGTTGTGAGTGAATGCACTGAACCCTCGTTTTCAGTCTATGGTGGAGCATGGGTCAATCATTATTATCAAAGTAAGACATGTTTTTATAAACCAGATTGTTTGTGTTCATTATTATATATGTACACTGTATGTAATATCATTAAATCTACATAAATAAACGAATCGAGACATAATAACAAAGAAAACATGAGCATACTTACAGGTAAAACGAAACTCTACTGTACTAAAAAAAAGTGGTGGAAAATGGAAAATGAGATGAAGGCAACTTATTGACCACTATCAAATCTGAGAGGTCACAAATGGAGTTACTTCCCATTGGGCTTCAGCGCACCTGATACCTATCTTTTTTTCTCTTTCTTTCCGCTTAGCATGTGGTGATCTCAGGGTGATTTAAAAGGAACCAGCAAGATCGACGATACGTGAAAAGGGAAAGGAAAGAAGAGGGATCTAACAGCAACACCTGCCAACCACCCAGCAAAGTAAAAACGGAATTTTGCTCGAAAAAATCCAGAAATCTGTTCATCCTTTGGCGGGACTCGAACCCACCACCTTTTGGTTGAGAGGCGACGCCTGTCCTCTGGACTACCGATCCCCCAGGAAAAATGAAAAGGAAAACAAAATCAACAAGAAATAAATAAATCTTTTGTCCACCCCCTACCCCTTTCAAATAAAAAAATGCTTTTCTCTTTGACAAACCAGCCTTACCTTTGCTATCAACCTTCTTGTCAGCAGGGCTGTTGTTCTCATTGCGATGTTCACCCTTCCTTCTATCACTGGCTGAAGATTTACTGTTTTCCGTGTCAAAGCCCCTGAGCTCTATGGTATCATTTTGACTCGTAGGCCCCCAGTAAACCATTCTGGCTCTTTCTCTTCTTCACGGCCGTAATTCCTTCTACGACCTAGAAAAAAAGAATGAAGTTGTAAGATTCATTTCAATGATAAAAACAAAACAACAAAAAATGACAACAAAAGGTTTGCTTAGATATGTTATGGTGTATTTTGTTGTTTCTCTTAGGAAGTCATGTCATGTTGTAAATACAAAAGCCACAATTGCGTGTGCAAGAATGTGCTAAAGAGTCAGTTTGTAAGGTTTGTTTGTTTCTTCCTTTGAAGTAACCACAACATGACGGTGACCTCAGAGTAGTTTGTAAGGAATGAAGTTGTGTATAAATAGCATTTCTATATTATACCTTTGAGAGAGCAAATTCTGCAAAAAGAATAGCAAAACACTTTTGATTAGAATCAGTCTTTTCCCCCACGTCATAAACAAAATCCTTGGTTTGGTCATCGTGACATATACAAAAAAAGTAATTGTAACATACACTCACCAAAAACCCATACATATAACCGTAAGTATGACGCTCTATTTGAACAATGTTTATCTATCTATCTATCTACATGTATCTATCTATTCGTTTCTTTATTCATCTATCAAAGTGTCTGTCCACCTCCTTATTATTACATAAACAAAGTAAACCATGGCTATTTTACCTATGATAAGATACAGGTCACGGTTAAATAGATATATTTGCACTGAACTACATAGATCTGTAAGCTTAATTAAAGTCAAACTATAACATAGTACTTCAAACTAGTAGTAATGATTAACTCAGAGGGAAAACTAAGAGGACAAATTGGCCAGAGAATCAAAAGGCAATGACAATATATTACCATCTAGAAAAGGCATTTATAGGTAAACAAGAATTGTCAACAAAAACCAAAATGACAGCATACAACACAGTTTATTGTGCTACTCTCCTCTATGGCAGTGAAACATGGACTTTAGACAGAAGTGAATACAGTAGAGTACAAGCAGCTGAAATGAAATATCTAAGAAGAATAGTAGGGAAAACTAAAAGAGACAAAATCAGAAACATAACAATAAGAGATCAAACCAAAGCAGATGGCATAAAAACTAAAGTAGAAATAAATCAACTGAGATGGTTTGGGCATGTAAACAGAATGAATGACAATAGAATAGCTAACTCAGTATATAGTGCTAAAACTCAAGGTAAAAGACCAAAAGGCAGACCTCGGAGAAAGTGGAAAGAAAATATAAAAGAGGCATTGAAGCAAACAAATTTAGCTTTCATGGAAGGAAACAAAAAATGCCATGACAGGGCAGCCTGGAGAAAGATCATTTCAGGCACCTAAACCCATACGACGGAAGGTAGAATGGGAGCTGATAAAGAAAGAAAGAAACTTCAAGCATATTTACTACATTAAGTTCACAAATATTGATTGAACGCTGAACACCTACGTAACATACCAGATCGATCAAAGCCACGATCTCGATCCCTGTCACGATAATCTCTGGTCTGAAATAAGGGGGGAAATATTGTCAGTGATGTAAATGTAGAATTGGCAATTGATCAACATGGTTTGATATGAAAGGGATAAAACAGAAAAAATCAAGTGGAGGAACAAGCTCACCCCCCCCCCGGCATCGAAAACCTCAACTCTCAAGCCATATATTACAACATGTTCCTGTACAATTTTAGCCTAGTGGTTGTGCTGCCAGACTTGCGACTGCAAGATTTTGGATTCGAATCAAGGTGGTGTCCGGTCAGGTGCGGCGACCCTTGGGAAAACAATATGCATTTCCCCACTTGACACAGAAACAACAGACCAGCACCCTGTCAGGGGATGACATATTGTCAGCTCTTCCATTTCAAGCCATAGCTCAACTGCTCTATCAGCTGTAACAATCTTGAAGGAACTTTGCTTCACTGTTTTCTACCTTGGATTTGGTTTCATTGAAATATACCCGGTCTGCCATAGGCAGTAATCTCAGGGGCGAATTAAGAGGAAATAGTAGGATAAAAAACATGCGACTAACATGGTTGGTTGTGGATATATGTAATAAATATATTAAAGTTTTAGATTTTCAATCACTTATATTCTAATTGAAAAAGTTATCATAAGTTCTATTTATATAAACACAGGATATACACAGGGTTTGTTTGGATTTAATTTTCAATTACCTTACCTGCAAACACCGCTTTGTTAATCTTTTTCCCCCCATTGAGTGTAATGGTTTATCTTCCACTAAAAATAGCACCAACTCACCATCTCTTGATACAAGAAAAGAAAACAGTACAAAGGAACATGCCTTACCCGGTCAGAATACTGGTTGTCATTGACACGCGAAATCGATCGGAGCGGTCTCGGTCATATCTCCTGTCTCTGTCACGATCTCGGTCCCATTCAGAGTCTCTTTGGTCTCTGTCTCGATCACGATCCCAATCCCGATCGCGGTCGCCCCTGTCCCGACTCAGGGATGATCCCGGTCTCGATCCCTATCTCTGTCACGATCATCATATCTGTCTAGCAGGTTTGAAAAGTCTCTCGTCCCATCTCGGTCAATCTGGATTCTTCCACTTCCAATCTTACGGAGAGGCGGTCCCTGTTAATACAAGAGGATATACATCAAGATGGAGTATTACAAAATTTATGTGCAAAACATTTACAGGAAAACTGACTCTGAAAACGTTGAGAGAAATGAATAAAATACCATCTTTATTAAAGGAAGACATCGTACAAACTCGGAATCAGCTAAAATTGCTCAGACGTCCCTATCGTATACCCTTCTTCCAATAGTGTAAACATTGACGACACCATAACAATATTATACAAATATTGGCTAGGTTGCATAATAACTACTGAACAAAAATAGGACTAACAATCTAGATTTGTTTGTCTTTTTTTAATTTAGTCATTCCACCATATGCGGTGGTCACAGGGTGAATCAAGAGGAAACAGCAAGATGAAAGACCCATGAAAGAAAAGAAGTAGTACCTACCAGACAGACAATTTCCTGAAAAACTTGGCATGGAGTGAATGAAAATTCAGTCATGGTGGGAAAAGAAAAAAGACAAAAGAATGTAAAAACAATCATTAAAAAAAATGAGACAGCAATACAGTTCCGTCTACAGAAATTAAAAGTTCTTTATTCCATTTAAGTACAGTCATAAGGAAATCTTTTTTAAAATGAGACAGCAATACAATTCTGTCTACAGAAATTAAAAGCTCTTTATTCCATTTAATTGCACTCATAAGGAAATCTTTTTTTAACATGAGACAGCAATGAAATTCAGCCTACAGAAATTAAAAGCTCTTTATTCAAATGAAGCGCAGTCATAAGGAATTTTATTTTTAATTGACGAGTAAACTACTGACGTAAAATGCCATACCCAGACAAAGTCAAAGGAAATAAAAAGAGACGGCGTATATCAATATCTGTGCCAGGATCTTGATTCTGCGTATATCCAGTGTTATCATGGGGGACTCTCGTTTTCAAAGACATTGGATTGACTTAGTTAGAAATAAAACAACTCACCTTTCCCGCTCTCCCGATCCCGATCTCTGTCTCGGTCCCGATCAACCCTGGGATCTTCACGGTCCCTTTCCGGTAAACTCAGCTGACGAGTAAGGGATGCTTGGAGTCTGAACATGGCAGCCGGTGACGAAACTACGCCGCTGAGGACTGAGCACGATTCCATCTCTCTCTCTTTGAGACGCTCTACAGGATCATTGGCTGGAATGTACAAGATGTCCGGCCGTTATAGTATTATTATAAGTATACATATTTGTACTTGTGTACATTTTTATTTTTAGCAGCGCAAAGAGATTTGCAAAGTCGGAAAGCTTTGAAGAAATCAAAGCCCAGTAAGAGAACAACAAGGCTGAAAATGATAAACAGTAACGTTGGGGGATGTTGGCTGGTTGATTGAAATTTATCCCGTTCACCATGTGCAATGATCTCAGGACGAATTAAGAGGAAGCAGCAAGATAATGAATGGATGAAATAGTGAAGGAAGAAGAAGGACCAACCAGTAACCCCGTCAACCGCCCACAATCAATGGATTTTTGTTTGTTTCTTTGAAATTTACCCTGTTCACCATTGCAGTATCTCAAAGGTGAATTAGAGGAAACAGCAAGATGAAAGATAAGTGAAAAAAAGAAGGAAAGGAAAGAAGCAAGACCTACCATAACACCCCCCCCATTGGGGAAGGAAATAGGGGATGTTATTGAAGATGAAACAGTATTCTTCATGTGGGACTGGTGAAAATTAGGGGAAGAAGCCATGCTAACAAATTTGTCAGTGATAACGATAAGGTGTTTCAGTCATTTGTTGTTCCTCCAATATAGCAGTATTGGTTTGTCTGTTTGCTTACAGCACAAGTACTGTTATCCCCCCCCTTAATTTTTTAAAATAAGGCTGACAGAAATCTGATGAAAATAAGAGATGGTTCTGTTTACCCCTCAGGGATAGAGTAAAAAAAAAAAGTTTGAAAGCAAAATAAGCTTTGGTATTAGAAACAGACCTTCCAATTTCTGAAAACCCTTTCCTCAAGGCTCATGTTCAAATGCAGACCGTAATCAATTAAAGATAAAAAGCTAACCATGTGGGTTATCAAAATTATATACAACATACTTTTGTTCTACCACTTTCTGTTCTCTAAATTGAAGAATAATGTTTGAATTTTAAGTGTATATATGCAAAGTTACCATGATAGTCAAATTAAATCTTCCTAATTTTATCACAAACACATAATATCTTTCCTTTTTTTCCATCCAACAAATTATTAAAACTCTTACTCTTGAGCTTCTCTGCATAACGTAGTGCGACACTCAAAGGGTGTTGAATAATACTGAATACAATCTTCACACGTGGTGCTCACGTCAAACATTTATACATAGGTCATCCATGAGTAAAGAGACATTGAAGAGAAGACACGCTTGAAACCAAAGACTAACCTGATGTTCTCCTCTTCGGATCACGGTCAAGTTCCACAATGCGCCTCCTTTCTTTGCCGTCGGCAAGGGTCAAAGGCGAGGAGCTTCCACGAGATCCAAATTTGGCCCACCACCACTGCTCAGGGTCCCATTTTCCCTCTTTCCTGTTACAAGTCAATGAGAAAGACAAAAGTATAGAAAATGACTTTTCCCTCTTTCCTGTTACAAGTCAATGAGAAAGACAAAAGTATAGAAAATGACTCCCTAAATCTTAGTACCACAGGCACAATTGATTTGGTTCTCCTTTATTCACGATAAACTTCTCTCATTCCACCCATGACCAAAATGATAAATGATAACCAGTGAATCATAGACACATAATATAGGGACTTGAATCCATATTAATATAGATATACTTTTAACGTTTTCTCATTCTGAACAATATGTTGAGAGACAACAATATTTAGAAAAAAATACGCTAATTTTTAAATACTCACGTATCATACGATCTGTCCAGACAAGGAGGTCGTCGATGTGCGGCTGGTGTCTCGGAGATTTCGATCAGTTCATGCTAAATACAGTGAAAAGAGAGTCATCACAGATCCATATATGGAAGGAAATCGCAAATATGAATTAATCCCCTCCAAAACATGACAATCTATAACATTGAATTAAGTTTAAGTAAACAAAAACAACACATTTTTTGTATTTTGAACATTTGTTTGTTTCATGGCACTATATGCAGTGATCTC
Organism: Doris montereyensis; assembly: GCA_037039925.1. NCBI lineage: Eukaryota > Metazoa > Mollusca > Gastropoda > Nudibranchia > Dorididae > Doris > Doris montereyensis. Next base: position 64,579 of record JAXRKP010000779.1, on the reverse strand, counting down.
AGGGGAACGCAGAGGAAACCTGAAGATGTAAGAAATATGTGGAAGAGTTCAAGGAAAGAACTAGAACATTATATCAGTAGTACCACTTGCAGACCCCATGTCTTATGTTCTAATAAAAAAGATTTGACATTGTTAGAACACAATTCAACATAGGTTCACACAATATCTTTTCAATTAATATTAATATTCATGAACAGATTGCACGTAAAAAATAATTTCATCAATTTGATGAATTTCAAGCACTCATCCACCAGAAGATAGATGGAAACTGATAAAGAAAAAAAGGTACAATCCAAGCAAAATACAGGCCAGCCACCATTTCAACTTTTTTTTTTTTTTTTAAAAAAGGGAACTGTATTCATATAAATGCGCTTCCCATAGCCTATAAATAACACAGCTACTAGTACTGTTAATACTAAAAAAAAAATGGGTTGGGTGGTAAAACTATTGAAATTTACCTTACAACTTGGAAATCTTTGACAAACTCATTATCTCCTGTTGGTCCCTTCAAAGTATTTTTCCCTTTCTTTATTTATCTTATTCTCGTCATGAAATTTGCGTCGAAGAAATGAATTAAGTAAACATATGAACCAAATATTTATATAAAAGTATTTTGAATACACATGACATCTCTTTTTCGCCACCTTAGCCTTATATGGTGCCAGATTGTTTCTATGTGATTGGTATGTACCTATGTTTCTGAACTAATGAATTCTTTCCTCTGTTTCACTGCTATCGCTATAACCTAACCCCCTAATTTTAGTCTGACAGTAAACCTATCCGAATCAGTGAGATTACTAAAATTGAACAATAATCCTTTCACATGAAGCCAATGAATAAATTTTGCTCTTTCTTGAAATACATAGAGCTAAATCTAACACAGTAAACAATGTCATTGGTAAAATTAACAGCCATCAAATTAATTAGGTCACGACATCCTATTTTTTTCCGTCTACTACCCGACAAATATTGAATATTAGTACAATATTTCGATCTTGATTTTCTTATCATAGTTACTACATAGGGTCTTAAAGGATTTCGAAAAAAAATTAACCTTGTGTTGAAGTAAAGCGGGGTCAAATTTTTCATTTCAGGCCACACAAAAAAACAAAACACAAGCCCTCTTCCCAAAAACAGTACTGACATTACTGGCCCTATCTAAATAAAAAGAAGAAGAAAAAAATGTGATAATTTAAAAGATTTCAACCACAGGAAAAGCCATTTTGTGAAATACGGATCATATTCAGTGTATAACGTTTCATGACATTATATTTTCATTCATGTATTAACATGATTCTATGAGACTAAACAGGAAAAGGATAACAGCTGAAATTTTATCAAAATGATATATATATATATATATATATATATATATATATATATATATATATATATATATATATATATATATATATATATATATATATGCAGGGCATCTTGTCACACAACTCTTATTTTACTCATATAATATTGTGTAGAGATTTTACAGAAAAGTCTTATTTTGAGAAGCAATCGTAATCCTTACCCTGGTATACTGCTGGTCAGGAAGCTCCACAGGGGAGGGGCTGGAGTAATCTTGATCGTCATCCTCGTACTGCTGGTCTGTTTCACTTTTTTTCAGACATCACAAAAACGGATGTCACTTGTTTTGTCTACCTCAACGGCAACAGAACGAAACCTAAGATTATATAAAGTTATGAAGTAAATTATGAGATATCGATTTCTATATATATATATATAGCTTACTTTAACTTAACCAAAGTGGGTACAGACCAAGATGAGTGCGCTGCGGACGTTGTTTTTCTTCCAAAACACAATGACTCACATTTATATCATTGCACATGCTCTCAGAGCTTTGATGGCCAAATGGTGAAGACCTTGGGCTGGCTTGAAATCGGCGAATTTTACCTTTTTTAGGGGGGGGGTTGTTTTAAATAAATCTTCACCAAAACAAACAAAAAGAGGTGACCTATACAATGAACATCACAATTTGCCATCCTTGGTATTTTGGTATTTTGCAGTCTATACACTTCCATCTCAGCCAAGGGTAAGTGGGGGAGTAAATGTGGGTAGCGGAGTGGTGGGGCAGGTGAGGGGGCTAGAGTCAGGAATTATGATAGAGAAATTACATGAGAAATTAGTATAAATAGTGTAAATTTATCAATCATTTGATAAGACTTTGGGGTGTGAGGTTCAAAGTCAGTGATATAATGGCTGGGACCTGACTATGGAACTCCGCCTAGATATGAATGTAGGCCTATATAAAATCTCATTATCTGGGATCCATCATCCAAGATATGCACAAGCTATCATTACACATGATTGATAGTGCTGTCTTGCTCAGAGTGAAGCTAGATGTAATAAAACAACTTGTCATTGCAACCTCCACACTCATAAGATATATATGAAAAAAAAACAAGAACACTTTCTAGGTTATGTATCTAAATGATACAGTCATGTCATGCTTCAAACGTCAGCTCATGAAATCTCTAGCCTTTTATTTCTTTTCTTTTGAGTCATTTTATACTTGTCAATTTTCTATTTAGATCTAGATGCTCTTAGATTTTAAAAATCAATTTTCCATTTTATAAAAGAAAGCCCTTTATATACAAAATTGATTTCATGGGATACAAGAGAAAGAAGAAAAAAATGAAAAAGGGCACATAGGCTTCTTGAATGGAAATTTCCACATTCCTTTTAAATGGTTTATGGCGTAGTTTAAACTTTGTGTTCATAGTTTAAAACAACAGCCGAATACAACTTATTTTAAGCTCTTAGCTTTTCGAGTGGCCTCGTAGATCATTCATCAAAGTGACGCTTTCCCATTCAACACACTTCATGCAAGCCTAAGTTGATTACACAGCCATCACTGAATTTGCTTAGTCTTTAGACGGTTTTTTAGCTGCAATAAAATCTCAATATAAATTTCCTTTTCAACTTTCAGAAAATGTATGTTTTACTGGTCTTTTATCATCCTGTAAACACGAAATCATTGTTCAGTTTAAGCCAAAATCCTAGCTTCCCCTTGCACACATTCGCGGTTACACTGCAAGCCCTTCTTGAGTTAATCAGCTAATAAGCGTAATATATAGAAATCATCTTATTTAATGTCTTTTGAGCCTGCCTATAAGGAATAAATTGTCCACTCTTTTTTTTTTCAATTTTGAGAGAAAAACCGACAGAACATTAGATCTCTATTGAACATAAAGTTCCTATTGATGTTGAAGGTAGATACAACATTTAATTCTAGTAACATTCAATATAATGACAATTCCAAGATGTGGACACAATATTTAGATCTAGATACCTACCTAAAAACTAGTTTATTCACACAGCCATATCAAATTATACATAAATCTAAAAACGTCTTTCTTTCTTTATCAGTTCCATTCTACCTTCAATGTATGGGTTTTAGATGCTCAAAATGATCTTTCTCCAGGCTGCCCTGTCCTGACATTTTGTTTCCTTCCGTGAAAGTTAAATTTCTTTGCGTTAATGCCTATATCTTCTTCCCATTTTCTCTGAGGTCTGCCCTTTGGTCTTTTACTTTGAGTTTTTAGCACTGTATACTGATTTAGCTATTCTATTGTCATTCAATCTGTTAACATGCCCAAACCATCTCAGTTGATTCATTTCTATCTTAGTTTTTATGCTATTTGCTTTGGTTTGATGTGTTTCTGATTTTGTCTCTTTTAGTTTTCCCTACTACTTTTCTTAAAGATTTCATTTCGGCTGCCTGCACTCTACTGTATTCCCTACTGTCTAAGGTCCAGGTTTCACTGCCATAGAGGAGAGTAGGACAATAAACTGTGTTGTATACTGCCATTTTGGTTTTTGTTGACAATTCTTGTTTACCTGCAAATGCCTTTCCTAGATGGTTATATCTTGCATTTACTTTTAGATTCTCTGGCTGATTTCTTCTCTTAGTTTTCCCTCTGAGTTAATCATTACTCCTAAGTAATTATAGCTTTGAATTTGTTCTAAATTCTCCCTGCCTAATTTAAGATTTTGTGTTTTAGCTTCCCTAGCTACTAGCATTGTTTTGGTTTTCTTTCATTCCTCTTTTATCTAATTCATTATGTTGATATTTGACTAGAGGTCCCTTTCTGATTTTCCAAACAGAACTCAATCATTAGCAATTGAAAGCATTGATACATTTATGATTTAAGCTTCCAAAATCTAAAAATATAATCTACTAAAATCTAAACAGATACTGGGTTTCTTGGGATAATCGCACTTTAGTACCGCCAAACTTCACCTCGAACACGATTACAAATCCAGTTTATGCTCGATACTGAGCATGGTCCCGATATCCATCTCTCATGCTCCTCAATTGACAAAGCGTTGCACGGCGTGCTATGAAGGGCCTCTCACTTTTACATGCTGTTCTCCAGTCGTCGCCCCAATATTACTACCACTTTAGCACCGCTGACCATAGTAAATGAAGCGAAAAAATACACTGTAGCGGTAATAAAGTGGGAGTATAATAGGGTAACAACTTGGGCCAGGCAAGCAGGGTTTCAAGTCGTCTTCCTGTTACTCCCACATGTGTGTTCTCCAGTCATCGCCCTATCATTAT
>JAXRKP010000779.1:37500-52500 GCA_037039925.1 Doris montereyensis | reverse complement strand
CCACTTCACCTCCTTTCAGTAGGGAGTAGGATCAACATTCGATTCCTATCACTTAAGTTTTCAACTGACTTCCTGAAGAACGTGCAAAAATAAGGAGAGAGAGAATACAAACACAAACAAAGATAAAAAAAAGAAATGAGCGAGAGAAAGAGACACACACGTACACAAGACAGAAAAGCAGGAAGATGGTGTTGGGGGGGGGGGGGGGGGGCACTTGTAACATGTAAACAGATAAAGAAAGAATCAATAGAGCGACAGAGAAGACCGACAAAGATAAAGATCGATAGAAAAAGAGACACACACACAACCAAGAAAAAGAGAGGGTGGGGTGGGGGACACAGATCGAAAGAGACAACAAAGATCGACACAGATATATATAGAAAGGAGAGAGAGAGGTCTGCAACTGTAAATCAAATTCACGCCACATAGATATAGACCAAGACCTAATGTTGAATCATGAATCGGTGTTCATGAGATTTGTCTGTAATTTAGTGCACATTTCGCATTAACTTACTATATATTTTTGTCATTTTTTTTGACCAAGTAAGGAGTTCATGATTTATTTTACCCACCGATACCACATTTTATCAACGAAGAGTAGAGTTTTAAACTAGATCCTCCAATCTAGATTTTAATTTAGATCTAGAATCTAGATGTACAAAAATTCAAGGAGAATATAATTCTGTGCCAACGACATAATTGATTATAAAGTGTATTACTTTCCTTTAAACGGTAGGTCACAAGTAGATCCACCCCCCCCTCCCTCAATCATTCACCATTAATGACCAATAATGCCAGTCTTTAATGATGAACAGTGCCAAGGTCCATTCGCCATGGCGAATAGTGCTGGCTTTATTTAAATTGTGGTTGTATGTGTGTCGGGGATGGTGTAAGATGTTAAAATAATGGCTGATCCCGTCTATGACTATGACATATTCTATAGTAAGTTGGTACATATACATAAAATCGGGAATAGTAGATTTTAAAACAAAGGGAATCTATTATTTTTTAAAATACAGAGTTTGTTGGTTATGCAGTATATTTTTATGCACATTAGATGAATCTTCTACTCAGTTTTATGTTGGTCATATATATAAAGGCAAACAAAAATCACAAACTTTCGATTCAATTCAATGGTTAGTACCAGACTGATGTGTCAGACAGTCCGTTGTCAGTGATATTTGAACTGCTCGTGTTCAAATGAAACGTCTGTTGACTTAGTTCCACCGTGACAAATTGGCGAAAGTGATCGAAACCACTTATATGGCTGCAGCCACTGGATGCAACTCTTCCTTTTTTAATACTGTTTTGTTCTCTCTCAGTTATGTCCCTTGGATGTGCCAACCTACGGAAATCATTCCACTGATTTACCTTATCGTAAAATCTATACACAATCCCAGACCATCATCAATCTTTTAACAGTGAAAACATGCTTTTATTTCACATTGGTCATAATGGCGGTGCCTGTAGTCTGGCCAAGGTATTGTAACGACGGTGAAATGCTCTGCATCTGGTGGGTGTCTAGCGTCAACATCAAGGAATCAGAAACTGGTTAGGAGTGGCTAGCAGAGATTCTTACAAGTATATTTTAGGCCTACAGCTTGATGTAGATCCACATGATGGAGATGGAGAGAAAAATGGCATTGCCGATCTGAATTAAAATTTTCATTTTATTGCATTGAGTTCAGCAGACCATGTGGCTTTTCATGAAGAGAAAAACCAGCCTCTTAACTGGACTGAAGTTTTACGAAGTGGCCTATCAAACATGATAATTACAGATGAAAAAATCGGTTTGCACAGAATAAAGGTGGCTTCTTACAGATGGAGACCACTGCATAACATTTAATGCAGTCTGCAAAAAATTCATTTTTATTGGCTGGAGCATCATAAAGATTCTTGGTTTTGCATTATAAATATATTTACAATTAGAAGAAATCGATTTTATATTTCTATGTGTGTCGTATGCTATATTGATGGAAGACAACTTCTCTTTTCCCAGATGGCTCGGACCCAGAAAAACAAAGCCACGAGTGGGCATTTAGGATTGCTCAAGGCCAAGCTGGCGAAATTGAAGAGAACTGATTGAACAAAGGGAGGTGGCGGTGCTACAGGCGATGGCTTTGACGTAGCCAAGACAGGAGATGCTAGAATCGGTTTTGTTGGTATGTTTTAACATTATAATATCAAATAAGTGCATCATTTATCATCCTGTGCCGCAGTGTTTTAATTTTTAACTCTTTAAAAATCCACGAAGTTGCTTTCAGCAGCTATCGAAAATTGCTGTGAGGACACTGAGCCGCTCCCAACAGGTCCTAGATCTTGTGGTTTTAGATGTGAATTTAATAGCTCAAATCCGATGGGTATGCCTTTTATCGTCACTTGAAAAAGGAAGTACTCTTCTTCTAAAAGGTTAATGCGGTCAATAATGGATATTTTCTATGCTTGGGGGGTTAGAAGAGGCATATATCATGTTTGAGTGGTTGTGTCAAGTACTTTTGTGATTAAGACAATGAAGGTATGATTTCTTCTCACTATCGTTAAACATGATCCTTTCAGGATAATGAACTCCATAAAAATAAATATTTGGAGGGATGGATGGAGTTTTGTTTTGAATGTTTGTTGAATGCAAGATGTAGTTTTTTTCACTGACAATAGTTCAAAATAAAATGTGTTCTTTTGTTTTCAAATTTTTATTTTATAAAATGGCTGCTATAAAGTGTGAACTATTAATTAACAACTTTTCCTGGCAAAGGTCATGAGGGATATTGTATAAAAATATGGATAGAAAAGTTTTTTGTCGCCAAAAGTGTTCTTTTGAATTTTATTTTATATAAAGTATATAATTACCAACTATTCCCAACATTCTTAGTTTTTTTACTAACATTCTTAGCTTTGTGATGTGGACGGTTAACAGGTGCTGCTGGTAGGTCTTATTTCTTTCCTTTCATTCTTGATCACTTACCTTTCATCTTGCTGGCTATTCTGAATTCATCCTGAGATCACTGTTATGGTTGACGGGATAACTTGCAATCAATCAATGTTTTCCTCTTAATTCACCTTTAAATCATCGCATGCAGTGGACAGGGTAGATTTCAATTAAACAAATGGATGGTTGGCGAGTGCCGCTGGTACGTCTTTCCTTTCACGTTTTCATCTGGTTGTCTCTTCTTAATCCATCCTGGGGTCACTACATGTTGTTGGTGGGGTCATTTCACGAAACCAATGAACTGAATGATTGACTTTATTAATCTTGGTGTATTGCAGGCTTTCCTTCCGTGGGGAAATCCACTCTTTTAAGCAACCTGGCAGCGTGTACTCAGAAGTGGCGGCCTACGAGTTCACTACCTTGACGACTGTCCCAGGGGTTATTCGGTATAAAGGTGCAAAAGTGCAGGTGTGTATTAGAACATATAACACATTTTCATTCTCTCTTTTTTAAGTTACAATTATTCAGTTTATGCACACTCTGTGTAATTATGTTGATTGTATTATATATAGCTAGAAATAAAAGTGCAGGAAAAAGATACAAGTATATATGGGCAGCTGCTTCTGAATTGTGGAACTGAGCCTAAAATTGTATTGTAACCTTTCCAGTGTCAAAATCAGGTGTACTCATTTTATGTTTTGCTCCCTCCCAACTCAATTGTCAAATATCAAAGTTTTGTAACATCATTGTGGATGGTTGGCGGGAGCTGCTGGTATGTCTTACTTCTTTCCTTTCATCTTTTCACTTATCTTTCTTCTTGTTGTTCCCTCTATGTTCATCCTGAGATCACCGCATGAGTTTGCCGCAGTAACAGTAGAAGTTCAAAAGACCTGGCTTTAATTATAATAAAAGTACTGCTATTATTTATAAAGATAAATTATAATCCACCATTGTCTCCGGGCATAGCTATACTGTAATAAAAGGAGCGTAGTTTGCTCGGTTGGTAAACACTTTCTGTTCATGACAAGGTAATGGGTGCTGAAGCAGAGGTCGCGGGTTCAGTCCCCATGATGGCCAAGATGTTTTCTGTCTATTCCGTGTACTTGTCTTTGTCTTTGTTGCTATGGGGTTTTGATATTATTTAGTGTCATAGTTTCCTTCATTTGAAATAGATATTATGATATTCAACAATTGTTTGTGGCATCTCTTTTCCAGTTGCTGGACTTGCCTGGAATCATTGAAGGTGCTAAGGATGGCAAAGGTCGTGGCAAGCAAGTCATTGCAGGTGTGATTTCATGTTTTTGAAATTTCGCTGTTTTTTTCTTTTAATTTTGTCGTTATTTTCTGTTTTATGATCAAATTGTTTTTCTTTCTTTTTTCCCCTTCTTTTTGGTGACTCCCCCCCCCCCCCCCCAATAAATTCATTTTTGTGTGTGAACGTTTCTGTTTTTGGTCAATTTTCAATGTACTTTTTATTGACTTTTTTCTCTTTCTCTCTCAGTGGCACGCACATGTAGCCTCATTTTCATCGTCCTTGATGTCCTGAAACCATTGCAGCACAAACGCCTCATTGAAAAAGAACTGGAGGGATTTGGAATAAGACTAAACAAGGACCCGCCAAATATTGTCTTCCGTAGAAAGGATAAGGCGGCTTAAATCTTACCTCCCTGGTGTGTAGTCCATATTTCCCTGCTTTGTTGTATTATTTTTGTTTTGTTTTATTGTTGTGTGCATGTGGGGCAGGTTGTTGACGGACGCTGCTGTAGGTCCTATTTCTTATGCTTATCTTTCGACTTGCTGTTTCTTCTTACTTTACCCTGAGACATACAAGAGGCACACGGTGGACGGGATGAATTTCAATGAAACGAGCAAAATGTATGAATGTGGGACCCACTCCTGCCCCTGGCTGACCCGCTGACAGTACTATCCTTTCACTCTTTTACTCTTTTATCTGGCTGTTTCGTCTTATTCTTAATTCATCATGAGGCTACCCCCATGGGCAATAGGGTCAATTTTTTTACCAATCCTGCCGTGACTTCTATCGTAAGACATTTTCAATCCTTGCTGATTACATCTAGAAAGTATGGAGCTGACTTTTTGATCAAGGTATCAAGAGGTGGCAGCTCTTTTAGCATAGGATTGTAATGAAATAAGTTGTTGTCAATAAGAGATCAAACCAAACCAGATGGCATAAGAACGTAGATAGAAATAAATCACCTCAGGTGGTTTGGGCATGTAAACAGATTGAATGATAAGGGCATAGCTAAATCAGTATATACATTGCTAAAACCCAAGGTAAAAAACCAAAAGGCAGACCTCAGAGAAAAGCGAGAAGAAGATATAAAAGAGGCACTAAAGCAAAGGTATATAACCTTCACAGAAGGAAACAGAAAGTGTTAGGACAGGATAGCCAAGAGAAATATTATTTTGCGTATCTAAACCCATACACACGAAAGGTAGAATGGGAACTGATAAAGGAAGAAAGAAAGATTATTTTGGGTATCTAAACCCATACACATGAAAGGTAGAATGGGAACTGATAAAGGAAGAAAGAAAGATTGCTTTGGGTATCTAAACCCATACACACGAAAGGTAGAATGGGAACTGATAAAGGAAGAAAGAAAGATTATTTTGGGTATCTAATCCCATACACACTAAATGTAGAATGGAAACTGATGGAGAAAGAAAGAAAGATAAATGTGTTAAAGGTATCAAAAGGTAGAGTGTATACTATGTGTAATCAACTTTGTGTGACTATAATCACTCGGTCGTTGTCGAGACTGATCAGTATACATAGCTGCCAGCCACTACGTATAAAACATATTTAGTACATGTTTTTTAGCATTGAGTCCGTAAGTCTGTCTTTTCCTTGAAAAGTTTGTATATAAGAGTTAACTATTTAAAAAAACAAACAAATCCCTTAGTGAAAGGCATATGTTCAGAGAGATTGGTGTGAAAGTCCTTTGTATTCGTCTTGTATTTGTCCCTACGGGACCTCAGTTTTTAATTCACGTATTTATCCATTACTTTGGACATGTTGAATGATGCCCCTTGCCTGACTGGTTTGACTTTTGTCTAAAAACAGGTCACGCAAACTGAGTTGGACCATGACCTAGTGAAAACCATTCTGAGTGAATACAAAATGCACAACGCTGACATCACGTTACGCATCGATGCCACGATGGAAGATCTTATTGATGTTATTGAAGGAAACCGTGTTTATATACCTTGCATCTACCTGCTTAACAAAATTGATCAGATTTCAATAGAGGTGAGCTTTTTTTATATAACTATAATATTATGTTTTGTAGTGAGTTAGTATTATAAATCTAAGTAATGTGTGCGTTTGTATGCGAAACTCTTTGATAAATATGCCACAAGAATTTGTGAAACCATTTGGTATGAACTGGCAATGTTACTAACGGGGCTTTGCAGAAGCACAAATATCGGTTTCTCCGTTAATATGTTGAAAATATAATCTTTCGTAGGTCAATGTTTGAATAGAATGCTTTCTCGCAACGAGCCATGCAGACTACGTAGGTCGATGAAGAACGCCCTTCAGCTTGCCATACCGCGCTGCCGTTTAAAAGCTGGTGAACGCGGCTTCGAACATTTCGGTCCCAGGGTGTGGAATGATCTCCCCAATGATGTTGAATTATGGCTATGTCTGGATGTCTACAAGAAGTGCTTGAAGACACATTTATTCAGAAAAGCAGTTCATGTTTCTGGTTAGACAGTATCATCTTTTTCACTTATATATGAGATGTTGGTGCAATATATAACCAATATATATATGTAATTATTATTATTAGAGCATCCTGTTTTCTGTACATGTAGATTCTTATCTTCAATCTAAAAATAACTTTGGTGTTTTTTTCTGGTGGTTGGCAGGCGCTGGTCAGTAGGTCCTCCTTTCCTTTCACTTTTGTTCACATTTGTGTGGGTGGCCTGTATTTTTTGGCAATTTTATCAATTTTACAGAAACGACGAAAAAAAGTTTCTGGTGTAACGCTGCTTGTTTCTATTGAGGTCAGAATTGTGATGTGTCCTGTTTAGCACAGGCTCAGAGCTATTTTTAGGTTGCACTCATCCATCCAGCATGGATTTTCCATATTAGCATTAATTACCAGTCTCACCATCGATGCTGGCCCACAACTATTGATTGAAAAACAGACACATTCAAACATGTCTGTTCCTAGTTCTTGATTTACCCACAGTGTTGAGAGAAATGACGTAACGTTTTAAATAAAGTTGACATGTTCAGGTCTTATCACTTAAAACATTTATGTAGATAAGATAATTTACCGCCTGTGTTCGACTATGCCTATGTCCATCCATGATATATTCTGTACCTGTTCTAATAATTTGTAGAATTTATGGAGTTCTGGTTTTTTAAACGCCTATTGTGGTTACATGATTGACCTTACTTCTAATTATAGGATCATCTACAGAAGAGAAGAATGTAAAATGTCGACTTGCGCATAGAGTGCATATTTTTAACAATAGGGTAAACCTTCTCAATGTGTCTGTGTTTGAGTGAAATCATCTATTCACTCAAGAGAAGAATGTTCTAAAATGTATCAACCCAATAGAAATTAGTCTTTTTCTTTCATTGTGTTTGAAGGAATTTGGACATCATCTACAAGGTGTGTCACCCAATGTCAGTGAAACTCAATGTGTCTTTTCCCTTTCTATTGTGTTTGAAGGAATTGGACATCATCTACAAGGTGTGTCACTCAATGTAAATTAGTCTTTCTTGTCCATGAACTTGAATCTAGGTGTCCCCTAAGTTCTTTTCTTTCCATTGTGTTTGAAGGAATTTGGACATCATCTACAAGGTGTGTCACCCAATGTTCTTTTCTTTTCTTTCCATTGTGTTTGAAGGAATTTGGACATCATCTACAAGGTGCCTCACTGTTTTCTTTCCATTGTTCCCATCTCTGATATCACAAATGGAAATTGGACCATCTGTTGCTTTCATTTCCCATCTCTGCCCATCACAAATGGAACTTTGACTCTGTTGGAAAGAATGTTATCTTGGGCTCGTGCGCATGTAAGTATGCAAGAAGTGCTCAGATATTGTAAGCATGCAAGAAATTCCCAGATGGGTTGCTTTCATTTATGTCAATATTTTTATTTTTGGCCATACATTAAAGTTTTAGAAAAGTAAATTTTTTTCAGGCCTTCCACAAAATTGGAAGCATGCTGTTTCAAAAGTAAACACAGCAAGAAACCATTTTTGAATTCTCTGGTAAACTTCCTGGCTGCCTAGGTAAAAAATGTAAATATTCTCTTGTAAATGTAGAAAATAAGAAATTGCAAATCTTCTACATCTTGGTTTTCCTAAAAAGTTGAAAAGCTTTTAATAGTAATATTTTTTCAATGTCCAAGTAATGTGTATGAACTTGAAGATGATTCGTCAAAAATGGAAAAGAAGACTACCGCGCTCCTTTAATTTTTGAGAATCCCTAGAACAGTGCAACCCACACAAAGTGTGATACGCATCTGCTGGTGCGCAGGGATTAAAATCTGCCAGATTTTCTCTATGCTGGATTGGCTTGTTTTGTTTCCCTGGCACATTGGAAAAGAAAACTGCCGGCTCACCTCATCAAATAATTTTGGAACCATTGGCCTAGATTACCTCCTAGAGTGTTTGAGAATGCCCAAGAATACCTACTAGAACTTTTGAGAATTTCATAGAATACCTCCCAGAATTTTTGAGAATATCCTAGAAAGCGTCTTAGAAAATGTGCTAGAATTAAAAAATCTCCCTAGAAAACGTCCCTAGAATTTTTGAGAATTTCCTTAAATAATGTCCCGGAAAACATCTTAGAATTTGTGAAAATCTCTTTAAAAATCCTCCTAGAAGATTTCCTAAACATTTGCAATCACTGCATGCTAGGAGTCCTGGAGTCTGTTGTGGATACATGACTACTGCAATGACATTCAAACTTGTTTTCCTTTCATCTCTTTGCCCCTGCTTAGCTACACCAAGCCAAAGGGTCAGTTACCAGACTACTCTTCTCCTGTTGTGTTGAAGGAAGGGCGAACCTCGGTGGAAGATTTCTGCAATAAATTACATAGAAGCATCATCAAGGAGTTTAAAATGTAAGTCAGCTTTTTGGTACTGTTTTGACGGACATTTTTTTTTCTTTCTTTTAAAGTGCACGTCCAAATTCTTTATGTACACATTCAATTTTTTTTGCTTTCCATGTGTATGTTCTATTTTTTTCATTTTTCTTATACATGTTCAATTGTCGTTTTTTACATACAAGTTCAATGTTCGTTTTGTAAGTACAGTTGAATTTTTCTCTCTTTTGTGTATACATACATATTCAACAAAAAGAAAAGGTTTTATGAACAAAAAGTTTTTTTTTCTTTTTCTCTATCTACATGTTCAATTTTTCAAATTCCTCTTATGTACATTTTCAAATTATAAATATTTTATGTACGAGTTCAATTTGTACAATTTTCATGTTTTAAGTACATATTCTATTTTTCTCCTCTTTTATGTACATGTTCAATATTGAAATGTTTTTCTGTACATTTTTGATTTGGTTCTTTTTATGTACATCAATGTTTTAATGTTTTTCATGCACATGTTCAATGTCTTAATGTTTTTTTTTATGTTTATGTTCAATATTTTTTGTATGTACATGTTCAATGTTTTTTTATGTACATGTTCAATGTCTTAATGTTTTTTATGTATATGTTCAATGTATTAATGTTTTTTTATGTACATGTGCAATGTTTTAATGTTTTTTTATGTTCATGTTCAATGTTTTAATGTTTTTATATGTTCATGTTCAATGTTTTAATGTTTTTTTATGTTCATGTTCAATGTTTTAATTTTTTTATGTTCATGTTCAATGTATTAATGTTTTTTATGTACGTGTTCAATGTTTTAATGTTTTTTTTATGTACATGTTCAATGTTTTAATGTTTTTTTATGTACATGTGCAATGTTTTAATGTTTTTTTTATGTACATGTGCAATGTTTTAATGGTTTTTTTATGTACATGTTCAATCTTTCAATGTTTTTTTTATGTTCAGTTTCAATGTATTAATGTTTTTTTTATGTACATATGCAATGTTCTAATTTTTTTTTTCATGTACTTGCTCAATGTTTGTTCCCATATATATGTGTTCAATTTCTTATATATACATAGCTCAATATCATCAGGCATCATTTATGACAGTTTTTGTGTGTTTGTTTCCTCAGGGCCCTGGTATGGGGATCGTCAGTCAAACATTGCCCACAGAGAGTTGGCAAGGAGCACTTACTGTGCGATGAGGACGTTGTGCAGATTATCAAGAAGTGAGTAACGGGTTGGATGGATGGTATAGGGAGGTCACATTGTGAGCCATGGCTGAAAAAGCTCACCCGCAGTGGGGGAGGGAGAGGGAGGGGATTCTTCTACTGCTACTTCTACTACTACTACCTCTGCTGTTACTACTACTACTACTACTGCTGCTACTACTACTACTACTACTACTACTACTACTAGTACTACTACTACTACTACTACTACTACTTCTTCTTTCTTCTTCTTTTACTACTACTACTACCACCACCACTACTACTACTACTACCATTACTACTACGACCACTACCAATAGACTGGGCTATCATCAATGGGTAGCCTAGTTCGTGTTCAATAGGCTGCAGGCTAGTATCAATGGGTAGACTAGTTCGTGTTCAATAGACTAGGCTAGCATCAATGGGTCATCAATAGACTAGGCTAGCATCAATGGGTCATCAATAGACTGTAGGCTAACATCAATGGGTCATCAATAGACTGTAGGCTAGCATCAATGGGTCATCAATAGACTGTAGGCTAGCATCAATGGGTCATTAATAGACTGTAGGCTAGCATCAATGGGTCATCAATAGACTGTAGGCTAGCATCAATGGGTCATCAATAGACTAGGCTAGCATCAGTGGGTCATCAATAGACTAGGCTAGCATCAGTGGGTCATCAATAGACTGTAGGCTAGCATCAATGGGTCATCAATAGACTGTAGGCTAGCATCAGTGGGTCATCAATAGACTGTAGGCTAGCATCAATGGGTCATCAATAGACTGTAGGCTAGCATCCATGGGTCATCAATAGACTGTAGGCTAGCATCAATGGGTTATCAATAGACTGTAGGCTAGCATCAATGGGTCATTAATAGACTGTAGGCTAGCATCAATGGGTCATTAATAGACTAGGCTAGCATCAATGGGTCATCAATAGACTGTAGGCTAGCATCCATGGGTCATCAATAGACTAGGCTAGCATCCATTGGTCATCAATAGACTGTAGGCTAGCATCCATGGGTCATCAATAGACTGTAGGCTAGCATCAATGGGTCATCAATAGACTGTAGGCTAGCATCAATGGGTCATCAATAGACTGTAGGCTAGCATCAATGGGTCATCAATAGACTGTAGGCTAGCATCAATGGGTCATCATTAGACTGTAAGTTAGCATCAATGGGTCATCAATAGACTGTAGGCTAGCATCAATGGGTCATCAATAGACTAGGCTAGCATCAATGGGTAGACTACAGTGCAGCCCCTGTATTCCCTGCCACTCGGAGAAAAAATATGAAATCTCTGAATTCATGACAAAAGTCCCAACTTAACTCCTGTGTCTTTTGTAATTTTTGTACATATTGAACGCATAGTAGTTATTCCCCAAACTAATTTTCACACTGACCAACCAAACTCCTTCTTCGTCTTTTGTAATTTATGCACATATTCCTTGAATGCATAGTAGTTATTCCTCAAACTAATTTTCACATTGACCAACCAAACTCCTTCTTCGTCTTTGTAATTTATGCACATATTCCATGAATGCATAGTAGTTATTCCCCAAACTAATTTTCACACTAATAAAACCAGCATTGTTTGTTAAGTTTTCCTGTCAAGAAGCACGAACAGCATCACACTGCACCTGTTTAATCGATATCACGCACTATTATAAAGGATTAAGATTAGATATAAACTCTACAACGTGATAAAAGATAATAGATGGTACCTGTCTGCACCACCGGGGTAGTCTGTCCCATTATTTACATGCAGCCTCTCTCCCGTTCATTGAAGCAGTCGTCCATGACCCATTTTTCTGACCTCAGGCCTAAAGCACCCCAGGATAAACTTTGAATTGAAGGGGTCAGTTCAATAGTGTGCCCATGTCCATTTTCGTGAAAAACAAGACAGAGAGATAATCCTAGGGAATGAATGGAAATCGTGTTTCCTGATGAAAAATGTGAAAATGATATATGATGAAAATACATCATGTTCACAGCCGTTTGAAACTTGGGAGTTCCCAAAGCCAACAGTGCCAAAGTCCATGGTGTTTGTCATTTTTCTCTTAATGATGTAATTGTGACTTATGCACACTATTGAATTGACCCCTTCAATTGCAGATCAACATGATTTGAATTTCGACTTCATGCCTGCATTAACAACGTTGGTTGCATGAGTTCTTCCTGTTGTTAAGAGTTTCACTAATAACATTAGTTTGCACATGACAGTATGTTCATTTTCAATTTGAATTAAATACATGTATACGTGTGCATAAAAAACCCACTTTTGTTTGTAATCCCACAACCACAAAAGCAAACAAATGTGAAAAGCGGCACAACTGATAATGTTGTGGGCCGACCCTTCAAAAGACGTCACGTCGCTCGGCCAGACATTCAAGGGACATAACTAAGAAAATGTTTTGAAAATATTCAATGGACCTTACACAATGTGTATGCCTACGACATTCCCTGAAACACTTATTCTACAAACCAATTTTCTGGTCCCAAGGAGTTTGGAAACGCAGGCTGTTCTGTAGTTTGTGTTCAATAGACTGAAGGCTAGCGTCAACGGGTAGCCTAGTAATAATAATAATAATAATAATAATGATAATAATAATAGTAGTAGTGATGAGAATAACTTGAGATAATAATGAATAATAATAATTGTTGCGATAAGGATCATAATGATGGTACTAATGCATTTTGGTGATAATGACAATGATAAAGGTGATAACACTCATAAACTATGAAGGTGATAACACTCATAAACTATGAAGATGATAACACTCATAAATTATGAAGATGATAACACTCATAAATTATGAAGATGATAACACTCATAAATTATGAAGATGATAACACTCATAAATTATGAAGATGATAACACTCATAAATTATGAAGATGATAACACTCATAAATTATGAAGATGATAACACTCATAAATTATGAAGATGATAACACTCATAAACTATGAAGATGATAACACTCATAAATTATGAAGATGATAACACTCATAAACTATGAAGATGATAACACTCATAAATTATGAAGATGATAACACTCATAGATAATGAAGATATAACACTCATAAATTATGAAGATGATAACACTCATAAATTATGAAGATGATAACACTCATAAATTATGAAGATGATAACACTCATAAATTATGAAGATGATAACACTCATAAATTATGAAGATGATAACACTCATAAATTATGAAGATGATAACACTCATAAACTATGAAGATGATAACACTCATAAACTATGAAGATGATAACACTCATAAATTATGAAGATGATAACACTCATAAATTATGAAGATGATAACACTCATAAATTATGAAGATGATAACACTCATAGATAATGAAGATGATAACACTCATAAATTATGAAGATGATAACACTTATAAATTATGATGACGATAAATAGTAAAGATGACAATAACCATCATTACCATCATTGTATTCATGTTCGTTTCACCATTGTTTTGTTTTCTCTTCTCCAGGATTTGAGCTTCACCTGGTCTCTGTGCTGAATTTGCACACATGTTTGAACTGTTTGAATTGGATCGTGCGCTGTCATTTCATCATCACCACCACTACCACCACCTCTATCCTTATTCGCCCCCCTGTCCCTTTGATAAAAAGCCAAGAAAATATTTTACACACACACACACACACCCCTCTCTTACTTTCCAAGTGTAAAAGTTTTTTTTGTTTGTTTTGTAACTTACTTCTGTTTGACTGTTTGGCGGCTCAGACTCAAGAGTTACAAATTGCATAGCTGCCAACTAGTACTAGTTCGTAAATGAAGTCATTCAGTTTGTGTTGTTTTTGGCTTTTAAATTCAAATAAATTTGATTAAATCCTGAGAGAAATTTTTCTTGGTTTAACATCATTTAAGAGTTAAAATCAGTTTATTAACTAATTGATTAATTAATTAATTAGTAAAAATATAATGTACACACACATACATAGACATATGCATAAAATATATTTGCAGTTATTAGATATCCAAATTTCGCTATAAAAATATACACTTTTGTTTGTTGAATATATAGGATAAATATAGGATATATCATAATATTTATAAAATTCTTATAAATAAATAAAAAGAACACTAGATTATAGTACCTAAATTTGATTTTAAAATTTAGAAAGTATGATTAAAATACTTTATAATTTATCAAATGTTGAGCATGTAGGATGTATAATATGTCACATATTTATAATGTACAGTGTTTATATAAATACAGAGTTGTGGTTGGGCATTATTGATACATTTATTTCCTATTACATGCTCGCTGCAGACAGTAGAAATGACTTCATGTGTCTTTCTAATGGATTAACTTTCTTTTCTGGAAGAATTGATTGTTTAATTATAGATCTATGTGAAAAAGTACCATACATACGCAGTGATTTTAAAAATGATGTATCAATATGTTCTGTCGTCTGAACCCAAAGTGCCCGACAGTGAGTGAATTAAGCAAAACAAATTTTATACAAATTGTAGGATTTTATTGGTACGGTGGCAATCAATTCAATGAATTGAATGTGTTCTTACTTATTATTATTATTATTATTTTTTTATTATTATTATTATTTTATTATTATTATTATTATTATTATTGTTATTGTTATTATTATTATTACCATTGCTATTATGCTGATTGCTGAGACTGAATAAACTATCATTGTGAACTGACCCTGGCTTGTGGGCGGACTTTTGTAAACTTCATTGCTCTCTCTCTCCTCTCTCTCTCTCCTCTCT
>JAXRKP010000779.1:27500-35000 GCA_037039925.1 Doris montereyensis | reverse complement strand
GACGGTAACCATTTCATATGGTAAATTTCAATGAATCTGACGACAAACCATTTGATTTATTTTCACCATTAACATTCACCACCACGTCCGAGTATATAAATGAAGTACCTCGGCAGTTCAGTCAGTAGAACGGCTGTCTACCACGCAGGCCAAGTTTGATTTATAGTCCGTATCCGTTTCCTCTTACAAATGCCGATGGCTCACACGACTGTAGTCATGATCCCCCAGCAGGCCATTTCTGAATTCCCAGTGGAGCATGCCGTCCACAGAGGCCTGGTGTTGTAGGAAGAGTTTTCACGCTAACACTCTGACAAAATTTTCTTTCTACCTATAGTTGGGGACTACTCATTCACAAACTTGAGTCAAGTGAGAAAAGTAGAGTGAAGTACCTTTCCTAGGAACACAACGTCGTTGTCCCAATTTGAAACTCCCCCACCCCCTGTGCCAGCCGTGAGGGTTGAACCAGTGTTGTCAGCCGTGGGGCTTTCACGTTGACAAAATTTTCCAGTGTCGTTCAGCTGTCAAGGGGGTTGAACCAGTGTCGTCAGCCATGGGGGTTGAACCAGTGTCGTCAGCCATGGGGGTTGAACCAGTGTTGTCAGCCATGGGGGTTGAACCAGTGTCGTCAGCCATGAGGGTTGAACCAGTGTCATCAGCCGTGGGGGTTGAACCAGTGTCGTCAGCCGTAGGGGTTGAACCAGTGTCATCAGCCGTGGGGTTGACCCAATGTCGTCAGCCGTGGGGGTTGAACCAGTGTCACCATGATTACCAGCTACAACGCCTGTACACAGTATAATCTCAAGTCGACATGGAGTGGCACAAATCCACTCCCACTGCACTCCCACTCCCACTCTAACTCCCCCCCACTCCACTCCACTCCCCTCCCTTCCCACTCTCACTCCCCTCCACTCACACTTCCACTCTCACTCCCCTCTCATTCCCACTCTCCTCCCACTCTAATTCACCCCCCCACTTTACTCCCCTTCCACTCTAACCCCCACTCCCCTCTCATTCCCACTCTCCTCCCACTCTAATTCACCCTCCCCCCACTTTACTCCCCTTCCACTCTAACCCCCTTTCCACAACTCCACTCTCCTCCTCTCTCACTCTCCTTCCCTCTCACCTCCTCCACTTCCACATCCACTCTCACTCCCACTCTCCTCCCACTCTAATCCCCCCACTTTACTCCCCTCCCACTCCCCTCTCATTCCCACTCTAACCCCCCCACTCCACTCTCCTCCCCTCTCACTCCCCTCCACTTCCACTCACTGCACTCCCACTCCCCTCTCTCTCCCCCTGCCCTCCTACTCTCCCCCTCCACTCCCATTCCCACTTCCACTCTCACAACACCCCACCCCCACTCAAACTCCCACTCTACTCTCACTGCACTCCCACTCTCAATCCCCTCCCACTCTCACTGCACTCTCACTCCCACTCCCCTCCCACTCCCACTCTCTCTCTGAACTCCCACTCCCCTCCCTCCTACTTCCCTGGCAAACTCATGATGATTAAGGATTTTTGTGGCGGCATTACATACAACCATTCCCATTTTCCCCCCACCACGTTCGCTTGGTGTCACAAGATGTAAATCTAAAAATAGCACGATGGGATGTGACTGTCACCAAAGGCATTTCAAATTACATGTATGGTCTTTGATATTCCTCCCGTGTGCGAGAAGTTCTCAATTTTTAGCGTAATTTTGGAACAAAACTTTTTTGGGTAATTTTCCATCTATTGCTGAAAAGGCACACACACACACGCGCGCACACACACACACACACACACACACACACACACACACACACATACAGTGCTTCCATTTTTGAATATAGGAATATTGGTCATAATAACTGCGATCACGAGGCGAATTTCAATTCAACAAAAACGCCTCTTAATTCACCCTGAGATTACTGCATAATATCGTGGATGAGGTAAATTTGAATGAAACTAACAAACGATAAACAAAATCCAACAATAATAAAGCAAAGGAAAACAACGCAAAACACCTCCCCCACCACCCTCCGCCGCCCAACCCCAAAAATCATCCCTCCAAAATACCACCCGTCCCCAACAAATCAACAAAACAGAACAAACAAAACCAACAAGAAAGACAAAAGAACCCCCCCCCCCCCCCCCCACAACCCCAAAACAAACCAAACCAAAAAAGACTCCACCAGTCACACAAAAAAAACAAAACAACAAAGAAACGAATACAAGTAGCTTTTTATTTTTTATTTTAATATTCAACCATGATACTATTTATTAAAATTATTATAGAAATAGTATAACTAAACTTTTGTAAATAAAGCAACGTTGCATTACATGGCTATTGCATAGGAAGAGTGTAATCTACCAAAATGTTCTACAAAACAATGCAAGAAACTGTTCAAGTTGAAGTCAGCTGTCAATCAAACTGTCAATTGTTATGTCAATTGAATTGTTTGTTTTCATGGCATCAAGCAAACAAATAAGAAAGAGTATCTCAGACAAATAAAGAGATTAAAAATCAAAATCAAATTCAAAGCTTACAACAAAATACCAACAACATTTTAAAAAATCCCCAAGTAATAATTAAGCTAAAAAAAACCCAATACAAAAAAAAAAAAAATAAAATAAAAACCCTCCATTCAATAAACAAATCAAATCAACCCCCCCCCCCCCCCACCGTCGCCAAATAACAAAATGCACAAAAGTAATAATCAACAAGCAGAAAAAACCCAGAAAACCAGGCTAGAGAAAGCAATGTTATTGGTACTTGGAACACGTATTTGTACTTGTACTTGGCACCATGCACAAGTCTAGACTGTAAGCAAACCCAATGGCAATGCTCTACAAACACACTCGCCTTCCTATTCCTAGGCCTAGTATCGTATTCGTACTCGAAACTCGAAAATCATCATAATCATAACTTTAACAAAAGGCCACAAAAAAACCCCCTCATTTCTAAACAGGCTAAGGGAAAGGCACAATAATAAGAAATAAGAAATGACGTCACCAAATCACGTTACATAAAAATAATGTACAAAGTAACGTAACACACACACACACACACACACACACACACACATCTATACACACACTTCTTCATCAAGTTTTATTCTATTGATAATAATT
This sequence comes from Doris montereyensis, assembly GCA_037039925.1. Classification (NCBI taxonomy): domain Eukaryota; kingdom Metazoa; phylum Mollusca; class Gastropoda; order Nudibranchia; family Dorididae; genus Doris; species Doris montereyensis. Next base: position 31,886 of record JAXRKP010000779.1, on the reverse strand, counting down.
ATCTCTCGTGTTTATTCTTGCTCTCGTCATTGTTACGCAAACGGATTGTTGAGATTGTTGTCTTGTAAAATGTGTTTATCCTTGGATATGAGACGCCCACCTCTGGCGGGTTGGGTTCTAGATTAATTCTACATCGTTATTCTGCTGACGTTCACGAAGAGTTTGGACTCACCTACCTACCTGTCTGTTCCTTTTGTCTAGTCGTCCTTTTGTCTCTGTTGGTCAGAGCCTTCTCTTTTTCTTTTTCTTTCTTCTTCCCTTTTTCAGGCATGGTCATTTTCTAGATTTAGCTCTGCATGACATTTAACTGATCTTAGGATTTTGATCTTCTAGATCTCGCTCTGCATGACATTTAACTTATTAGTTTTTTGATCTTCTAGATTTAGCTCTGCATGACATTTAACTGATTAGGTTTTTAATCTTCTAGATTTAGCTCTACATGACATTTAACTGATTAGATTTTTGATCTTCTAGATTTAGCTCTGCATGACATTTAACTGATTAGGTTTTTGATCTTCTAGATTTAGCTCCGCATAACATTTAACTGATTAGGTTTTTAAATCGTGCGCGTCTTTATTGGTTTGTTTCCAGTTTGTAAAATATATAAACAAAAAATCAAAAAATCATGGCATTTCTTATTTCTTCTCTTTTTTAAATTGCTCGTTTGTTCACAGGCATGGTTTATAAATGACACTAATATTATATTGTTCAAATTTCGAATCAATGAAAACGATTATGCCCCATGCAACTCTACACCTAATTTTGAGCGAGTACGCAGCAAATCTTCAAGATTTTCGGTTGCCGTATAGAAATCTGATTTAGCGTTACATGATGTAGTTCTAGTAGTAGTTCTACGTCTACAGATGACGTCATTGCAAAGAGAAACAGAATAAAAAAGTCAAAGGTCATTATTAGATCGTGCAAGGTTTTTCAACAAGTTTCTTACTGATTTTTTTCGGTGTCATTTTCAGTTTTTGCATGTATTAGAATGTGTTAAGTGTGACATAACATATCATATATCTGACATGCTTTAAAAACGTAATAGAGTATTCTCTAATTATAATACAAAAACAACAAAAAAAGTTGATCAAATTAAAGCTGTACAATATCTTTTGTTTTTTTTATTCTTTATTTTCGAACCAAAACCTGATGTAAGTAAGTCTGTGTCATTTCGTGTGCAATGTGTGTGTATGTGGGTTTGTCTCGGTGTGTTTGTGTATGTGTGTCTGCATGTGTGCGTCTGTGTATGTAGGTCTGCATGTGTGTTTGAGTGCGTGCGTGTGTGTGTGTCTGTCTGTCTGTCCGTGTGTGTATATGTGTAAGTGTCTTTGTGTGTGTATTATATCTGTGTCTTACAGCAGGAATGGATTGGAATCTTCTTTCTCAATTTATTGCTTACACTAAAAATGGAGGCAACGTAGATTTCTCCGCTGAGTCGAATTCTGTGTGAAAACAAAGTCTAGAGATTTTGTCTTCCGGACCACAGTTGGAACAAACGTACACACAAGACACACAACACATTTCAGAAAAGGCAATAGCAGCAGTAACAAAAGCAACAACACACGACAACAACAACAGCAATAAAAAACAAAAAAACATGACTTAACGAGATTACGATATCTGCTATAAAAAAGAGCTTAACCCGGTTTCTACAGCATAAAGCGGAACAGGTGATGGTAATCACCTCCTGGACTGGACGCTAGTCTGACGCAGATGTTTACTCCCAAGCTAGTGCTTGTACCCATTTGCACCTGGGTCGAGTGGGAAAAATGTGTGTTAACAGAGTCTTCCCTAAGGAACATAACGTTGGACCTAGCTTTTGCTAGGGTTCGAACTTGAGACCTCATGGTCCCGTCCAGCAGCCCAAACCACTCGATCACCAACGTCACAGAGACGGCAGATACCGTTATCACAATAAAAGTGTACCTACCTATAAAGCAAAACAAAGGAAGCATACATACCATGGCACAAAGCACAAATGAGTCAGGCAAACACCCCTGACATCACGTAAATTAGTCAGGAAAGGAAAACACATTGTAATAATGTGTGCGTTGCAATATACATATATATATATATATATATATATATATATATATATATATATATATATATAAAACAACCAACTATTTCAATATCAGATGAGTTAAACTGATACCCTATAACTCTAACGACACACAACTTTGACGCCAGACAAACGCTTTTGACACACATATGTGACGTCAGATAAACGCTATAACACATAGATGTGACGTCAGACAAACGCTATAACACACAGCTGTGACGTCAGACAAACGCTATAACACGTATATGTGACGTCAGACAAACGCTATAACACACAGATGTGACGTCAGACAAACGCTATAACAATAACACACATATGTGACGTCAGACAAACGCTATGACAGGAACACACATATGTGACCTCAGAGAAACGCTATAACAGTAACACACATATGTGACGTCAGACAAACGCTATAACACACAGATGTGACATCAGACAAACGCAATAACATACAGCTGTGACATCAAACAAACGCTTTAACGTACAGTTGTGACATCAAATAAGATACAGCTACGGCATCAGCACTATATCATACAGTTGTGACTTCAGAAAATCTGATATCATGGATATTCAGCCCCATAAGATACAGAAACTGATACCAAATACATAATTACAACACCACAACATACAGAAACTGACATCAAGGACATACATCTCCATAAGATACAGAAATTGACATAAAACATACATAATATAAGATCACAACATAAAAAAAGTATGTAATGATGTACTGCAAGTATACATTATGACATGTAAGAAAGTATAGAATGACATACTTCAAGTACACATTATGACATGAAAGTAAGTATATAGTGACATACTTCAAGTACACATTATGACATGTAAAAAAAGTTAAGAATGACCATTATGACATGTAAGAAAGTATAGAATGATATACTTCAAGTACACATTATGACATGTAAGAAAGTATAGAATGACATACTTCAAGTAAACGTTAGGACATGTAAGAAAGTATAGGATGACATACTTCAAGTAAACGTTAGGACATGTAAGAAAGTATAGGATGACATACTTCAAGTAAACATTATGACATGAAGGAAAGTATAGAATGACATACTTCAAGTAAACATTATGACATGTAGAACAGTATAGAATGACATACTTCAAGTACACATTATGACATGTAAGAAAGTATAGAATGACATACTTCAAGTACACATTATGACATGTAAGAAACTATAGAATGACATACTTCAAAGTACACATTATGACATGTAAGAATGTATAGAATGACATACTTCAAGTATACATTATGACATGTAAGAAAGTATAGAATGACATACTTCAAGTACACATTATGACATGTAGTAGAATGACATACTGCAAGTACACAATGACACGCATGACACTTACATGGAACACATCGTGTGTTAATGATGTCAAAGCAACACAGACAGAATGCTATGGGGTGAAATCACGGTTTAGTTGCGGGCAACGTCTCATTGACGAGATTCTGAATCTTTTGTTTTTATAAACACAAAGTTGTACACTTAAAAGTGTCAAAGCTGACCGAAAGAAAACATGGCAATATGTAATACGAATCGTACAAAGGTGAAGGACGGAAATTGACTTTGTTAGCTTTTGATTAAAACGTTTAACTGTTTTCCAAAGGCACAGGCCCGACAGTTGTTTGAATCCATGAAACCTTTTGATAAAAGACAACAGTATTTGGAAATACAATAGTTATACAGTTTTTTGCTACGCAGCTTAAAGGTAAGACACTTGTTTATACAGGTAAGACAGTTGCTTATACATGTAAGACACTTGTTTATACAAGCCAGACAATTGCTTATACAAGTAAGACACTTGTTTATACAACTTAGACATTTGCTTATACAAAGACACTTGTTTAAGAAATAAGACACTTGTTTATACGTAAGACAGGTTATACAAGACACTTGTTTATACAAATAAGAAACATGTTTATACTACTAAGACAGTTGCTTATACAAGTAAGACAGTTGTTTATACAAATAAGAAACATGTTTATACAACTAAGACAGTTACGTATACAAGTAAGACACTTGATTATACAAATAAGACACTTGTTTATACAACTAAGACAGTTACATATATAAGTAAGACACTTATTTATACAACTAAGACAAGTATAGACACTTTTTAAACAAGTAAGACAATTGTTTATACAATAAGACTAAGACACTTGTTTATACAAGTAAGACACAAATAAGTATTTTTACAAATAAGACACTTGTTTATACAAGTAAGACACTTGTTTATACAAATAAGACACTTGTTTATACAAATAAGACACTTGTTTATACAAATAAGACACTTGTTTA
>JAXRKP010000779.1:10000-22500 GCA_037039925.1 Doris montereyensis | reverse complement strand
TTCAACTGTGGAGTAGTGCAGTAGAGTTAGTACAGATTGAGTAGTGAAAAGTTTTCAGAGAAAGGTAATCCAAAAATCAACAATAAGATTTCTTAGAAACACATTTACAAATGATATGTTGAAAACAGTTCCTTCTGTGCATGTGTGGCGGGTTTATCGCGATCACACCTGTAACATCCCTCCATCCTCCCCTCTCCCTCATAAAAACACAAAACAAAACTAAAGAAAACAACGAATCCACATCAATCCCAAACCCTTTCACTTACCCAGCAAAACAAAACAAGCACGTTTTATACATGTATTATACCCATCAATCCTCTATTTGCGTGTCTGTTTGTTTAGTTCTTTATCAACCAGTCAACCAGCCGATGAACCAACCAACCAACAAATATATCCATCAATTAATCAATCAATTAATCAATCAATTAATCTATCAATTAATCAATCAATTAATCAATCAATTAATCAATCAATTAATCTATCAATTAATCAATCGGTCAATACCACCTTTCAATCAATCAATCAACCAATACATCAACCAATTAATTGACTAACCAATCAATGAATCAACCAGCCAATCAATCAATCAATCTATCAATCAATCAATCAATCAACCAATATTTTTTTATCTATCTATCAATCTATCTATCTATCTTTCTATTTATCCATCCATCCACTCATCCATCCATCTATCCAGTTATCTATCTATCTATCTATCTATCTATCTATCTATCTATCTATCTATCTATCTATCTATCTATCTATCTATCTATCTATCTATCTATCTATCTATCTATCTATCTATCTATTCATTTATCTATCTATCTATCTATCTATCTATCTATCTATCTATCTATTCATATCTATCTATCTATCTATCTATCTATCTATCTATCTATCTATCTATCTATCTATCTATCTATCTATCCATCCATTATCTATCTATCTATCTATCTATCTATCTATCTATCTATCTATCTATCTATCTATTCATTTATCTATCTATCGATCTATCTATCTTCTATCTCTTTAGTGTCATTACAATCATCATCATCATCCCCATCCTCATCATCATCATCATAATCATCATCATCATTATCAACAAGAAGAAGAAGAAGAAGAAGAAGAAGAACAACGATACCACTTTTGGACATAATTTAACACGATTAGTGCAATAAACATCACAAAATTATAACAACAAAACTAAATGCAATAACAATGACGACAACAACAATACATACAGAAAAAACAGCAGCACACCGACAACAACAACAACAACAACAATAACAACTACGTTAAACCGACTACAACCACGAAAACAAAAGATGCTGTAATAGCAGCATAAAATAGCAGCAGAAGCAAGAGCAATACATACCACCACCACCCCCAACCACAACATCAATAACATTAAATACAAACAAACAAACATACAAACAAACAAACAAGAATTTAACAGCTAACAGACACACTCATTTCCACGTGTCATGGAGTATCTTCCAGCCAAACTATCGCTTATTTTTCCTTTGTTATCAAAGCTGATTGATGCTCTAGTGTTTACTTATCACCGAATTATCGTTTACTTTTCCCTTTAAAATTTTTTTTTATTCACCAAAGCTGATATTCTAGTGCTTACTCCTCAATCAGTGTTTAGACGAAATTCATCCATTGCATCATTTATCAAATAGTTGTACACTGGGCTTAGTCCTGCCAGCAACCAAGCTTTAATGACCGGACTCGAGTTTGGCTTTTCGATTTGCTTTCTCCCACACCCACAGCTAAGGTGAATTCGGGGTTTTGGTGTTTTTTAAATATTTTTTTGCCCAGACCACTCTGTAAACAGTCAATGGGTCTTTAAGGTACGCAGAGTGTTGTAACTTGCACACGGGACCTCCATTTTATCGTCCATCTCCGATGAGGATTAGGTCCTGTCCATTACCTGGATCAGGGGTAGGAGGTCTCTCTCTCTCTCTCTCTCTCTCTCTCTCTCTCTCTCTCTCTCTCTCTCTCTCTCTCTCTCTCTCTCTCTCTCTCTTCTTTCTCTCTTCATTTTTCTCAGTCCTACATGTCTGTCAGTCAGTCTCTAATTGTCTCTATCGTCTCTCTATGTGTATGTCTCTAATTGTTTCTATCGTCTGTCTGTTTGTATGCCTCTGTCTCTATCATCTGTCTGTTTGTTTGCCTCTGTCTCTATCGTCTGTCTGTTTGTATGTCTCAAATTGTCTCTATCGTCTGTCTGTTTGTTTGACTCTGTCTCTATCGTCTGTCTGTTCGTATGCCTCTATCTCTATCATCTGTCTGTTTGTTTGCCTCTGTCTCTATTGTCTGTCTGTTTGTATGTCTCAAATTGTCTCTATCGTCTGTCTGTTTGCTTGCCTCTGTCTCTATCGTCTGTCTGTTTGTATGTCTCAAATTGTCTCTATCGTCTGTCTGTTTGTTTGCCTCTGTCTCTATCGTCTGTCTGTTCGTATGCCTCTGTCTCTATCATCTGTCTGTTTGTTTGCCTCTGTCTCTATTGTCTGTCTGTTTGTGTGTCTCAATTGTCTCTATCGTCTGTCTGTTTGTTTGCCTCTGTCTCTATTGTCTGTCTGTTTGTATGTCTCAAATTGTCTCTATCGTCTGTCTGTTTGTTTGCCTCTGTCTCTATCGTCTGTCTGTTTGTATGTCTCCAATTGTCTCTATCGTCTGTCTGTTTGTATGTCTCCAATTGTCTCTATCGTCTGACTTTGTATGTCTCCAATTGTCTCTATCGTCTGTCTGTTTGTATGTCTCAAATTGTCTCTTTCGTTTGTCTGTTTGTATGTCTCAAATTGTCTCTATCGTCTGTCTGTTTGTACGTCTCCAATTGTCTCTATCGTCTGTCTGTTTGTATGTCTCCAATTGTCTCTATCGTCTGTCTGTTTTGTATGTCTCAAATTGTCTCTATCGTCTGTCTGTTTGTATGTCTCCAATTGTCTCTATCGTTTGTCTGTTTGTATGTCTCAAATTGTCTCTATCGTCTGTCTGTTTGTATGTCTCCAATTGTCTCTATCGTCTGTTTGTTTGTATGTCTCTCATTGTCTCTATCGTCTGTCTGTTTGTATGTCTCCAATTGTCTCTATCGTCTGTCTGTTTGTATGTCTCTGTTGTCTCTATCGTCTGTCTGTTTGTATGTCTCAATTGTCTCTTTGTATCGTCTGTCTGTTTGTTTGTACTCTGTCTCTATCGTCTGTCTGTTTGTACGTCTCCAATTGTCTCTATCTCTCTTGTCTGTTTGTCTCAAATTGTCTCTATCGTCTGTCTGTTTGTATGTCTTCAATTGTCTCTATCGTCTGTCTGTTTGTACGTCTCCAATTGTCTCTATCGTCTGTCTGTTTGTACGTCTCCAATTGTCTCTATCGTCTGTCTGTTTGTATGTCTCAAATTGTCTCTATCGTCTGTCTGTTTGTATGTCTCCAATTGTCTCTATCGTCTGTCTGTTTGTATGTCTCAATTGTCTCTATCGTCTGTCTGTTTGTATGTCTCCAATTGTTTCTATCGTCTGTCTGTTTGTACGTCTCTTCTCTATCGTCTGTCTGTTTGTACGTCTCCAATTGTCTCTATCGTCTGTCTGTTTGTATGCCTCAATTGTCTCTATCGTCTGTCTGTTTGTACATCTCCAATTGTCTCTATCGTCTGTCTGTTTGTATGTCTCTCTATTCTGTCTCTCTCTCTATCATCTGTCTCTATCGTCTGTCTGTTTGTATGTCTCAAATTGTCTCTATCGTCTGTCTGTTTGTATGTCTCAAATTGTCTCTATCGTCTGTCTGTTTGTATGTCTCAAATTGTCTCTATCGTCTGTCTGTTTGTTTGCCTCTGTCTCTATTGTCTGTCTGTTTGTACGTCTCCAATTGTCTCTATCGTCTGTCTGTTTGTATATCTCTCATTGTTTCTATCGTCTGTCTGTTTGTATGTCTCAAATTGTCTCTATTGTCTGTCTGTTTGTATGTCTCCAATTGTCTCTATCGTCTGTCTGTTTGTATGTCTCCATTTGTCTCTATCGTCTGTCTGTTTGTATGTCTCCAATTGTCTCTATCGTCTGTCTGTTTGTATGTCTCCAATTGTCTCTATCGTCTGTCTGTTTGTATGTCTCCAATTTTCTCAATCGTCTGTCTGTTTGTATGTCTCCAATTTTCTCTATTGTCTGTCTGTTTGTATGTCTCCATTTGTCTCTATCGTCTGTCTGTTTGTATGTCTCCAATTGTCTCTATCGTCTGTCTGTTTGTATGTCTCCAATTGTCTCTATTGTCTGTCTGTTTGTATGCTCCAATTATCTCTATCGTCTGTCTGTTTGTATGTCTCAAATTGTCTCTATTGGTCTGATTGTTTGTATGTCTCCAATTGTCTCTATCGTTTGTCTGTTTGTATGTTTCCAATTGTCTCTATCGTCTGTTTATTTGTATGTCTCTCATTGTCTCTATCGTCTGTCTGTTTGTATGTCTCCAATTGCCTCTATCGTCTGTTTATTTGTATGCCTCTCATTGTCTCAATCGGCTGCCTGTTTGTATGTTTCGTATTGTCTCTCTCGTCTGTCTGCCAGTCTGCCATTGTCTCTATCGTGTTTCTATCTATCAGTTTATCCATCTATTTCCAATCCATCCCAACCTCCAAAACCCTTTTTTTATTACTCCTTTCTCATGATTCATTACAGACATACGTAACTATGTCCACATTCCATCACACTGACTGACACACACACACACACAACACACATGAACAGACACACCGATTGCTAGCTGTGTGACCTTCAGAAAGGGCACCTGGCTCACGGCTCACCTTATCAGTCAGCAAATACGTCAGGTAGAAATGGCCCAAGTAGTTAACTCCGAAGCATCTCTCCAAGCCATCGTCTGTGGTAGCCTTTGGACCCATGTATGCTGTGGATAGAAGGGACGAGGTAGGTGCAGGGTTAAAGTTAATGTCAACCTCTTAACTCACTCATATAATACAGGTATAATATAAGGGGCTCAAGGGCGCAGGCGCGCGCGTGTGTGTTTTGGGGGACTGGGGGAGTGGGGGTGGGGGTGGGCCGGGTGTGTATTTGGAAAATTGGGTAGGTAGTGTTAAATGTGTAGTCGTTGCGTAAGAAAAGGCGATTATAGTAAACACAACTTGACGTGATTGGATTTGACTGATTTGATTTGATTTGACGTGATTGGATTTGATTTGATTAGATTTGATTTGATTTGATGATTTGATTTTGCCCACATCCACAACTAAGGTGAACCCAGTTTTTGTTGTTGTTGGTAGGATCTTTAATTCTAGCCATACAATCAAAGGATCTTTAACGTGCACAGAGTATTGCAATTTGCACACAGGAGCTCCTTTTTCATCGTCCGTCGTCTCTCGATGGGTCAATGTGCCACTTCATTTACCCGGATCAGGGGATGGGCTTCACCTGAAAAACTCGAGAATTCTTTTTTCAACCTGTCTGGCACAAACCAACGACCTTTTTGGCTGAGATGCACACACCTTATCTCTGAATCACGTATCTCTGTGAGTGTTGGGTGGATAGAAAGTTAGATTTGATAACGGTGTATATTAGAAAAGGCATTTACAGAAAACACAGGTTGCAGGTTTGGCCCTTCACCTCACGAAGGTACCCATTTATTTTTACTCGTCGTCGGCTTACAACCAAATTGTCCTAACTACACAATTGACGATACTGGAGTTGTGATCATCATCAACATCATCATCATCATCATCATCATCATCATCATCTAAAAAGAAACTGGTAGCCAAGGTCAGTCTACGTATGTCACAAAATTCGCTTACAATTTGTCCCAACTCTGGATTCTCGTTCCACCTGAGAGCTTTAGAGATTATTTTCTCACTACGTGTTTAGGTGCAGACACTAGTTAGGACAGGATAACTCTGAGACAAGAACTCGGATCCAGTGCGGGAGTACGAGTCCAGTATCTTTCCCTAAAAAACACAAGTAAAACTACAACTCGGATCCAGTGGGGGAGTACGAGTCCAGTATCTTTCCCCTAAAAAACACAAGTAAAACTACAACTCGGATCCAGTGGGGGAGTAAGTCCAGTATCTTTCCCTAAAAAACACAAGTAAAACTACAACTCGGATCCAGTGGGGAGTACGAGTCCAGTATCTTCCCCTAAAAAAAAACAAGTAAAACTACAACTCGGATCCAGTGGGGGAGTACGAGTCCAGTATCTTCCCTAAAAAAAAACAAGTAAAACTACAACTCGGATCCAGTGCGGGAGTATGAGTCCAGTATCTTCCCTAAAAAAACACAAGTAAAACCACAACTCGGATCCAGTGCGGGAGTACGAGTCCAGTATCTTTCCTAAAAAACACAAGTAAAACCACAACTCGGATCCAGTGGGGGAGTATGAGTCCAGTATATTTCCCCAAAGAAACACAAGTAAAACCACAACTCGGGGGCCTTGGGCGTGTCTGGCTCACTTTCGGTTTAGAGTTTCGGTTTCGGTTTAGAGTTTCGGTTTCTTTATGAGAGCCTTTGAGATATCCCGCACAACCCTCTATGTTCCGCTCCAACTCACGCAGAGTATCTCAAAACCCTATACTAAAAATATTCTTAGGCGAAGATTTCGCTCAGCCTCAAACCTACGAAAAAGCTTCTATAACAATAATTTGAAAAATGCCTGAGGGCAGTATTCCGTCTATTTTTTCCCTTATAAAAGAATATTAATCTAGATTGGAAAGAGCAAAGAACTAGAAATAAATCACCAATATTACCGAAATCAATCAGAGGTTTAATTATTGGTAAATCCCTGATCTATTAGATTATGATAAATTAATCCTTTATGGAAGTCTTTATTTCAAACAAAATATAAGATAAGGAAAAGTGGGTTTGATAATAATCCAGATAAGAAGATAATATTCAATATGTTTAATAATAGAGAGAGTATTATATAAAAAAAAGATATTTTTCCCTATAAAGTAATAAAAGAAATAGGAAAAACAAATCCATCAAAAAATCCAATCAACTGCGAATACTTTGAAGATGGTATTCAAATAATTGATCCAAAATATTTAAAATCAAGTGATAAAAATCAAATGATATTTGATGATGTGTTGTTAGAAAAACAAAACAAGTGTAATGATTATTACACACGTGGTAGACATTCGAATACTGATTGTTTTTGTTTGTCTCAAAATTATTTTAGACTTCCAAGGGGGACTATTCAAGAAAATAGTAACTTTATATGTCTATTCAAACAAGATAATAACAATCTACAACATATATATCAAGATCATGTTTCAACGGATATAGATTATGATAAATTTAAAAGGCTGTGTGAATACTGTTGGTTTAATCCTTATAACTTTCTAACAACCCATACACCGTAAGGTAGAATAGGAACTGATAAAGAAAGAAAGAACATAATACCCCCAGAACATATGAAACAAGGAGTACAGACCAATTATTAAGAATAACAAGTAATGGAGATGAGACAGCTGAAGATGTAGATATCTCAATGGAAGAACTTCAAACAGCTATAAGAAAAGTGAAATTAGGGAACAGCCCCAGGAGCAGATCAAGTTTATCCAGAAATGATTAAAAACCAAGGGAGAGAGGCGTACAAACTACTACATGCAATATGTCAACAAGCATGGAAGTCCAAAAAGCTGCCAGACTACTCAGCGTACCAGGAAAAGTGTATGCCAGTATTCTGGAAATGAGACTAAGGAAAAGAGTAGAGGATCAGATTGAAGAACACCAGAGTGGATTTAGACCAGGAAAAAGTGTACAAGATCACATATTTACAATAAGACAAATAATAGAAACATTCATTGAGAGAAACATTTACTTGCACCTGTGTTTTATTGACTTAGAAAAGGCATTTGACACTGTGAGGAGAGACGAACTATGGCATTCCTTAAAAGAACACAACGTAGGGCAAAATTTAATAGAAGCCATTGAAAGTTTTTACAATAAACCAACATGTGCAGTGAGAGTAGCTGGAAATGTATCTGAAGAATTTGATGTAGATATAGGAGTAAGACAGTGTTGTGTCCGAAGTCCTCTTTTGTTTATCACATTTATGGATTCAGTTGCAAAGGCATCCTCAAACAGGAAGAAAATGAATGTAGGTATATGGAAGCTCAAACCAGTAAATGTATCAATGCTTTCATTTGCTGGTGATTTAGGTCTGTTTGGAAAATCAGATAGGGACCTCCAGTCAAATATCAACATAATGAATAATGAATTAAATAAAAGAGGAATGAGAGTAAATGCAAAGAAAACCAAAGGGAAGCTAAAACACAAAATCTTAATTTAGGCAGGGAGAATTTAGAACAAGTTCAAAACTACAATTACCTAGGAGTAATGATTAACTCAGAGGGAAAACTAAGAGAAGAAATCAGCCAGAGAATCCAAAAGGCAAGTGCAATATATAATCATCTAGGAAAGGCATTTGTAGGTAAACAAGAATTGTCAACAAAAACCAAAATGGCAGTATACAACACAGTTTATTGTCCTACTCTCCTCTATGGCAGTGAAGCCTGGACATTATACAGCAGGAATACAGTAGAGTGCAGGCAGCCGAAATGAAATATATCAGAAAAGTAGTAGGGAAAACTAAAAGAGACAAAATCAGAAACACAACAGTAAGAGATCAAACCAAAGCAGGTAGCATAAAAACTAAGATAGAAATGAATCAACTGAGATGGTTTGGGCATGTTAACAGAATGAATGACAATAAAATAGCAAAATCAGTATACAGTGCTAAAACTCAAGGTAAAAAGACCAAAAGGCAGATCTCGGAGAAAGTGGGAAGAAGATATAAAAGAGGCATTAACGCAAAGAAATTTAACTTTCACACGGAAGGAAACAGAAACTGTCAGGACAGGGCAGCCTGTAGAAAGATCATCTCGGGCATCTGAACCCATACACCGGAAGGTAGAATGGGAACTGATAAAGAAAGAAAGAATAACTTTTTAACAATAGATAATTCATCACAATTAAAGAATGGTAAATATAGACATAATTTGGATAATTTCTAATTCCTAAAATGTGTGACCCTTTTTTTTTGCCAAGTAAAAAATGGATAATTAAATTGGAAAAGAAATAATTGAAAAACGTAATCAATTAATTAAGACTACATCTCCTAAAGAAAATCATCAAATCATAGTTAGCAGAAATACATCTGTCTTGACTACAAACTTTTATCCTCCATTACAACTTAATCCAAATAGACAACACGAGATCGCACTCGTGGACTTGGAGAGTTACTTCAACTTCCCAAACATTTCATCTTATAATAATGTAATAGAATACACTAAAGGATAAAACAAAAGAACTTATTATTCTTGTTGGGTTGTATGAATTTAACAGTTTGAATAAATAGATAGAAAGACAGTTACAAACGAATGACGACAAAGACGCATTTCAATTCATCGCCAATCTAAATATCTTTAAATCTATATAAGATATAAAAGAAGGATTTAAAGTTAAATTTACACATAATAAAAGCATCAAAAATATTTTAGGATTTACTAAAGACGAGTATAAAGCAGGAATGCACGAATCAGAAAATATCGTAAACACCCTAGCTATAAATAGTATTTTCATTCACATTAATATTATTAATGGTTCAATTGTAAGTGGTTCACAATCCTCGGTTATAGATTATTTTTCCCCAAGTTTCTTCAGGTTATAAAATCATCCAGACTCCCATCAATCCTATATATTTACCAGTAACATTAGATGACATATTAAATTATATATTTATGCATATCAATAAGATCTGCTGTAAAAATCTCATCATATCAGTGTACCATATCATGCGGGGATCTCAGGGTGTATTCAGAGGACACAGCAAGATTGAAAGACAAGTGAAAAAGTGAAAAGGAAAGAAAGGATCTACCAGTCGGAGCGCCTGTCAACTTCCTTGACATCGACTGGAACCCCTCCCTACCACCCCCACCCCACCAATAACCTGGTCAACAGCAGGGTTGGATAAATCGTTGAAATGTAGACCGAGATGAAACCAATCTGTGATTAACGGCGGGTATAAACAAAGGCAGACATTGGGCATAACGCAGAGGTCATTTGGAAAGAGGAAGGCATATATCTCATTGACACACACACACACACATACACATCAACACATATACACATTTGCACACATACACACTCATACACAAAAATACACACCCACATACATACATACACATTCACACAAAAACACACACACACACACCCACGCACACACACATACACTCACAAACATACACACGCACACACACACTTACCTACACAAGCATACACATCTACATACATATAATCGCAACAATATAGGCGCTGAAGAGTGACAGACAGCAAGAATAGTTGGCTTCTTTGAAAGTGTGTTCTCTTTTTACATGGCAAGGTGATGAGCACCGATGTGGTGGTCGCGGGTTAGTTTCTGTCTGGAGCCTGAAGATTTATTTCTTTTTATTCCTTTGTTGTAGACTCATCTTTGTCTGTGGCGTGAAGGACTCCAGGTGATCCAGAGGGCCTCCCAACTAGAAGGTCGTGGGTTTGAATCGCTGTCAAATTGAACAGTTTCCTCGAGTATTTCGGGTGTCCCCCTCCTCCCCTCCCCCAGGTCCAGGGTAGGTTGATCGACACTTAGTTTCATCAGAGATGGACGATAAAGGAGGTTCCATATGCAGACCAAACCTTGATTAGCACATGAACCATCAGTCACTTTTAGTTTCTACTTTATTAGCACGTAGACAATCATTAACTTTCAGATATAGTTTTAAATTTCTAACGAGAAAGTCAAAGTTCTAGGTGTAACTTTCCTTATCTTTGTTGTCTCAAAACTCATTTCCGATACACGTATAGATAATTAGACTCTGACTTTCTCATGGTTATGTCGCGACCTGGTCTTCGAGCCTGAACTTGTGCGGAAATACGGACTATAAATCCATTTTTATCTTCACTATGCTAAAGATAGCTAAATTCCCAATTTAAAAAAAACCAGACTGACACGTATCTTCATCTTTTCTCACGTTGTACTATGCATGAGGTTTAGACTTAGATTGTAACAATCTTCTAGAAAATATGTTTGTAGATTTAGCATTAAGATTCTAATGCAATGTTGTATCTGTTTAGAGTTAGATCTGAATCTGATTTCGTTAGATTTAAACCGTGTTTTTGTAATTGTGGAGTTTAGATCTAGATTTAGACCGACAGAGAGGTATCGAGATCTAAGTACAACCAATTCTCTGATGATTATAAGATCAAGAAAGTCAGGGACCGGTCGATATCATATTAGGAAAAGTACCGGTTGTCCGTCACCGTTGCTACACAATGTATCCCTCCCCCCTTTTTTGTACATACACATACGTCTTAAAATAGATCCCGTTTTTCCAACTTTATCGAAGTTCTACCATTGCCATAATGACACGACACTTAAATAGTGACTTCTCCATGGATTTTACCAAATATCTTGACATCTCAGGAGTGATAAACCTTTCCAATAGCAGAAATGTATGCTGACGTCGTTTTCAAACCAATAGGAACGGTTGGTTTCATTGACATTTTCATGCTCACTACATGCGGTGTTCTCATGGTGACTTAAGAGTAAACACAGGAGGAAGAAAGACGTATAGAAACGAAAGGAAAAAGAAATAAGAAATACCAGTCTCTCTCTCTCCCCCCACCCCCTCCCCGCCATCCGCCAACCTTTCAAACTTTCACAACGGACAAGGCACTATTTTCGTGATAAACACCGCTGAAAAAACAAACCAAACCAAACCAAACGAATTTAAATATAAAACACGTGACAGCCTTGCCAATCGTCTGCTATCAAAACGTCATTTGGACATGACACCACGTGGCTTCTATCAGCAGCTCAAAATAGCATACTTTGGCAGTCTGTTGCACACGTCATCGCCAAAATATTGAATGCTGTTTACATCAGCTAGCGTGTGTTGTAGAGCAGATTAAAGGTATTTTACGGTTTGCGGCGTAAAAGAAAGCGGGTCAAATTTGTACTCAAGTTGCCTGCATAGGCTTAGATCTACATATTTTAGTGAGACGGAAGTAATATATTCACAATCCCTTACCCTGAAGAAGCCCTCCCAGCCCCTGTCCCCACCCCCCACCCGTCCCACCATGGTGTGGGGGTAGGGAGTTCAGGAAAAGGGATTGTGGATATATTTCTTCTGTCTCACTAAAATATGTAGATCTAAGCCGATACGGACAACGAATACAAATTTGATTCACTTTCTTTTACGCCGCTAAACCGTAAAATTACCGAAATAAAGATCTAGAGCTAGATTTTAGATCTAATGAATATGGAGGTAAGGAAAATTATATTAACATTAGAGTTGGACAGAATCATGATGTTATCTAGATCTAGATTTTGTTTCTTTCTTCTTTCATTATCGATTCCCATAATATCTTTAGATGTATCGGTTCAGATGCCTGAGATGATCTTTCTCTAGAATGCCCTGTCCTGGCATTTTCTGTTTCCTTAGAGAAAATTTATGATATAAAAAAAAAA
>JAXRKP010000779.1:0-2500 GCA_037039925.1 Doris montereyensis | reverse complement strand
GAGGCATGATAAAAGGAGAAGATGGTACAGCAAGATGGCAATGCCAATCTGGAAAGACAGAAGAGTACCCAGAAACACGAAGTTTGAATTCCTGAAATGTCTAAATTGACCAGCAGTGCAACACCTGGGCATTCAGGAAGGAGTATGAAGACATATACCTGGGCATTCAGGAAGGAGTAGAAGACAGAGATCTGGGCATTCAGGAAGGAGTAGGAAGACAGAGATCTGTATTCAGGAAGGAGTATGAAGACAGAGACCTGGGCATTCAGGAAGGAGTATGAAGACAGATACCTGGAAATTCAGGAGGGACATGAAAGACAGAGACCTGGGGTATTCAGGAAGGAGTATGAAGACAGATACCTGGAAATTCAGGAGAAGTATGAAGACAGAGACCTGGGCATTCAGAAGGAGTGTATGAAGACAGATACCTTGGAAATTCAGGAGGGAGGCGAAGACAGAGACTGGGGCACCAGAAGGAGTAATGAAGACAGAGACGGGGCATTCAGGGAGAAGTATGAAGACAGAGACGTGGGCATTCAGGAAGGAGTAGGTGAAGACAGACCTGGGTATTCAGGGAGAAGTATGAAGACATATATCTGGGAATTCAGGAAAGAGTATGAAGACAGACGCCTGGGCATTTAGGAAAGAGTCTGAAGGCTCAGCATTCAGGAAAGAGGCATGAAGACAGAGGCATTCAGGAAAAGAGTATGAAAACAGAGGTCTGGGCATTCAGGAAAGAGTATGAAAACAGAGGCCTGGCATTCAGGAAAGAGTATGAAGACAGAGGTCTGGTAATCAGAAAGAGTATGAAGACAGAGAACTGGGCATTCAGGAAGAGTATGAAGACAGAGATTTGGCACTGCAGAAGGAGGATGAAGACGTTACTTGTAGCTCTGAAGGAAATTTCCCGTAGTAAGTGAAAACCCATGACGTAATCGATCTTAATGTCTGCTGAGCCTAATGAGTCTGTGACACCCTAGTATCGATTCGTTATATCTGGAAGGAGAATAGCTTTATCTCATAGTTTGCAGAATCGTATCGAAGCCTGAATTGTCTTGAATGTTCTGGAAACGTTCGTTTTCTTGAAGAGTCTATGTTTTTAAGAATAAAGGTAGTCTATCTACGATTGGGGGAGTGCGAGAAATAGATTCGACAAGTGCGAGAAGAATACATGTGATTCCACCTTTATATGCCAGCGATGATTGCTTCTCCTCATTAATTGATTGTCATTTGTAAGGTATAATAAACAGTTTTGTTGTAATTATTAATTGAGCATTCCAGAATTGTGTCTACGCCTTTGTCAACATTTAAATATGTAGTAAACTGCGTATTCCATATATTCCTTTGTAACCGAGAAATTAGATCTAGTAACAATGAAATGTTTCGTGGATCCACAAGTAAAACAATGTTTTCTCAATCAATTAAAATACTGATTTGCTCAAAGATTTTACTCGCTAAGAGCCTAAAGCAGGCTATTTGAAAATTTACATGAGAAACATGGGTGTTGTGGTGCAGAAGTTCCTGATTGTAGAGCTTTGCAGTCTGAGATGAATTATATATATATATATATATATATATATATATATATATATATATATATATATATATATATATATATATATATATATATATATATATATATATTTATATATCTATATATATATATATATATATATACATATTATATATATATACAAGCATGCCCGTAGACAATGATGGTTATGTTTACCCTTTTACCACATTCGTTGGGTTTTTTTTCAACGATGTACTAAACATATGTTACTGGGTGCAGGGTGACATCAAGTACCGATACAGTATTCGATACTTCGGTTAGGCGGACTTTTCATTGCATATTAATGACCGGAAGTGAGGAAATGAATAACAATAACAAAGTTTCGTGGATCGCAGGCAAAACAATCTTTTTCCATATCAATTAAAATACTGATTTGACCCAAGAGTTTATTCGCTAAGAACCTAAAGCAGGCTATTTGAAATCTTTGTGATATATTCCATGTTTCTTGACACACTCCTCCTATTTTGCTGTGTAAGTTGTACATGAAGATAAACACACAGAGTACGCTACTCTAGCTATGATTAAACCTGCCGGCATCAGCATCTCATACACCAAAAAAACAAAACAACCCAACCCCCAAACAAAACATTGAGTTGTGCAAACACACTCACCCACATCTATGATATCATCAAATGATATGTATACACACGTGAACACATACACACACACATTTCGGAAAGTCAGAGAGAGAGAGAGAGAGAGAGAGAGAGAGAGAGAGAGAGAGAGAGAGAGAGAGAGAGAGAGAGAGAGAGAGAGAGAGAGAGAGAGAGAGAGAGAGAGAGAGAGAGAGAGAGAGAGAGAGAGAGAGAGAGGGGGGGAGAGAGATAAAGAGAGAGACAGACACAGAGAGACAGAGACAGAGGGAGGGGATATATATATATATATATATATATATATATATATATATATACATATATAAATATATAT
>JAXRKP010000778.1:115000-220833 GCA_037039925.1 Doris montereyensis | reverse complement strand
CACAATTCATACACTACCTTGACTTTCATCATCTGAGTCTTCTTGAGTGTCCAGCATCTTAACAATGGATGACAACTTTCAGAAAGAAATGAAAATTGGTTATATAAAAATGTGTTCCCATACACTACCTTTATATCAATCAATAAAGCAAAGAAAACAAAAATCTATTCACGTACTCTAGGTTCATATCAATAAAGAAAAGACGACATATTACAACTCTTTCAGGACTGTTATGGCCCATGGAGTTGAAGCATATTCAAGTTTCTATAGCGCAAAGCAGAATATAGCCTCCTGGAGAGGACAGCAGTTTATCGAAAGTTTTTCTTCCCGCTGGTGCTGGTACTCATTTGCATCTGGGTCCAGTGAGGAAATGTGTGTTGCATGAAATGTGTGTTGCATGGAATGTGAGCTGCATGAAATGTGAGTTGCATGAAATGTGTGTTGCATGAAATGTGAGTTGCATGAAATGTGAGTTGCATGAAATGTGTGTTGCATGAAATGCGTGTTGCATGAAATGTGTGTTGCATGAAATGTGTGTTGCATGAAATGTGAGTTGCATGAAATGTGTGTTGCATGAAATGTGTTGCATGAAATGTGTGTTGCATGAAATGTGTATTGCATGAAATGTGTGCTGCATGAAATGTGTGTTGCATGAAATGTGTATTGCATGAAATGTGAGTTGCATGAAATGTGTATTGTATGAAATGTGTATTGCATGAAATGTGAGTTGCATGAAATGTGAGTTGTATGAAATGTGACATGAAATGTGTGTTGCATGAAATGTGAGTTGTGAAATGTGTGTTGCATGAAATGTGTATTGTATGAAATGTGTGTTGCATGAAATATGTATTGCATGAAATGCGAAGTTGTATGAAATGTGTGTTGCATGAAATGTGAGTTGCATTAAATGTGTGTTGCATGAAATGTGTTAAATGTTTTGCATGAAAATATGTATTGTATGAAATGTGAGTTGCATGAAATGTATTGCATGAAATGTGAGTTGCATGAAATGTGTGTTGCATGAAATGTGTTTTGCATGAAATACGAGTTGCATGAAATGCATGTGTTGCATGTTTCACCAAACACATTACCAGGATTTAAACCAAAAACCTCACATTCCTAGTGATTCCTATAACAGTGTCAATTTTAGCATTACCACGATTCAAACCTACAAGACCTCATAGTAACAGGCAGGCAGCTTTACCTTTGGTAAGAAATAATGTCACAAAGATGTAACCTACTTAATCTAGGAGATAATAATTGTTTGAGTTTAAAAACTTGTCAATCAAATCCAATAAATAAATATGTCGCCATAGACGAATCATTCTCTTGAAGCCATCATTGGTTTAGAAGAAACGGCATAGATGAAAGGTTACATAACAAGACAGATTATAGGATTGTTGGTAAAATAGATGTTATCTTTATCAAAGTCTAAAAGAAATCACCAAATTATCAAATAAATATGTTTTCTCAGCAGATAACTCACCTGTGCCTCGTTTTCTTTAAAAATAAGTAAAATCTTGCGCAAAGCAGTTTCTGATGCAGATGTCTTGAGCTGTTCATAGGCCTCAAGTAAACCTGAGAAACAATTTACAAAAGTATCAATTAGTTGAAACAGACATAGTATAAACTTCAATCAAATTTGAGGATAACTAGAGTATTTAATTTCATACCTGAATTTCTATCCAACATCCATTGTTGTAGCATGAAACCCACTCTACTCAGCGGTAGACAGTTTAAGAAAAACAAAAACATATCGAAATGAAAAAGATATTGACTGTCGCAAAAATGAAAAAGATATTGACTGTTGCAAAAATGAAAAAGATATTGACTGCTGCAAAAATGAAAAAGATATTGACTGCTGCAAAAATGAAAAAGATATTGACTGTTGCAAAAATGAAAAAGTTATTGACTGTTGCAAAAATGAAAAGATATTGACTGTTGCAAAAATGAAAAGATATTGACTGTTGCAAAAAATGAAAAGATATTGACTGTTGCAAAAATGAAAAGATATTGACTGCTGCAAAATTTCTAAGAAACATTTACCAAAGTATGAATCATAAATGTTATCATTAGTAATAAATAGGAACTCGCTGCTGAGACGCAACTCTCGCCAGAGTAATGTCTATTTATAAAATGTCATTTTCATCATTATCACATGAGTTAACATGTAACTTAACTCTCTCGGGTTCTAAGGTTTTAGAAAATAAGTTGCCAAATTATGGACTGCTTTTGATTAGTCCTTATTAAAGGTCAAAGAACCACACAAATGTAGACATGTTTGGTATGATTTTGTTTGGAATGAATTGATCTTTCTAGCTGACACAATCAAAATTTTGTTTGAATTAATGTCAACGACAACAGTGACCTACTTCTCGTTATTATTTTTAGACAAAATGCACAAATTTTACATGCAAAGAGAGAACAGTATAAAGGAAAAAACAATTTGTACATAGAATTGAAACATTTGTTTATTCTATTGATGACTAGAGATTCTCACATCTTCTCCAAATTTGAACGAAAATGGAGTACAAATAATGATTTTGCAAACATCTATCATGGAATGATAAGAAAGTGGAAAAAAACAGTAAAAGAAAATCAGGTGACTTAGCGAGTCGCAAAAAAATAGGAGTGAAAAGCTTATAAATTGACATGAACTGATGCTTTTTATATTCCAACTTGCTTTAGTGGGATATTACGAAAAAAGTGGATCATAAATAGTCCTTTCAATCAATAGAGACATTTAAAACTGTTTTGTAACAAGTCACACCTTGGGAAAATAATGCATGTCCCACAAAGACAAACTTTGAAAATAAATTGAAAAAAAAAAAAAAAAAAAGAGCTACCATAATGACTATTTTTTGTCATTGTTCTACAGAAAGGATCAATTTGACACTATAAACTACGTGAAAGGAAAAGCCCTTGAAAAGGAGGAAAAGGACATCTATAGAAGAAAAATACATTCTCAAGATGGAAAAATCAAAGGTAATCAAATGAACATGATTTGATTTGTGAAAGTCAACAAAAAGGAAAGAACAACTAGTTATAATAGTCTTCAGTATAATTACAATAATCTAAAAGATATCTAAAAAAGTAGTGCGTTTTGATTCCTTGGTCATTGAATAATTTAGAAACATTTATACATAAATAATTGAATGAGAAAAAAAACCGCTATGGAAAAAGGAAAATAAATATTTGGGAATACACATCGATGGCAAATTGACATGGTCAGATCACTCCTAACTCAACATTCAAAAAAGCAAATCAACGTCTACACTTTATGAGGAAACTCAATAGTTTAAACATTGATAACAAACCCTTAAACTATTTTATCAAACAATGATTGAGATCATATTATCTTGGTGCATTACAGCATGGGGTGGCAATCTGAGACAAAGTAATGAAAAAAGACTGGCTCGTTTTGTGGTGCTGAGGTGAAAGAATGTGTGGAGATGACTTTCTGAAAATCTCTCCTTCACAAAGAAAGACGTTTAAAGAAAATTAACTCTATTTTGAAATACAGAGATCACCCATTCCAGAAACAAATTTTATTTTCATCTGTCAGGGGGAGTACTTTTGAAATAGTGTAGTAAGGAGAGATATCGAAGGTCATTTTTATCACATTCTTTACAATTCCTTTTCCAACTCTTAACACAATATTTTGGAACTGTGCTTTAGTTATCAAATTATTTACATAGCTATGAATTTAGTGTGTCACGATAAGCGCTGGTCCTTGAAGGCAACTTAAGTACTAGAAGATGTGTAGACAGAGAGACAAAGAGTTGGAGGATAAGAGAGAGGGAGAGAGAGAGAGAGAGAGAGAGAGAGAGAGAGAGAGAGAGAGAGAGAGAAAGAGAGAGAGAGAGAGAGAGAGAGAGAGAGAGAGAGAAAGAGAGAGAGAGAGAGAGAGAGAGAGAGAGAGAGAGAGAGAGAGCATGAGAGAGAGAGAGAGAGAGAGAGAGAGAGAGAGAGAGAGAGAGAGAGAGAGAGAGAGAGAGAGAGAGAGAGAGAGAGAGAGAGAGAGAGAGAGAGAGAGACTCACATATACACACACACACGCACAATGAAGGACTACTTAACAAATTGGTAGTTGAGACATTCTATAATATATTTATACTATACTATATCTTTAAGTGCTCATTCACATTCTCAGAGTTTGTTGCAAAACAAAAATTTTAGAAAATATTTACCCTGATTTACTGTGATATGTACGTCTTTTTTATCCCTTCTTTGGCAAAAACAATACAAAACTCATATTTATAATGAAAATACTGACAATGTCAATGACCCACTTTGTCATCGTTCAAAAATGTTCGAATCTCCTTTAGTTGAACTCAAGAGAGTTAAATTTAAATGGTTACGTAGTACAATAACAGTAAGAAAAAAAGAGGGTGTACAATAAAATAGAAGCAAATATACTTTTCACCGGCTTTGACAGAAGATTTCTCACTGTTTCTTCAAATTCTTTGTACCCTGCTCTGGTTGTTAAATAAAAAAATAATCATCAAAACAAAATTTTCAAAAATTTGAATTTGAAATTCACAATCAAACAGGCATTTAAAATTAAAATTAAAATTAAAATTAAAATATCTTTTATTTTCTAACTTACCATTTTGTGAAAAAGTAAGAATTCACCTTTCCACATAATATGTTACTATGGCATTACTTTTTAATCTAACAGCAAAAAATGTCACTTTCTCTGAAACCCAAGCCTCTTGCACTAATGTAATACACATACACATTTGTCAACAACATTGAATAACAAACATTTGTATACACAAAAACTGTAGGCCTTTAAGGGCGCCTTCTGAAGTGATTTTTTTGCTTTTTGAGTTTTTGTTAATCTGTTTAGTATATATATATGAGCAACTGTCAAAATATAGTCATCCTATATTATTTTGAAAATTTACATGATAACAAAAAAAAACTGATGTCATTCTATCAACATTGACAAGAGGAACCTGTGTGCCAAATATTACACAAATCAGTCTGTAAATGACGGAGGAGACAGAAATTTAGTGTGAAACTACATTTCAAGAAAAATGGAAGTAAAGTAATTAAAAGTACTAACACAAAAACAAACGCTTCAGACGGGTTGTCCTTCTTGTAGAAGCCCCTTACTCTTTTGACAGTCTCTGGCATTTTTACTAATGTCAAAGGGATTGTAAATCTAGGCTTAGATGTGAATTGTTGTGAAAACAGACGTCACAATGACCAGTTTTTTGTTTTATTCCTCTATTCTTGTGCATGTTTTTACAAACACACCGACCGGCAACACTTGCCCTCCACCATTTACGCCACTCAGCGCTAGGCGAAATTGACGAGCGTGTTCTCGACAGCCAAGCGAAACTAGAGTCACCAGATGTGGCCATTAAGTGCCACATTATACAGGTTTTCAGTGCCATCTTCTCAGTCAATGTTAGGGTAATTGAAGTAAAAATTTTGACTACTTTTACCTATCCTCACCTACAAAATATTTTGTAACAAAAAATATATACGTTATTTTTCTGCCATAAACTTATAGATAAAGGGAGCATTCTACCTGAATATGTAAAGAACAGAAAATCAATATTTTGGTCCCAAACTTGCACCCAAATGGACGATTTGACATGACATGTATCTTTTTGCTTATGTCAACACAAGCACTGCAAAGGTTTATCATCACTGTAAGTGTAAGGGTAAAAGCAGAAATGACACGCATACCTGATAGCATCCAGTACAGTCTGGGTGTGCTGCATTTGAAGGTCGTAGACAGTTTGGTGAAAAGAAACCTCCTCCTGTAGAGCAGCCTTCTCCTTTTCCCTCAAATGGAGTCTGTGATTGCATGCCCCTAAACTGGCAGTGATAATCTGATTCACCTCTGCTTGCTTGATGCTTGGTAAATTAGGTATGGCTTCCAGCACTCTTTCAACGGATACGTCCTTTGACACAGGCTTTTTCAGGACAGGCTAAGGACAATAAAACACAACAAGAGACATGATTTTGTTTTCTTTTCTGAAGATCTTGATCTACATTTACATCTATATATAGGCAAATTCACATTTGCTATACAAAGGGGAAAATGATATTATGCAAACATCATCTGATGACAAACACTACTTCAATTTGTTACTAGAATAATATTTCAGGTGCAACACAAAAAGCGCATAAGACAAGTTCACAACTTTTTTCGTGAGACATAAAAAACTGATTTAAAGCCCATCTGATGGCATTTCTCCATGTAAAGAGCAGTAATAATCATAATCTATAGATCTACTTCTACTCTGACTTAATTCCTATTGACATTTTTCTAAAATATTAGTCTAAAAGAGAAATATTGGATGAGTATTTTTCGTGGTAAATTTTGTCCTGATTTAATTAAGTGTATTTCCGTGTTGATTAGACTTGAATGGTTTTCGTGTTAATTTTTGTCGCTGAGCATACTGACTTGATTGTTTTTTGTGCCTGTCAGATTTGTTTTGTCTTTTCATGGGCCTTGTTACTGAAGATGGAGAGTGATTTTTCAAACATTTTTATTATGGCAAATGCTCATATTAGCTGTGCCCTTTTAATCTCAATTGTACGTTATTGTTTATATAATTGAAGAAAGGAATTTTTTTAAAATACAGATGAAAGCTGTACCAGAGACACCAGGAAATGATAGGAACAAATTTTGTGTTTCATTTTAATCAACATAATATCATTATGTTTATTAAAGAAAATAGCCTTATGCCTAAACAAATAAGTCAGGTACAAACGTAAAGAAAGTAAGGTTAAATACTTAAACATAAATATAATAATAATAATAATAATATAATAATAATAATAATAATAATAATAATAATAATAATAATAATAATAATAATAATAATAATAATAATAATAATGATAATAATGCATTTGTTGAGCACCTCTCATGGACTGGAAATGCAGGTGGCGCTTCAGAGTAAAATATTAATGACACAATTACAGATTATATAAAATGCACAGCAACAAAAAATAAATTGTGTTAAATACAATTTTAAGCATACTAAAACAGCTTTTAAACTAAGAACTAAAATCTCATAAAAACTAGTTGATGTGGCAATGATTTTTATGAAATAAAAGTTTAGATTTTCTCCAATGCAGACATACTTATCGAAATTATAGAGCTAAAAATAAAACAATACGGTGACTGCATTGATTGACTAAAATTACTGTAAAATGAACTCAGTGACGTGAAAGAAAATGCTTGATTGACTATAATTACTATAAAATGAACTCTAGACATGAAGGAAACGCTCTCAAGTATGACACGACCTGCCAAAACTGTTCCTCAGCAGGAAAAGCATGTAACTCCAACAAAGAAATAATAGGCATTATGATGGGAAGCATAATTGTATAGTTAACGTACAGTAATTATTTCATATTAGCGACATATTACTCTTAAATTTACAATTAAGTGGTGTATTGAAGAAAATAAATCTTATCATGCTGAACACAATATAAGGCCAAAACAGTGGATCAAAACAAAATGTGTTCTCTCTCTGTGTCGACAATGGACGTGAGTGGATTTCAGGTGACAAATAATGACACGCGTGGACATAAGTGAATTTTGAGCAGATTTTTGTAACGAAAACTATTTGGATAATACGATTAATATTGATATCACATTATGGAGTGATGTCTGGAGATCATATTGATATGAAAAACACAATTGTGAAAAACCAAACTTACGAGCTTTTCTTCCGGCAACAACCATTTGCCAATGGAATGTCATAAATAGAATAATGATGTAAAAATGTCCTTGACACTGTAGTGAATGACACACAACTTTGGTCATGTGAAGGTCATATCAAGTGCTGCTTGCTGGGTGTTGAACTCACAAAATACATGGGGTGTCTGTATTCTTCTTATTTTTATCAAACCACTAAATTAAAACTACATTTTGTATAGAAAAGTTGAAACCCCCTACTGCTCCTATCCCAAACTTAATCCCTAATGTAAATATAACTTTTTGGTATTAAACAAGAAAAGTCAGCTGGGGGAAAATAAAGTGAAGAAATGTCATAAATCTAAGACAAAAAAAATGCAAAAATGTCACAAACCCAGAGGAAAAATAAAGTGCAACAAACCCAAGAAATAAAATACAGAAATGTCAATCCCAAGAACAAAAAATAAAATACAGAAATGTCACAAACCCAAGAGGAAAAAATAAAGTGTAGAAATGTCACAAACCCAAGAAAATAAAATAAAATAAAAAATTTCACAAACCCAGCAGAAAAAAAGAAAGTGTCACAAACCCAAGGTGAGCTGGGACAAAGCAAGGAGATGGCTAGAAGATCATCGGCCACATCTTTTATGATGACACAGGTCTTGAGGATCGACAAATTCACTCTGTCCATTTGAGCCGGTGCGATGTGAGCAGACAGCAGCAGGTCATGTTGACCTTTGCCTTGGAGGAACTCCATCTGGTTGTGTATGCGAATCAGCTCCTTGTAAAGGACAGACATCTTAGACTCGGTCTGGGCCTGCAACAGGCAACAAAGTCAGGATTACAAGTGGGCGCTTTTAATCACAACCTACTTTCTTTAAAAATTCAGATTTTATCATAGAAAGCAAACGTGGGCGTTTTTCTCTCCTGAGAGAAGTTTTGTTTCACTAGTTTTTCTGTTATTTCATTATAGGTGATAATAACTATCCTGCGTTTCCCTGACAACCAAGACTTTCTCAAACTCACAAGCGGGCTGCCTCAGATTTAGTGAGCTCACAACTTCATTAAAAAAAATGTATTGTGTTAGGTAGGCTTCACGTGCAACTCATTTTAACGCAAGAAGGTTTTCAATTTTTTGAGAAAATTAATAAAACTCAGAAATTGATAGACTTGATGGGATAGCCCACTTGACAAGGTATGGGTCATTATGCCTACTCAGTCATAGATAGATTAGCCCACAGAAAATCTTATAAATTGGGGGTTCAAAATCATCCCTGCTGATTTTCTCAAAACAGCATTTTTCGAGATAGTTCACTTGTTCTTCAAATAGTAAAAGTGATCAATTTTTAGTGTGTAACAACAAAAAATCATAACAAAATATTTTGTGGAAATCATTTGTCCCACAAGATTGACAACATCACTATAACATGTCACCAAACCAAATCTAGCTATTCCTGATTGTTTGTTTTCTAAAGCATGGATGACTACAATAACCGGCATGTAATTCCAGACAGTCTGATATGGTCCATGTAACAACTTTGTGGAAAAAAATCTCCCGTCTGTCTTCAATATAAAGCCTACATTATGAGACAAACCGTTGGATTTTATTGGGTTTTAAGATATTTAAGAATTACCTAGAGACAATCCATTGATTCATTTTTTTTACTTTTATCGCAGTGACAATGCCTGCCAAAGTAATAAATAAACAGATTTCAACATGACAGAAATAAATCGAAATTCTTTCGTCCGTTTCCGCCACATGTCTGTATTATGATTTTGGTTGCAAGCGTTCTAAGTTCTATTTTTATACTATTTTATTTGGTGGGCATGAAGTAAGATTGCTAAAGAGTTAAAAAAGATTTCTGCATACAAATTGTAAGAAAGTCAAACTAAAATTCATTGTGAACCTCTTAAATTACATTGAAATCTGACATACCACATGTCTTAAATTGAGATAATCAAATCTATGTAGGGAGATGTCTAAAAAAGACACGGCTTCTTCTTGCTTCCCTTTGCCAGCCAGAACGGGTTTAGAATGAGAAGTTCCTTGCCAACCTCATCCTTATTTACATTCTGTGGAAAAACAAATACGGTAGAAAAGACAAAAATCCAGGAGATCGATAAAAACATGAATTGGAAATTAGAATACAGATCATGTAGCGTTCAATCGAATGAACTGATCTTCACTTTTGTTAGTAATACAAATACTGAATATTCTATATTCTATCCATAAACAACTATTTTTACAAGAGAAAAAAGATATTTCTATAACTACTAAATCTATCAAGGTCCAGAAAGAGGAACAAGCCTCATCTCAGATTAACCAACAGATTTTCTTCCATTTCTTTCTAACCCTGACAAACATTATTCTGTTTATCATTGTTTTTTTCTTATGTTTATTTCTTTGTTTCAAGAGGACAATGATAGAATACAAAATGTAAAATAGCAAGTTTGTTATCAAAGGTGGGGTCAACATTTCTGTGAGACACAAATAAAAATGTTGTCTTTCATCTAATTAAAGGTGGGGTCAACAAAAATGTTGTCTTTCACTCTGACAACATTACTTTGAAATAAAAATGTTGTCTTTCATCTAATCAAAGGTGGGGTCAACATTACTTTGAGACACAAATAAAAATGTTGTCTTTCATCTAATCAAAGGTGGGGTCAACATTACTTTGACACACAAATAAAAATGTTGTCTTTCATCTAATCAAAGGTGGGGTCAACATTACTTTGAGACACAAATAAAATGTTATGTTCATCTAATCAAAGTTGGGGCTTTCTGTGAGACACAAATAAACATGTTAATCTAATCAAAAATTGGGGCCAATATTATTTTGAGATACAATAAGCTAATCGTCGAGTGACTTGACAAATAAGCGAAGCAAACCTCAACGCATTTAAAAAGCTTTATGCGAGATGACTCTGTACTTTCAATCAAGGCAATTAAATCCTTTCTTGATATGGAAATTATAGGCCCATGAACATCAGATGCAAGATAAGATCTGGGAAAAGAAAAAAAAGGGGGGGGGAAACAGACATCAGCCACAATGTTTCATGTTTTTAAAATGAATGAAAAACATTTTCGCATTTTCATACATAGACAGAACCAAGAGTAATAATGTGATATCCAAAACAATTTTTAACATCATCATGGAAATGACTAAATCACACTAACGTTTAATCTGATAAAATTTTGAGGAGGCTACATTGCCTTAAGTTAGACAACAAAATCCATGAAGTCAGAGAATTTGATGAGATCAAAATTTAATTAAATTTAATCCTTTAGACAAACAAATAGGCGTAGGTTTTTTTCAAAATTGTTGTTTCAAGATATTTAATAAGAATCAAATCGAGATACCTCAAAGTGTCTGCTAACCAAGTCATGGCGTTTTCAACCTCTAAAATAGCATCTGACCTTGATCCCAAGGCCTCAGTGAGAAGGGATATCTGACAATGACAATAACTAAAAATGAACATCAATATCAAACTGTAACAATAAGTCTGAAAAGCTATAAATTTCATCAATTTCTTAAAATGTTTACACTCTAAGCTGTTTTTATGAATCTGATGCAAAGAAATACAGCCAAGAAAGCTATTCTAAGCTGTTTTATGAATCTGATGCAAAGAAATACAGCCGAAGCCATTCTAAGCTGTATTTATGAATCTGATGCAAAGAAATACAGCCAAGAAAACTATACTAAGCTGTTTGCATGAATTTGATGCAAAGAAATACAGCCAAGAAAGCTGTTCTAAGCTGTTTTTATGAATCTAATGCAAAGATATACAGCCAAGAAAGCTATTCTAAGCTGTTTTTATGAATCTGATGCAAAGAAATATAGCCAAGAAATCCATTCTAAGCTGTTTGCATGAATCTGATGCAAAAGAAACACAGCCAAGAAAGCTATTCTAAGCTGTTTTTATGAATCTGATGCAAAGAAATACAGCCAAGAAAGCCACTTTAAGCTGTTTGCATGAATCTGATGCAAAGAAATACAGCCAAGAAAGCTATTCTGAGCTGTTTTATGAATCTGATGCAAAGAAATATAGCCAAAAAAGCCATTCTAAACTGTTTTTATGATCTGATGAAAGGAAATATAGCCAAGAAAGCCATTCTAAGCTGTTTCCATGAATCTGATGAAAGGAAATACACCCAAAAAAAATAAAGCTGTTTTTATGAATCTGATGGAAGGAAATATAAAAATCCAAAAAAAGCCATTCTAAACTGTTTTAATGAAATCCATTTTAAGCTGTTTTTATGAATCTGATGGAAGGAAATATGAACACCCAAGAAAACCATTTTAAGCTGTTTTATGAATCTGATGGAAGGAAATATGGACACCCAAAGAATCAAAAGAAAATTATAGATTAAAAAACAGGAAATATGGACACCCAAAGAATCGAAAGAACATTATAGATTAAAAAACAGAAAATATGGACACCCAAAGAATCAAAAGAAAATTATAGATTAAAAAACAGGAAATGTTTAATACATCTCTCATCCTCTCCTTGAGTTTGCTTTCATCCTAGAACTGCTAAACCCGCCTATGGGCAAAAATATTTTGAACTACATGTCCTGTAAAGCCCACTTATCAGTGTTTAGCAGATATGGTCACGGCGATTGTTTTGCTTCTCTTTATAATTAAAGATGTATGACCAATCTTCACAAATTAAAGTCTACATGCATATATCTACCAATGTATCTTGCTGTAGCTCATTATAGGATATTGCTTTGATTTTAAAAGAATGTGTGTAAATGGTCGCAGAAGCTGCATTAGATCAAGCTACTTTCGTCCATTCAAAATGGGCATGACAGGATGTGCATCTAAAAGATTTTCAATGAACAACGTCAATTTATGTTTACACAAATCGTTTTCACCCTCATTACTAAATACAATGATGGACCAATGATAATGCTCACGATTTAAGAAAGAGGTCCCCAGTTTTATTGTTTTCACAAGTTCTTACCACCACAACTGTGGCAATGCTTCTAATCCCAGACCTAACATCCCTTCTCAGCAAATTATGTTTTCCATTCTTTTCAAAACTCCTCCTCCTTGCATTTGTCTATCACCCTCCCTCCTTCCTCCTTTTCAATGACATCAGAGTAACCATCAGATCATTGTTTATTCTCGTTCTTCTCTTCCTACAGTTTAACAGTAAAAATGGTTGTCAGGGCGGTCCTTAAAGTTCAAAAGCCTTCCATGTTCGGTTCTCATAATTAATACACTTGCATGACACCTTTGGCCTGTAGACCTTCTGAGTAATCTGTAATAGAGTTCCCATATACATTTGATATGCATAAAAGCACACCTTTTCTGGCGATTACTGTACAATTAACTATTTTCAGACAGATTTTGATCTCTCTCATGAAAATATTATACATCTACATGTAACCGTTGTTTATATAAGTATACACACACATATGTTTGAAACAATTACCGTTAGTGAAAATCTCTTATTAAATATGCAACAATTTACCTGTCGTTCTAACTGAATGACTTGAAACTTCATTAAGCTGAACTCCAAGTATGCAACAATTTACCTGTCGTTCTAACTGAATGACTTGGAAACTTCATTGAGTTGATTCAAGTATGCAACAATTTACCTGTCGTTCTAACTGAATGACTTCAAACTTAATTAAGTTGATTCAAGTATGCAACAATTTACCTGTCGTTCTAACTGAATGACTTCAAACTTAATTAAGTTGATTCAAGTATGCAACAATTTACCTGTCGTTCTAACTGAATGACTTGAAACTTCATTAAGTTGATCCGTCTCTCATCAAACTTTTCATGGCTGTTCTCACTGAGTATTTGCGCACAGTTTGTCTGAGGTTGAAAAAACAAAACAAGAAGATTTCAAATAAAAGTTGTGCATTCATATTATTCTCAAAGAAAAATTTATGAAAAACAAAAGAAGATTGAAAATAAAAAAATATATATCTTAATGACCAGACCTACATTTAACAACTATCTAATAAAACAACACTGTAAACTGTAAAGTCTAAACTTTATCTTTCAACAGTAATGTGTAAAAAATGTAATCAGGTTTTCTCACTGTACAAAAACTGACAGAATTCTGTGTTCAAGGTTATGAGCATTGGATGAAGCTCATACTCATATCAAACATGTGATTCATTATAACAAATGCTCATTATGCAAAAAGTTAACAGTATTCAAGAAATAATTGGCCTAATGATAAAAAAAAAAGCATTTCTAAGAAAAAAGAACTATTTTTAATGTTAACCCTGTTAGGGATAACCTGCGGCTGACCTCAATATCGATCGATAATCTCGTTCCGCTGTGTACGAGGCTTCTGCACGTGGCATCGATAGTTTCTCTTCCCGTTGACGAGGCTGCCGCGCTTGACCACGATGTACCTTTGATTATTGTTTTTTATCTCAGTTTAGTTAGGTGACGTAGCCGATAATTCATTTTGTTATCATTATTGTCATCATGTTTAGATTGCATTGTTTACTAACAATAACATCTATTACAGCCTACTTTTATTGAACATGACATGGAATAATACTGCAGTTGGCCCACAATTAATGATGAGGAAAATGAAAAGTCTAATACTACTAGATAGAAAACTGTTCAGGACTGAGAAATCTTTAGTGTGCCCAACCTTCATAAGCAACAAGGAGACCTAGAAACAAATAAACACTAAACGATGCTGAACAAAATAATAGAGCCAATGGTGCAACGACTCATCGCGCAATTTCCATCAACAGAGCAAGCCTCCTAACAACAATATACAAAAGGAAAAGACAAAAAGAAAGAAGAAAACGAAATACAATTTGCCATAGAAGAGAGACGGATAGAGAGGAGGGGGGGGGGGGATAAAAGGGAGAGAGAAAGAGGAAAGGAGACATAAAGAGAACGAGGAAGACGGATAGAAAGGAGGAGAGAATAAGAGTGTGTGTGTGTGTGTGTGAGAGAGAGAGAGAGAGAGAGAGAGAGAGAGAGAGAGAGAGAGAGAGAGAGAGAGAGAGAGAGAGAGAGAGAGAGAGAGAGAGAGAGAGAGATAGACAGAGCGAGAAAGAGATGAGGTAACATACAGAGAGAGGGGGGGACCATGTGGCTTCATGGTCAGGCTTTACTTCAGTCGTTCAATGATAGTGTGGCTGGCTGTGTCGAATATTATCTAGTAGAGTTTCAATGAACAATTTCCAAATGAATCATTTTCATCCTCACATCTAAATAAAATGATGGAACAAGAATACTAAGGGTATTAGTATTATTAATACAAGGGGAAATTTCCAACCGCATTTCGCTAATCCCATGACCAAGTCCAGAGTGCATAGGTAACACATTCCCATGATGAAAGAAACAGGCCCCCGTTTTATTGCTTTCACAAGTGTGTGCCGCCCCAGCTGCGCCACACGCTCTATCCCAGACCTAACACCTCTCCTCAGCAACATGCTTCCCATGCTTTTGAAAACTCCCTCCCTACCCTATGTCTATCACTAGTATCACCCTCTCTTCTCCTTTACAATGATATGAGTGGCCATCGTTCTGTATTCTTGGCTGTTCCCTTCCTACAGTTCAATAGTAATCCTCTTCCTCACAAACAGCCCCCCACCCCTTATGCAATTCATTGGTTTTTCATATCTTCCCCCACTTCTAGATGTAAACCTCCCTCCTTAGTTCTTTATATACAGTTGGAAGTTAACCTTGTAGTTTGTCATGTCTATACACTTCAAATAGCCGCCCTTTTTCTTATCCAAATACCACATGTCCTCATGACCATGCGAAATGATCTGTTTGAGAGATTAAAGTCCTTTTGTTGATGGTCACTGAACTCAGGTGAAAGCTTCAACTTTCCCTCATATTTCCAACACTCCAATCTCTTCATTCTTATGTGAAAAAGGTGGAGATATATTTTGAAACATGTGATGTTTGACAATATCAACACAATGATCCCCTGATTGGTCAACCCTGAACATGGTTTCTTTCTATTGACTGAAGGTTACGCCCTCCATTCAGGCTGACCCTAGGTGTGCAATGTGATTGGCCACTGATATCTTTTATTTGTATCAATCACTATTTCTTACTTGTGGGTGGAACTTGTAACTAAAGTAATTGACATCTATCCAGAAGTTGCGTCAGTCATACAAAGACAAGAGTCTTTGGTTTTGTCCACTTTGCAGAGGGTGCACAGCCCGCATTTGAGATAGAGCTTCTGTGTGTTTTTGTATCTCTTTATCAGAAATATAAGTGGCGTCGGTGGCTGAGCGGTTAGGCTGTCAGACTGGAGGTCATGAGGTCCCGAGTTCGAATCCTAGCAAAGCCAGGTCCGACGTTGTGTTCCTTGCGAAATACACTTAACACGCATTCCCCCATTCTACCCAGGTGCAAATGGGTACAAGCACTAGCTTGGGAGTAAAAACCCCTTTAGAAGAATAGACTTTCTCGGTTTGGCGTGGCGTGGGTTGATCAGCGTAATGGTTATAATTTTGGTCAATATAGAGGCATTCCCAAAGCCGTCTTTGAGTTCACTGCAGTGCAGTTATATGGGACCCGCCACTAACGCTTTGTCTTGCTGGAAGGCCAGGAATGAAGCAAATGTACTGGACCCGCCATTATCGTAGATGTGCTTAGAGTGACCAGCAAAATATACGGGACCAGCTGGAAAAGGGTTAAAAGTTTCTCTACAGCACGGCCAATAGCAATAAAATTTTGATACAACAAATTTCATATATGTATACATTTTGACAAATACCTGTTTTGTTTGATTTAATTCCTGAAATGATGAAAGTCATGCAATAAGAAACAAAGGTACATTTTTTAACCGTCAACATTTCTGTAAATAGGTTAAAACATGTCATGAATATGTGTTTGATGAAATCATCCAAAAACAATGAAAATGATTTTAACACCCATTAACTGAATATTCTAACCTTTTTCAACATGTAACAAGTCAATTAAAAATTGTCTACTTACTTGTCGATCATCGCCTCTTCAACAACATTGTCGATGATCAATTAATCTCGCAACGGACAGTGAACGACTGGGGTCATCATTCACTGGATCTACATCCCTTGGATTTATTCCTGTGGCCCCTATGGGGCTATTTGAAAACTAATATGTATAAAAATGGTCCAAGGGATGGATTTCTTCCTATGAGACTATTTGAAAACTAATATGTATAAAAATGGTCCAAGGGATGGATTTCTTCCTATGAGACTATTTGAAAACTAATATATATAAAAATAGTCCAAGGAACGGATTTCTACCTATGAGACTATTTGAAAACCAATATTTAAAAATGGTCTAAAACGGATTTCTCCCTAAGACTATTTGAAAATTAATAAAAATGGTCCAAGGAACGGATTTCTCCCTATGAGACTATTTGAAAACTAATATGTATAAAAATGGTCCAAGGGATGGATTTCTTCCTATGAGACTATTTGAAAACTAATATATATAAAAATAGTCCAAGGAACGGATTTCTACCTATGAGACTATTTGAAAACCAATATGTATAAAAATGGTCTAAGGAACGGATTTCTCCCTATGAGACTATTTGAAAATTAATATGTATAAAAATGGTCTAAGGAACGGATTTCTCCCCTATGAGACTATTTGAAAACTAATATGTATAAAAATGGTCTAAGGAACGGATTTCTCCCTATGAGACTATTTGAAAACTAATATGTATAAAAATGGTCTAAGGGACCTATTTGAGCTAAAACAAAAATAGATCACATAGCTTGTTGTAAAGACAGTGACAAGTGAGATGTGCGCGTACGCAATTGAAAACTTTGTGAAACAGTGAAACTCTGCAAACAGTAGAAAGGACGTCATTTAGAAATTTCTTTAAACAACAATAAGTTGTAAGTGAATCATTTTTAATTGACTTGCTACATTATTGAAAAATGTTTGAATATTCACACTGATGGTTTTTTTAAATCATTTTCATTCTTTTCGGATGGTTTCATCAAACACATTTTTATGAACTGTTGCTTCAACATTTTCAGTCAAATGTTGACAGCTGAAAAAATGTACTTCATTTTACGAATTGTGTGACTTTCATTGTGCCGGGAATTATATCAAACAAAACTTATATTTATCAAAATGTGTATAACTGAAGTTTATTGTGATAAAATGTTACGGTTATTGACCGCACTGTTGAGAAGCTATTAACATTAATAGTGGTTTAGTTTTTTTTTGAACACTGTAAAATTAAGCAAATACAAACAGATACCTCAGCTCAATCAATTCCTTTTTCAAACACAAATTTTCCTTTTTGTCTGTAGGTAGAAAAAGTCTGACACATAAGGAATAACAGAAAATGGACACATAAGGAATAGCAATTGACATGGACACATAAGGAATAGCAATTGGACATGGACACATTGATTAATGGACAAATGATCAATTTCTTGGACATGGACACATAAGGAATAGCAATTGACATGGACACATAAGGAATAGCAATTGGACATGGACACATAAAATAGCAGTTGATTAATGGCAACTCAAATTATTATGAGCATGAAAATGAAAAAAAAGGAACTCAAATAGTCATCTCTAAAATTTTCCAAGTTATATTTCAGAAAACTGCTACTGATATAGACCCTATGTGACTGTGATATTTGATTTGAATCAGAAATAAATGTTTGAGATTTTGAATTGCAATCTCGCAGTGACATTCCGTGTAAGAGCAAGAATGTTTTAGAAAAAACTGAGATGTAGCGTTTTTACAAAGTTCTAAGTACCGGTATTGCTTTCTTATAATATAACATTTTGGACAGAACTATTTCTGCAGTTCAAAAGTTCATTTTAAAAAGGGACATGATGGAGGCTTTTCAGCGAAACCGTAGCGTTGTGAGTTTGTAATCAAGACGACACTGTTTCAAACCCCATGGCTGTCCCAAGTATTTTTTCACAATGTTGTACTCTTAGGAAAGGTACTTCACTCTGCTTTACTGGCTTGACTCAGCTATACGTAAAGAAACATCTTGTCAGAGTGTTAGTACAAAGTGCCAAATAGGCTGCTGTACCCCAGGGAGTTGAGAAAGGACTTTGAATGAAATGGCCTGTTGGGGGATAAAT
Organism: Doris montereyensis; assembly: GCA_037039925.1. NCBI lineage: Eukaryota > Metazoa > Mollusca > Gastropoda > Nudibranchia > Dorididae > Doris > Doris montereyensis. Next base: position 202,098 of record JAXRKP010000778.1, on the reverse strand, counting down.
GACGTATAGTCGGTGAGTCTGCACTTGTGTGGGAATACAGACAAAATAAATCCATCTTTATCTTTATATTGAAAAGCTTAGTGCTGTCATTAATGACTAAGTAGGCATGTAGTTTACTTACTTTTAATTCACTCTCAAGTGCTGTGAGACTTGCACTCTCGTAATGATCGTTTCCTCTGTCTTTGTGGTATGTCTGTGAGAGTGTATCCTTGTCTCTCCGCCTGTTGTAGGCCCCATTCATTCCAAGTTTAGCATTCATACCGTGTTCAGATTGGGTCAACTGTGAACAATAATATGCCCAAAGGTGTCTGGTTTTAAACATGTTATTTATCAAACAAGCCAAAGCAACTTCAAACCATACCAAAGTTTGTGTAATATTACATTGAGAACCTTTAAGTATTTTTTTGTCCAAAGTGAGGTTTCTCACAGATTCATTTTCAAATTATGTAGACCAATGCCTGTTTTTAATAGTTTCTTATGTGTGTTTCTGTCTAGACCCCTCTATATCAGATCACTTTCCAAATATTTCCACGGCCAAGGTTTAATCAAATCATAACGTACCAACACATTTTAATGTTAGAAAGGTCACTGGACAAAATAATGATTACGTCCATGTGATGTTTTCAACACTGATGCTCAATGGCACTTTTATCTAAACACTACATTTGAATTTAAACAAGATGTAGTTCCTTAATTATAATATTTTGGTTTAGTTATACCTCTTAAGTAATATTTACTATCATTTCTTTCCCTCAAAGGAAGATCAATTAGAAACATGTTAGAGACTATACACAAGGAAGTAGACATAGCTATTGTTCATGATGTGTTTATAACACAAATCAAGTTAAATGGGTCTGGCAGCTGAAGTCCGATTTTTCAATATAATCCGTGCTTTTGTTAATTATAAGCAACTTATCATTGTGTATTGTCATGTAAAATAAATTATAAGTAACGTATCATTGTGTATTGTCATGTAAAATAAATCATAAGTAACGTATCATTGTGTGTTGTCATGTAAGGCAACTTATAAGTAACATATCATTGTGTATTGTCATGTAAAGGGAAAACATAAAGGATCCCGATTTCGGGATAAGTATGAATAAGGACGACCAAGTATGAGTATTCCTTTATCAAACCCAACAACGCACACATAGAAGATCCTTATTGCGGATACTGATCCGTATATGTAGTTCGTACCGATTTTAAAAGTATTGAGGGACAATACTTATTGCCACCGAAACTCACCGACACCACAGTCACTCCTCGTGTCTTGTCACAAGGTGTGGCACCGTGATGTCTGGTCTGGGATGGACAAGGGACATTTTCAAATGACCAAAGCAGAGCGGCCGTTGATCGTAGAAAAAATCTAATAACATTGTTGAAATCAGTATCATCCAATTATGGTAAGATCTGAGCAGAATTCGTTATTTCTCTATAATTTAGAAAATAATATTTATCTTCATTTTTTAGAGAAACAATACTATACACTACCCACGTGTTTGATAGGGAAAATTGAATCTTCCCTATCAAACACGTGTGTAGTGAGGTGTTTCTCTAGATGGACACAAAATCTACAACAATGGATGTTGATTTGCTTATTGCCAATGATTTTAAAAAAAGCCCTTTGTGGAATGTTTCCTTTGTCATTCATGTATATTGGAAATATCTATCAGGGTGATTATCTTTCAAACAAAGAAAGAGGTGGTGATATTCACCAAAAGTTTGCCTTTCTCTATTGGTGGCATGGATTATATGTTCTCTTTTTTAGTCTAGGAAGCACGCTATCAAGTAACAAAAACTCTTCATCAGACGACGAATCCATTTTCGACTGACTGGCATCACACTGTGTTGACAAGAATAGAATAGACCAGAAATAAGTATCCTTTGTGTGCACACAAGAGAAGTAAGTTCCTTTCCATAAGTAACTTATTTTAAGGATACTTATTTTCGGGATCCTTTGTGTTTTCCCCTTAAGGTATACTATAAGTAACTTATCATTATGTATTGTCATGTAAGGTAATTTATCAGTAACATATCATTGTGTATTGTCATGTAAAGTAATTTATGTTAAGTGCTTTGTTTGGGCTTTTACAAGCAATACTTCATCGTATTTACATGTTAAGTTCAATACTTTGTTTGAAATGTATATTAACTTAAGTTTAAAATTATTCCACATAATAACTGAAAATATGTATTATTCAGTGAGAAACATAACATGGACACTAAATATGACCTCCTCACTTCATAACTTATAATTTATATCTATTTGCCATGTTTATAAATAGGTTACAATGATTTTTTGCAAAGCCATGACTGAAAAATTAGCTTTTTTTACTTATTTTTGTAAATGTCACCCCAGATCGGTCAAAACTCAACAAGCATAATCAAGCCCTTTGGTGAAATCTGTGAGAGTGTAACACTAAAGCTGAAAGCCTTCAATAGTGCAAATGTTGAGAAGACCATCAAAGAAGTGCTAAAGAGCACCTTGTGCAAGACAGAGGAAAAATATCATCAAAAGAATTGTATAGAAGTTGTTTGCAATCTTTGCAGACTGACAAAGTTAGGGCAGCTGTAAAAAATGGGCTATGAAAGATATGGAGAGAGATGGGAAGGTTGTCAAGAAAAAAATCTTTAGTTTGTTACTGTTAGACCATAAGTGGTCAAGAGTTACTTTACAAGTTTATAATCTACTTAGCTTTTTTTTTACCTAAACATTATTGTAAAGGGAAATGGCAATATGAACAATCTTTGCAAAAGAAAGACAATCTGCAGGAATGAGAGCTAATAGCTACCCTTGACTTGCTGAAAATTATGCCAAAATCAAGATGAAGCATAAAGTGTGCATTGGAATAGTAAGTCACCATTCATCCAATTGTCTTTTAAATTTAACTACAGATGCTTAGACTGTAATGATGCTACTATTACAACCAAAGAGTTCATCATCATACTGTTCTGACTCATGATTCCTCAGCTGTGCAGTGTTTGACAGAAGCTGCTCTGAAACATGTGAGGCAAAGCAAAACTTTCACAAATTAATTAAATTCCTCGATGGCTGCGCAGTCCAATATAAAAGCAAGCAGCCAATTTTTGGTATTTAAAAAAGTGAAGAGGCCTGGAAGATCAAAGAAGAAAGATGCCTTTTTGGCAGCAGACACGAGAAGAACCCTTCATGAGGAAGATAAAGTGCAGGAGAGAGGTCATCCAAAATTCTCTTGATCTTTTTAAGTTTTTGTATATATATATATATTTTATATGACTTTTAGTCCAAGGTGGCTACATTATTTTCGAGCTCACTACTTTAGAGTTCCACTGTATTGCAATGACATAAATTATTTTCTTTTTTTTTTATGGTCTTGGTTTTAAATATTTATCAATAAAATAAACATTTTTAAAACATGAGAAAGAAATTCAAACTAAAGGTTCGATTCATATACTGTATTTGTTGTTTTTCCACAAATGTATTGTCCCTGTTACATTTGTAACAAAGTGCAATTGAGACAATAAATGACAAATATCTCGAAAACAAAAAATTGGACAGGTTTAGAAATTTCTGTGTGAAATCCTGAAAATTATCTAGATTCTAGATCTCTAGATCTAGATCTAGATAGTGTAGACATCTGGTCTTGAGCTTTGAGCTCAAAACATTTTTTAAGGCCATTTGTGAAAATTTAGCCCAAATCAGATAGAATGACCCATATAATCGTGACAACTTACATGGGAACTTTAATTTTGGATTATCAGTGAGTAGAACTCAATGCATTGCTGAATAGAGATTGAAAGTAGAGCAAGTTCGTTTACGGTTGTCACAGGCGCTGATAGCTGCCATTTTGTCAGTCACGTGCCAAACTCATTCCAGACAAGTTTATGGTAGGCCTAAAGTAAGAGCAGAAATCCTCTGGTAAGAGCAAGTTCTAGAGGTCAAGGCCAGCTCGTGAGCGGCCGCCTAAGAAGAGGACTCTTCTCTGTTCAGAGGTTAGGATATGTTACCGTTAAAATTCTCCTTTGCTACTCACCAATGCTTCATATTTACCGAATCTGAGGCAGGCGTATGCGATCTCGGACCTTCATTCTCTCTAGAATCAATCATTCGATGACCTGGTGAAGCTATTGTTGCTGATGCTCCTACTTGTGGCCCAGTTGTGAAGACTGTATGACTGTATGTTTATCATTCTTTGTCGACAGTATTGTGGCCCAGTTGTGAAGACTGTATGACTGTATGTTTATCATTCTTTGTCGGCAGTATTTTGTCAACAAGATCTTTCCTAACAGCTCTAGATCTAGAATCTACTATCTACCTCTGAATTTAGTTGCCAAACATCCCGCAAAATGCGGGACTGTCCCACAATATCGCCGCCATCCCGCCCATGTGCATAAGCGTTGCCTGTCTGGCAAATTGGACCTTTGCAGAGCTATAACAGCTATGTTAAACATTTAGCGAAAATCCCCACTGTGCAATTGGTGTTGCCGATCTTCTAGAAATTACCTGTGATATTTTTAATTGACTAAAAGATCTTGATAGTGTGAACAGTTTTATTGCTCCCCCATCCTCTGTCTCGCATGCAGCATTGGCTGTATTCAATGTGCATTCAGGTCTCCGTAGCGAGAAATGGTCAACCTGCCAGCGTGGTCACCGCCTAAGTGTTAAAGAACTTAAATAATAATGCTTAATTAATGGTTTCCAGATGTCCCTATATTGTCTTCGATTGACTACACTTTTTTTCTTCTTGTACAGTCCAACCTGTCCGTAATGACCACCAATGATCATACACGGCAATATTACTATAACATGATAAGCGGAAATGTGTCTCTATCAAGCAGACGTGAAATCTGTGGAAAGCGTGTAGATAGCAATGCAAGACAGTTACTTAATCGGGTGTTCTTTTCAACGCGGACAGTGATTGTCAATGCTAGTGACATCAAAGCATTAGAAAACAATGTTAGTCCTTTGTTTTTAAATGTTTACAAGATAAAAGTTTCATAAGCCAATCTTGTCAACGATAGTGGTCATATGATTGCAAACAAAAGGAGTCGTGAATAATTTGCTCACAATATTAGGCAAAGTTCGTATCGTGTGTGTTTGCATAAAGTATTTGGACGGCTAAACACATTGACGATGTGTGAAGTCGATAACATCCATCTGGACTGGTTGTCTTGCTTTAATGACACCTACACTTCAATTACCTTGAGACACTGGCTGAAAATGGTAATGATTGGTTATGACCCAACAGCACGAGCGTTGATGTAGTGGCAGTGAAGCGGGTGTAGCCAAGAATGTAAGACTGTACCTAATGATCGTTATGTACAGGTTATAATGGTGTTTAGGAGGTCGCTATAGAGAGAGAAAAATACAGAGAACAGAAAATCGCAAAGGAGTCGATTACTGGCGGTTGTTATGGCAGGTTGTACTGTATTTGTTCTTCTGGGGGACTCAGCAGTTAAGAGGCAAGGTGTTGGCCTCTTGTGGGTTTAAAAAATTGTCTCAAGTTTTTCGAGTAAAATATACTTTCTCAATTTCACCCTTTCACTCATCCCCACTCAGACAAAATAATCAGGGATGGGATTTTCCGGTTTTCCCCGGATTTTTTGACACGGCGAAAGGACCTCCGGGATTTTCAGATGAGATTTCCAACATTTTTTAAATTTTTCAGATGAGACTCCCAAGATTTTTTTAATGGCCGCAAGGAAGTGGATGTTTCGGGAAAAATTATGCGACACTGGTCATTCTCGCAGTCAAAGCCTGAGCCGACACCGGACCAACCTCTTACCTGTTGCCCGCAGACCTATCTTAATTTCATTTGCTAAATAGCCATCGGCCATTGTTGTAACCCGTATGGCACAGGGATGAGGATTTCCGGGTTTTTTTGGCACACAGACGTTCCTCCTTGTTTTTGTCTCATTTTTATACACATACAAGCACCAGCCGTCCGGGAAAACATAGGGTCTAAGTCTAATTAGGACGGATGTCCCAAACAGAGAGAGAGAGAGTAATTACGGCATCATTTATCGCTGTTTAATGAGAGAGAGACAGAGGGGAAAAGGAAGGAGAGAGAGAGAGAGTAAAATTAGTAATACTGGTAGGGTAAGCCTAGTATTAGTAGTAGTGGTAACGGTACTAGGAATAGTACATCTACATACCTTTAACATTCAAGATTTTAAGTTTAATCATGCCTTTTTTGTTTTGTTTTCTAGAATTATGCGTCATTTACTATTTTACGATTGGTTTTGCCTTTTTCAAATCGGTTGGTTAAAGCCCATACAGGCAGGACACTTCTGCTCCGTGCTTATATAAGAAGGACATGCAATCTCTCTCTCTCTCTCTCTCTCTCTCTCTCTCTCTCTCTCTCTCTCTCTCTCTCTCTCTCTCTCTCTCTCTCTCTCTCTCTCTCTCTCTCTCTCTCTCTCTCTCTCTCTCTCTCTCTCTCTCTCTCACACACACACACATACCCACACATACATATAAATAAGCTTTTTAATGTCCGAGACTCAATTTCAATCTGGGTGGATAGCGGGTACTACTGGTAGGTTCTTCATCTTTCCTTTTCCTCTTGTATCAAATTTTAATCTTGCTGTTTATTTTCACCTGAGATCAATGTATATGTTAGAGGGGGAAAACAAACAAGTCCAACTGACGTCTACGCCTTTGCGAATCACGCCCGTAAAGGGAGATAACTCACACATGTCAACATTTTAAAAAAACTACTATTGTTTAGCTTGGATTAGGAGTTTTGATTGCAAGAGTGTTACATGATATATAGGTAGCCATTGTTGAGATCGAGAGAGAGAGAGAGAGGGGGGAGAAGCATATTTGAAGAGAACGTTAGGGAATATTGTAGTTGTAGTAAAATGTTCTGGAGGGAAGTAAAGTGACTGCAAAGTAGAATGCCATGGAAGAAAGTGAGTAAGAAAACATGAAAAATATGATGGAAATATAAGTGACTGAGAGGTGGATTTGAATGTAAAGAAATGAAGATAAACGAAAAGAAGAAATGATTCACTTGTTTTCGTCTGTTCTTGGGTTGTTTTCTTGTATTGTTTTTTTGTATGTGTGTGTGTGTTTTATCAGGGGGAGGGAGGGTCTCACCTTTATAATAACTACTATGGGATGTCACTTGCACAACATGCACATGGCACCTGTGAAATTTTTACTCATGTTTTATAGAATCAGATGATGTCTGCAAGACTATAATGGCTTGATATACTTTTGAAAATAAACCCTTAGATACATTGATAGTTACCTTGTACAGGATTCGAACTCCAAAATGCTGTCTTGCCAGTCCAGCAATGAACTACTACAGGACTATTTCTTGTACTTGTATTTGAATATATGTAATGCTCTTACGTAATACTATTTTGAAATTTTAAAGGGGGCAATAAAGTTTAGGGTTTTTTTTCAGAGCTTGTCCCCATCCCTGACTAATGACACACAACCAATTTTTTTATTGGTGACAATATAAAGTTTGATCTCTTATGAACACTGAGTTTCAAAAATGAAGAGAAAATAATAACAAATAAAAAAGTTACACATTTTTAAACCACCCTCCTATTTTGGGTACCCACGCTATAATCTTGTGTCGAACCTTGGGTAGTCTATGAGTTAAAGATCCCTTACCTGTTTGCAGGGCAGTCCGGGCAAAATAAATATTCCTACCAAAAACCCCTGAGATCCCCTTAGTTGTGGATGTGGGTGTATGAAATCAAATCAAAGTTTTGTTTTGTTTTACTACAGTACTGTAACAATTGAAGCCCTTTGATTGACCACATATCTTTTTCCTACATTTGTCTCTCAATATACATGTGATAATATGGTAACAATATACATGTGATACTATAGAACACAATATGGTAACAATATACATGTGATACTATAGAACACAATATGGTAACAATATACATGTGATACTATATAACACAATATGGTAACAATATACATGTGATACTATATAACACAATATGATAACAATATACATGTGATACTATAGAACACAATATGGTAACAATATACATGTGATACTATATAACACAATATGGTAACAATATACATGTAATACTATAGAACACAATATGGTAACAATATACATGTAATACTATATAACACAATATGGTAACAATATACATGTAATACTATATAACACAATATGGTAACAATATACATGTAATACTATGTAACACAATATGGTAACAATATACATGTAATTACTATAGAACACAATATGGTAACAATATACATGTGATACTATATAACACAATATGGTAACAATATACATGTAATACCATAGAACACAATATGGTAACAATATACATGTAATACTATAGAACACAATATGGTAACAATATACATGTGATACTATATAACACAATATGGTAACAATATACAATTATACATGTGATACTATATAACACAATATGGTAACAATATACAATTATACATGTGATACTATATAACACAATATGGTAACAATATACATGTAATACTATGTAACACAATATGGTAACAATATACATGTAATACTATAGAACACAATATGGTAACAATATACATGTAATACTATAGAACACAATATGGTAACAATATACATGTAATACTATATAACTCCCTAATGTAATGAACTACAGATTTTTTTCTTTCCTTTTTTGTTATCTTTCCACAGATTTTAGGTTCCAACTTTGAATAATCAATGAGACATCCTCAAAAGATCCCACAGATTTAAAATTGTCATCTTCAATTATGGAATCAGAGGCCATGCCTACGCCATCTTCAATTATGGAATCAGAGGCCATGCCTACGCTATCTTCAATTATGGAATCAGAGGCCATGCCTACGCATCTTCAAATGATTTAAGTGCCGCTGATACTGCAACTGTGGGAGTTAACACTACAATCAAGAATACCAACAGTGTAGCCGTAAGCACTTATACTGACAGACGCGTAACATTGAAAAAGCTTGTTCATCGCTATCACACTCAGATAAGCGTTTCTTTCCCACCCTGATAATTCCTCTTTGCCTTCACTGTGTAAAGATAACGAAAGCGAAAACCTTGAGCCAATGGCCAGACTGGAAACAGCTTTTGAACGTGACATGCCTTGTGCTACCAATGCTTATGAAGTGTCAAAGGAGCAAGGAAACAATGATAATCAGTTTAATTGTCAACATTCACAACTGTCTCAAAATATGATGAGAGAAGAGAATCAAATACATTCTGACAAGCAATCTGGAAGTGACCACTTTCATCCTACAAAGGGAAATCATGCCCAGAAGTCGTTACTCGGCTCAGGTACATCTGTTAGTGTGAGTGACAGTGAGAGAAGATCGGAGCAACAGGCTCATGTCATTTCAACTACACAAAGCATTCCTGGTCCAGGAGCAAGTAGTCATGAATTTTCAAACCAGAAACAATTACTGTTAGAAGTAAGAGAAAGCAAATAAATGAAATGACGTGTCATGTCAGAATAGTGAATGGAAGCGTTCTTCTTAGCCCTGAAGGCAATAGCTCAACCTGCTCTGATGAGATGCCTACTGAACCTGCAGAATGTTTGCCCGTTATTCTAGATGTACGGGGAAATGCAAACGATTTAGACGTCATTGAGGAGTTTGAACACACATCTGGTGAACAAACATCTGGTGAACAAACTGTTGGGACGAGACGGAAAAATTCAACACCCGTTTCATGTGAAGTCACTTCGTATGTGCCTGATACGCCTGTTTCCACAAAATCTGTTTGCCTTAACTCTAACAAAACAAATCCTCCACATCGGTCAGCTCCAGCTCAAGTCCAAAATTGCCTTCAAATCATCTAACCGCTCACTTCCCCTTCAACTAACAAGTCAGTTTTAAGCAGATCGGAGGAATTCGAAATAATGCAACATCCTGGATGCTCTGGGGATGGCGTATCTGAGAATGAGACTTCAGTCAGTCAGCTGAAAGAGGTACTAAATGTTAGCCGTCTGTCACAGTCAGGTACGGACATTCATAAAACTAAAAATGGTGAGATAGCACAGCCAAGGTACACGATCAGTTTGCTGAAGCCATCCCAAAATCCATCAGTTCCTGGAAGACTAGATGTTACCAGCTCTGGAGTTAACTCACTTTCTGATTCTGAAAATGCAAGACACACGAAAGCCTTGTTGTACCAAATGAATCCAAACATTACCGTCAAAAATGTGCATCAACCTACAGCTGTTACACCAACAGTTTCAAGTTCAGTTGACGCCCAAAGATCAAGGAGCATCATCACACCAACAGTGAACATCCAGCAGCAAAAACATCCTTCTTCAGTTATTCTGACTCTGGATAAGCATCCTAACTCTGATTCTGAAACTAGTCAAACTCAAAGTAAGTGTAGCCTGTCGTCTAAATGCTATGGTATGAACAAGCAAGAAATAATTCAATCTGGTCTCCTGAATGTGGCGGCAAAACCCCGGCCTGACCCGACCAAGCATCATGTTTGCAGTGTGTGTGGTGATGGGTTTCATAGTGAAGAGTTCTTACAGTTTCATCTTGAGCGTACCGTGTTTGTCTTGACATATTTCTGTAGCCAATGTGTCAAAACTATGACATTTCACAATAAATGCTCTTTTTGGCAACACATTCTCACAGAAGTAACTGGAAGTGGGGAAGATGTTCAGCGACTCAGAACAGAAAATGCCTTCATGAGATTGGATCCATATCTTGCCCCTAACGTTCAAAGGGGATCACCTGTTACTTCATCAAAATCCTCGGAATCAGACGTCTCTTGTAACAACCAGGTAGCATCAGTCAAGTCATGCTCGTATTGTCCAGTGGACTGTTCAACGCCTTCACTCAGCAGATCTCATTTTCAACGAGTAGATGATAAGTACACATGCAATATTTGTGACATGATCTTATTCAACCCTTGTTCTTTAGCTGCTCATAAAAGCATCCATACCATGGAGATAACTCAGAAGTCGATTTCTTGCCCAGAGTGTGGTGAAGACCTTCCATATTCCCAAGATCATAAACCAGTTTTTTGAGCATTTGGATCTCTGCTCTCATTTTAATGTCTCACATATATTCCTTTGTAAATGTGGGGAAGTGGTAACCTCCATTAAAAACTCAAAGGACCACATGTTCAAGAGGCATTTACATCGGTATTTTCAGTGCCGTGTATGTAATCAGATGTTCTCAAATATAACTGCACTGTCTTCCCATCACACAAGCAGCCATTCACAAACTGTGTTCACATCCTCTGTCTTTGTTCTGTGCACTCTGTGCAAGACGTTCCTCACCACCCCCTCTGCTCTTCAGGAGCATGTTGAAAGAGAAGTGTCAGCTTTTGAGATAGACATTAAGAAAATGTACCAGTGCAGTTTGTGCCCTCAAGTATTTCCTCAGCCAATATTCTTAACGACCACATAGACAAACTTCACACTCACAAAGTGAAACGATGCACCTTGTGCTTTGCTTTTTTTCAAAGCAGACAAAATCTTGTCCGTCACCTTGTCTCTAAAAGTTGTCCAAAAAAGCTGCCCAAACACTTGCACCTGTGTCTAGATACTCCCTTTGAAAAGGAATTGGTGGCGTTCAATAAGTCACGCTATACCAAATTGTTTCAAGCCAGAGGTGTAGAAACTTTGCCTCAAGGTGCAAATGGATCTGCCCAGAAAACAGACTCTCGAGTATCAGTTTCACAAAATTCAACCATTACGCCGTGTGTAGTAATGACTTCGTATTCAATGCCCAGTGACAAGCCAAGCATGTCCCAGCCTGCTCAATCTAAGGTCCTTCCTCAGTTTGTTCATTCAGGCAAAAGAGCATCGGCCACAAATCCAGCGTCTGACAGTCGTAAGTTTCAGTGCCACTCCTGTAAAATTTGTCTTGTTGGCTTGTATAACTTTGACAAACACATGTCACATCATAGATTCAGTGGCTTGAAGACAGGCCGCACTCATTGTGTTATTTGTAAGAAAATGGTTGCTGATTCTTTCATCAGTGCACATTTGACAGAACATCAAAAGCATGGTGTCATCGTTTGCTCTCTGTGTCATCGCAGAGACTTTGCTACTATGAGACTTGCTCGCGATCACTCCAAAAATTGGTGTTACTATGAGTCAGACCAAGGCTGGGGGAAGCTCACCTCAGAAGGAAGCAAATTCAAGAACAAGTCTTAAATATTGAGACCGATGGTGATAGGACTGTGCAAGGGGAGAGGCAATTTGAAGGACAGGCATCACTTACTCCTTTTGATGGTGGTGACAGTGGCAATGCTGATAAGGGAAATGAAAGCTTACCTGCTTCTAACTCAAATGATAGCCAACCTCATGTCTTCCCTTGCTTGATGTGTGGACTTGCATTTACTACTGAACATGCAAAGAACAACCATGTCAATCGGGTGCATGATGGAACAAAAACTCTTTTCTTCTGTTTGTTATGTAAGAGGAAAGGAACTCGCAAAGCATTCACCAAAAGGCATAAGGCATCGTTACACATTTCACCCCCATTAAAATCCTTGCAAACATCGCATAATGACGGCCTCGGCTATTTCAAAATTCGTTCTTGAAGAAGAATTGAACATTTTGAATGGTGAGACCATTCCTGTTACCGTGTCCGCGCAGGTGAGCACAGATGTGCCCCCCTCCAAAACGACTTCGTTTGCAGGCAGAAGGTTCTTTCTTATGTGGCAAATGTGGATTTTCTGACAGCCAGAAAGATGTTATGTTTTTGAACAGCATATAAAAATGCATAATCCCAAAAGTGAACCTCAGTGTCCAGAATGTGGCCTGTGTTTTACTGTAAATGCTGCTTTGAGGAAACACATTTTTGCAGTACACAAGATAAAGGATGTAGATAAATACTTGGAGGAAAGAGGCATTGAAAACACGACTGAGGAACCCATCAGCGAAGATGAACAGACTGATTCATCTCCCTTTGTTGATGTCATCACTATAACCGGTCCACCCCCATTAAAATCCTGTTATCAATCGAAGAAAGTTTCTCCAACTCCAAGTAAACCAATCAGCCCCTGGGAATGCAACGTCTGCTACAAAAATTCACCTGTGAGGTCGGTGCTCAAATCCCATATGCGTACTCATGGAATGGCCTTCATAAGATCACGTAGACATCAGAAAAAAGTATTGATTAATGTTTTCAATCAAGAAGCACTTAAAGTTTTGTCTCTGTGTTTCGAATTTGTATTTGTACGGTGTTGAATTTATGAAATCGAAATCAATTTATCAGTATCACCACAAGCATCATTTCATTTGAATTTTGCAAAAAAAATATTTAGGAGCAAAAATCCTCACGTTTGATAACAGTTACAAGTTATAGTGAGATAAAAAATTATGTTTTAAACATTATTTGGAAATGTGACAATCACAATGTTCCAATCAGTTATTAGAATCAACGAGTTCAGCACTGATAAAATGAATGATGTATTGATATGAAGTCCTATCCCTTAATTTTTTAAAGAGAATAGAATGCATGGGGTCACATATAATAATTAATATATGTATAGGTATTTGATTTTTTTCAAATTAAAGTTTTTCAAAGTGTTATTCAAAATTTTTTGTTAACCTCAATAAAAGAAAACTTTCTTAGAAATGATAATTATTTACAATTCAAATACATTATTCAAAATTTCAAAGAAAGTTGTTTCAATAAAATGCATTGCTTGCTTTATTTTGAGACTGGAACCATTTCTGCCTTTAGAAATGAAAGGAACAGAAAATTATTTACTTTTAAATGAAAATGCCTGAGAAATTATCTTTTCCTTAAATTATTTTTTGGGGGGGGGGGAGGGGGGGGGTGTTTAGTTCAGTCTTTATTATTCTTTATAGTATAAACTTCAAATTATCTTAGCATTGCATTACATTACATGTACTTGCAAAGTCAGCAAAACATTTCTGATGAATTATGAATTTTCTGTGTTTTTGTGTCTCCATTTGTTCAATGTCTTAATCTTTATTGCTTTTGTTTTAAAACTCTATGAATCACACTCTATTATCCCCCCCCCCCACCCTCATTTCTTTGTGTGCATGATGATGTATTGTCACCACTGTGTAAATCACTTTCATCTTGATATACTGTTATGCATCGTGAGTGAGTTGGAGTATTTTTCTGCACAAGAATGTACTTTAGTGAGTTACCTATTGACAGAGTCACGCATCAGGGCTAAAATTCAGTGTTGATGCACAGGCATCTCATTTTATCTCTCACTCTCAAGTCTTGAAAAAGTTTTGACTGTGTAGATTTGAGAACTTATTTTAATTTGTATACACTAGTTTGTTTAATAATACCATGTTTACTTTGAATGTAATAGTTGCTTGGCTTTATTGTGAAAAGACCTTTTCTCTTTTCTCGGTGTTTTGTCTGACACCATAAAACAGCGCAAATATTTACATTGTAGGACAATGTGTAGATTTGACAACTTATTTTAATTTGAAATAATATGACACTAGTTTGTTTACACTGGATTTCGTATTTTGAGACCTTTTTCTCTTTCTTTTCACCATAATATTTAGATTGTATGACAATAATGATCTCCAGGAAATTTATCCCAATCCCTTACCTGATCAATACAGTCACCTTCATCAGCTAAGCCGATCACAGGTACAACTTTACCCACTTTGTCATGACCTCAGTTAGGTCACGTGCAGTTCAAGAGCTTTACCTGGACTGACAAACATCTCTCTCTCTCTCTCTCTCTCTCTCTCTCTCTCTCTCTCTCTCTCTCTCTCTCTCTCTCTCTCTCTCTCTCTCTCTCTCTCTCTCTCTCTCTCTCTCTCTCTCTCTCTCTCTCTCTGTCTCTCTGACGTATGAGGTGTACTAGTACTACTGCGTTTTTTTTTCAGGCCTTAAAGAACTCAACGTTAGAACAAAATTCAATAGAAGCTAGAGCCATTTGAGTTCAAAGCATATCCCGTTTTTACAATAAACCAACAGGACACGGCTGATGCAAAAAGCCTTTCTACTTCTACCAATTTGCATGGGCAGTGAGAGTAACTGGAAACTTCTCTGAAGAATTTGAAACTAAATATAGGAGTAAGACAATCTGGAAAGTGTAACTTATTTTGAATGATAGCCTATATGGCTCATTTGTTTATCACATTTATGGATTCACTTGCAAATGTTTTTTTTTAAAAGCATCCTCTAAAAATGAAGAAAATAGATGTAGGTACATGTCTGTGGAAACTCTAAACCAGTAAATCTGTCAATGCTTTTTATTTACATTTGCTGATGATTTAGCCCTACTGTGGGAAATCAGAAAGTGACCTTCAATATGATATTAACATGCAGTTTTACATACCGAATAATGTCCTAGATAAAAGAGGAACGAAAAGTAAATACAAAGAAAATTCACAAAACAATGATGGACACTTGAAATTTCAATGAAACTGTAAAAGAGAAATATATTCTACTTTTGAAACTAAAAGACAAAATTTTAAACTGGGCAGAGAAAATCTTAGAACAAGTTTAAAGCCACAATTACGTAGGTGCAATGATTAACTCAGAGGAAACAGAGTCAATCAGGGCTAAAATGAAGAAATTGCTGTGTAGATCTTATTTTAATTTGTATACACTAGTTTGTTTACCTCATCTTTCCATTTCTTTTGCTAGTCATTATAGTAGTAGTTTCTCCACCATAATATTTAGATTGTATGACCGTAGTAATAGTAGTAGTAGTAGGTCACGTGTAAGTAGTAGTAGTAGTAGTTAAAGAACTAGTAGAACAAAAATTCAATAGAAGCAGTTTTTACAATAAACCAACATGGGCAGTAGAGTAACTAGTAGTAGTAGTAGTAGTAGTAGTAGTAGTTTAGGATTCACTTGCAAAGGCATCCTCAAAAATGAAGAAAATAGATGTAGGTAGTAAACTAATAATATTTGTAGTAGTAGTACCTTAGTAATAGTAAATGAAAAAAGAGGAACGAAAGTAAATACAAAGAAAGCAAAAACAATGGTAGTAACTACAGAAACTAAAAGACAAAATTTTAAACTGGTTTAAAGCAAATTAATAATATTAACTCAGTAATTAATCTAGCTAGTAATAATAGTAGTAAATAGTAGTAGTAGTAGTCGTAGTAGTAGTAGTAGTAGTAGTAGTAGCAGTAGTAGTAGTAGTAGTAGTAGTAGTAGTAGTAGTAGTTAGTAGTAGTAGTAGTAGTAGTAGTAGTAGTAGTATTAAAAAACAATGGTAGTAACTACAGTAGACAAAATTTTAGTAGTAGTAGTAATAATAGTAGTAATAGTAGTAGTAGTAGTAGTAGTAGTACAAGTAGTAGTAGTAGTAGTAGTAGTAGTAGTAGTAGTAGTAGTAGTAGTAGTAGTAGTAATAGTTATTGGCAGTAGTAGTATGTCAGCGAAAGTGAAGGAAATAACACCAAAATAGGTGAGTTTGTCTTTATGCTTCAGATGCATATTATATATTGAAATGTATTTATTCAACAATGTTCTATCGTTCTCAATAAAAATAATATTAGGTTTATATCTAAAAAAAAGATTGTAGTCTAGGACAGTACGGGAACTAATATCATTGAATAGTCCGAACAGATGCCTTTCATGAAACGACAAAAGAAAACATGAGAATGTAGCCAGGCAACACAACACGGTGAGCGAGGGCATTTATCGGGACCCGCAGGTAATGCATGACACTAGATTGTGATATCATCGGATGGGCATGGCACAGGTTTAACAATGGCAATACATTCAATTATACATGTGTATTGCAGTGACTAACAAGATATGGGATGCACACATGGCAGTTCATGTCACTAGTACCGATCGGTAACTCAGTCGGTAGAGCGTTTGAATGCCACCTGGGAGGCCCACGTTCGGTTCCCAGTCCGGACGAATTTATCTGGCCCTCCTGTCGACAATCGAATGGGCAGCTTGTATTTTCAGACTCGGCCAAAGTAACGGCGATGTGGAAAGCAATGCCACATTGTTACATCATTGTGACGTATGCCTAGAAAATTCATGATTTGTTACCCCACGCTCAAATCTGAGTATATTTTTCGTGTCGATCGCCTAAAACTGGGGTGTCCAAACTGTTTGCAAGAGGGGCCAGATTTAGTGAGGTGAAAATGTATGGAGGGCTGGGGGGGGGGGGGGGGGGGCCATTCAGCCTGACATACAATAAACCATTAACAGTAATTGCAAATTTAACTTTGAAATTAAATGAGAGCTTTTAGATTTTATTCACCTGAGAAGGCTAAACAAATGACTGTCCTACACTAATGTGAATGGTAATACTGAAATGTCATGGACTGTAGTAAATAGGCCAGGTATGGCTCAAAGGCAAGGATTTGTATACGCAAGATGTCACGCAAGTCGCAGGTGGGAGTCACTAAGTCTTGTCCTCACGTGGTTCTCGTTGTTATAGTGTATAAGCGAGAATATCTTCTTGCACAAGTATGTCGAGCCAAATATGCTCAGCATTTTCTTAGCAAAAGTTCGAATGTCTTGAAACTTGCCTTCATCCAGTTGGCGATAAAAGTGGACAAGACGGAGATGTTGGTGCGTTGCCGTCTGCGACACTTGCCACATTGCAGCTCAATGAGCTCCAGCTGCAGGTTGTCTGGAACGTTATCAGGGTCCGCGGTTAATGGGGATGAAAAGAAAGGCGTGATCTCCTTTCCAATAGCTGCAACTCCAGAAAGGGCTATTGAAAAATCATCAGCCAGGAATGAGAGATGTCCGCTGCATACCTCCTTATGTGCGCACTGGTATTGTTCTCTAGAAAACTGGTCATTATTTCCTGTAGCGATTAGAAATGTGTGGTGTTGGGCTGTCGTTGTGACATGTGCGTTTGGTAAAGTTGCAGCTTGGTCATACATGTTTTGATGTGTGAACACATTTTGCTTACCACCGAATTTTACCCATGAAAGCTCTTGTTCAGCGTACTCAGATGCCGTGTTATGTCAACTTAAAATCCAAAACAAGCGAGCTAAACACAGTCACAAAGTTTTGGCATCAGTCCGATTATTAAATTTATCTATTTTTGGCCAAGAATTGTCTGATTTACTTTCCATGTTCGTCTTTGAAAGGTCAAGCCGGGTATATCATATTATTTATTTCTCTGAATCAGTTGATGTTGGGTAAGCAGGTGATTGGCCCAATGTACCCTAGGTAGATGGTGGGGCTATCACCTTGAGGCTCCTACCGGGCCTTGTTATTTTCGGTCAGGTCAACTCCCTTAGCCTTTGGTCCTCAAAAGACCGGCCTACAAGGCAGCATGTTGTTATTTTCTGTCAGGGTTAGCTCCCCTAGCCTTTGGGGTGTCAATACCGGCCTGCAAGGCAGCATGTTGTTTTTATGTCAGGGTTATCTCCCATAGTCTTTGGTCAGCCAAGACCTGCCTACAAGGCAGCAGGAGACTCGTGGAGTGCGGGATCACCTAATCTCCGTACAGGTGCTTACCTGTCCACCGCCCGGCTGCCGCCGCTTCGTGGTGAAATAATGATAGGAATGCTCTTTTGTACGAGTCTGTTTTATACTGTGGTCAACACTGCAGTGCTGTCTGGCTGACTATTATCGAGTTTATGATAAAGGCTTCCCTGCGGGGCGGCAGAAGTTTGAAAATCGACCGCATATGGTTCGCGGGCCGAACTTTGTACATGCCTGGCCGAAAACAAAGTTTTACTGGGCCACAGGAAAACGCTTCCAGCCGGTGGGTCGTAATTTGCACACCCTTGCTTTGGGCCTTCTTTTACATCTAGACTAGACAATTCTTACCACGTTTGTTAAATACGTAACTTTGAAATCAAATCACGGTTTTTTTACTGAATTTATTTTAAAATCTTGCTCTCTGAATCTGGCAACATTATACAGAAGAAGAAGAAGAAGATGGTGATGATGTTGACGAAGAAGAAGAAGAAGAAGAAGAAGAAGAAGAAGAAGAAGAAGAAGAAGAAGAAGAAGAAGAAGAAGAAGAAGAAGAAGAAGAAGAAGAAGAAGAAGAAGAAGAAGAAGAAGAAGAAGAAGAAGAAGAAGAAGAAGAAGAAGAAGAAGAAGAAGAAGAAGAAGAAGAAGAAGAAGAAGAAGAAGAAGAAGAAAAGGAAAAGGAAAGAAGAAGATATATGTATGTATGTATATGTGTATGCGTTCATGTATGTATGTATATGATATGTATGTTTGTATGCATGTTTGTATGTATGTATGTATATATAATATGTATGTGTGCATGCTTTTAATTGTTAAAATAATACATGAATAAATAGATACAGAGAGAGAGAGAGAGAGAGAGAGAGAGAGAGAGAGAGAGAGAGAGAGAGAGAGAGAGAGAGAGAGAGAGAGAGAGAGAGAGAGAGAGAGAGAGAGGGAGGGAGGGAGGGAGGAGGGAGGGAGGGAGGGAGGGAGCGAGGGAGAGGGAGGGAGAGAGAGAGGGAGGGAGGGAGGGAGGGAGGAGGGAGGGAGGGAGAGAGAGAGAGAGAGAGAGAGAGAGAGAGAGAGAGAGAGAGAGAGAGAGAGAGAGAGAGAGAGAGAGAGAGAGAGAGAGAGAGAGAGAGAGAGAGAGAGAGAGAGAGAGAGAGTCGTAATGAGATGCACGCGGGTTTCAGTATACTTTTTGTTTTTGTCATCACTTTTAGTTTTGTTCTTGTTTTGTTAGAGCTTTTGACTACTGTCACACTGTATTGGTCTGTACTTATGCGACCAACGTTTGCTGACTCTATTATAAAGTGTACAATTACCTATTTCGCATGTCCTCGATTGAACCATACAGCAATATCAGAGACCAATTGTGACCTTAAAATTTGACGACCGTGGGCGAGCAAGTTGTGTGTAATGGCGATATCTGGCTGAGTGAAACGTGACGAATTGTGAAGTGTGACGAATTGTGAAACGTGACGAAGTGAACGTCCGTCCAACAATGGATTTAACGTGATGAACACGCAGCTTGGCCCAATATCGAAAACCTTTCGTTTTCTGTCGTCCGAATAGGCCTGGCGGTTTATTAGTGAATTATTGTATTTGGAATCGGCCGTCCGTATAGCTATACTGTCCAATGTATGCAAGATGGCTCCGTAAACAGAAGCCGTTAGCAGCTGACCACTCAACTACAACATCTGTTTTTATCTTACTTGAGTTACGAATCGGAGAAAAGATTTAGAATCTGACTGAAGATTTATTGTTATAAAGTTTTGATCTCTTGAGAGACCCATTCTATTCTGAAAAGGTAATCATTGTCTTTTGTTTTCAAGAAATCTAATATAGATCTCTAGATCTAGATTTAGATTAGATCTATTCTAGCTCTAGCATAGGATAATTTTAGTGGAGGGTGAGAACTACTGCTGCCACAGTCGGGCACACAATGTGATTTATTTAGGATGAGCTGCCGGGTGAACTTAACTTTGCCTCAGATGGGGGAGGGGGTGACAGCTGGATGGTGGGATGGGTGGGGGTGGAGAGTTCATGGTCACTATGGTGGTAGACCCAGTGTGTGTAGTACTAGGCCAGGCCCTCTATAATATTGGGCATTGCATTTTATGTTGTTACCAGAAGGCCTAGAAATCTATCTCTCAGTGGTGAGTTGGCAACTGTCCATAAGAATTGCAGTCCCGTTTAAATGTTAATTATCAGATCTATAGAAGTGTATCTAAGAAATTGAGTTTTAATTAGTATCGGGATAATCACACTTTAATGTCGCCAAACCCTAGTTTTAACTCGATACTTTCTCCTTGCTGTGCTATGAGTAGATCTATGTCACGATGTGTGTTTCCAAGTGAGTTGTTTCCCTATTATTACTCCCGGATTAGCATTGCTGACATCTATCTATAGGCACAACAGTGGAAAACACTGGTGGTGCTAAAGCGGGAGTAATTATAAATCAATTATAAAATGTATAAACTTTAAAGAGAGACGATTGATTTGAGAAAGCGACTTGGCAACACGAGAGCAGGGCTTTTGTTTTTGTTTGTTTGCCGGGGTTAAGAGGAGTACTGTAGGAGGGGGGTGGAGGGGAGGACTAGGGGTTCAGGGTCAGGAGGTTAAAATAATGGCTAGGGTAATGTCCCGACTACATACGTTGACTGCTTTTTGCATGTAAAGGATTTCTGTAGTTAGGTACATTCAAGGGACATTTAAGGCAAGTTTCACAGAAAGCTGCTACTATTGGGACAATTGTCAGGATATTGCAGCTACTATCATAACTATGGGGACAATTGTCAGGATATTGCTACTACTATCACAACTATTGGGACAATTGTCAGGATATTGCTGCTACTATTGGGACAATTGTCTGGATATTGCTGCTACCATGGGGAAAATTGTCTGGATATCGCTGCTACCATGGGGACAGTTGTCTGGATATCGTTGCTACCATGGGGACAATTGTCTGGATATCACTGCTACGCATGGGGACAATTGTCTGGAAATCGCTGCTACTATGGGGACAATTTTCAGGATATTGCTGCTACTATTGGGACAATTGTCCCAGATATTGCTGATATTTATTGGGACAACTGTACTTTCATTTCATTGAGCCTGTTATTGGACTTGTTCGTTTTGTTCATTAAGTGTATATATATATATATATATATATATATATATATATATATATATATATATATATATATATATATATATATATATATATATATATATATATATATATATTCAAAGTTTAGCTTTAGAAATGTTTATTATATTGAGGTGTAATGGATATAAAAACAACAGATTATAGAAAGAGAGAGAGAGAGATGTATATAATATGTTTGGATCTAATTGAAATGAAAACAATAGTATGTACTGTGTTGTGTGTTCGCAATTTACAGACTGCAACATTCATTTGCTGTTGTGTTTTGTGCTATTTCTAAGGATGTGTCTTGTTAATTTTATAAAAGTTTATCGAGTGATTTTAAAGCTCTTTTAGTTTACCGCATCTGACTTAAGTGACAAAGGACGAAATGGTCGTTGTACTGAGGTTTTAGACATGACTTGCTAGATCTAGATGGATTACTTTGTCTAAAAAAGTTTTGATATCGATGAAATTGTGATTTTCCCTCTGATACAACTGGTTTGAGATATATATATATATATGCTCTGTTAACTTATTACTGAATTTCACTCACTAGCAAAATTCACATATTGTGCCTGACTTTGGTGGTAATCCTCCCTTTATTTCAATATAATCTTCTCTCATTTTGAATCAGAAGGGTCTATTCTTCATACCTTGAAAGCTAACACCTATATCTATATATGGACTCTTCTAAGGTTCATTTTTATGACGTAAAGATAACATGATTTTTCTCAAATATGATTAGCTGCCTCATCAGAAAGCTATTTCTAAGCTTTACTTGAGCCAAAATGAAAGAGAAACAAATAAAAAGAGCTGCAACATTTTAAGAGCATCCCACATCCACAGAAAAAGAACTTCAGTACATTCTGTAGGCAAGCAATTTGTCTAAGAACTGCTTGCCAAGAGGTAATTGACTGAAAGAACAACACATTATTAAACGCACATATAAGTACACAAACACACACACACACACACTGTAAAAGAGAATGATGTAATATGCCACCATTTGTTTTTCAATTACAACGATTATTTACATTGCAGATCATTGTATGCAAAATGTATGGTTGGATGATTTCGATTGCTCTGGAAATGAAATCAGTCATGTGAAACATCAAGTTGGCATTAAAAATGAAGTCATTCATGTGGAACTTGAATATTTATAGTCTGTAGAAAGCTGTTGCTGATGTTTCAATCATAAAGATCGGTGTCTAGTGGAGTAGGTGATTACTGCTGCGATTGTTAATGTTGTGTTCTTTGTTTTTTGGACAAGAATTCATAAAAAAGAATTTGGGACATTTTCTGTAAGAAGAATTAATTTTATTATTATTTTACAATACTCATCAACTAAGGTAGTATAGTTGAAAGTCTTTTATGTTGGGCTTATATCAACAAACTTGAGGTTATCAAGACCTGATTACTTGAAAGACTCAATTAGTTGAAATTTGTCTCTTTGTGTTTCTTATATTTTCTATTTTCCATTTTATCATGTAGAAATCAGTTTTAGGAATGTTAGATTTCTGCCTAGTTCAGTAGTTGCACTTGTAATGATTGTCATACCCTTTAAAAAATATCATCAGTGCACTATAAAGTCCTGCTAGCTTTAAAATTCTCAATTACAAAATACACAGTCACGTCTCGATAGTCCGTACAGATGAGCCGGGACAGATTTTTTTCTTCTTTATTTGTACCAGATACTCTGGAAATTCTGGATTCAAACACCTAATTTTGGAACAAATTACCATAGTATAGAGAGTTTATGCTTCGATGAACCGAACACTCAGCAGTTTAAGATAGTCTTAAAACTAGTCCACTGATGGCACATCAAAGCCACCCGACTCAACTTTCCTAACACCACTACAGCCATACAATTTAGCAATTTTCTCTGTGTTTGTATGTCTTCGGCGGGGTGTAAATTGTGTATAAGCGAGAAACCTGGGGCACAAGTCAGAGAATGAGAGAAAGAGACCTAGACAATGATGAACAGCATCGTAGTGCTCTGTGCCCTGTAGAATCCATTATGCCTTCATTACTGTAAGTTTTTTGGCCATTCGCTGATCCACAATGTGACACTGATCAACAATTCGATAATCCGGACAAATTGCTTGAAACGGAGGTGTTTGGATTATCAAGACTGTATTTTAAAGATTTTTATTTTGTGAGTTGGAATGTTCCCATAATTGGAATCTTTTCTTTTCCCCTAGTACATGTACAGCTACAAGTTGTTTTAATGTACTTCATAACTTCTTACACATGAACAAAATTTTTAATCGTATTTATATTATACAATTTTCTTATAATATAGATTTAGATTCTACAGAGTTCTCTTTATTTAACACTGGGGTCACAATTAAAAGAAAACAAACATTATTACCTAATGTAATTGTTATAACAGTTTGATTTGAGAATGATATTCTAATGCTAATCCTGCAAGTCAGTGAAGCATGCCTCTTATATTTGTTTTTATTACAGCGTCATGGGTGCTCCGTGGTACAGCAGCTCATTGTGGATTTACCTTGCTTGTTGGACTGTATACACAGCCTGTGTTTGGGCAGATGGTATGCTGTCAGCAAGAAATACAAATACCACCTGGGATATTCTCATGAAAGGAGCAAAACCCTCAAATGTATGTGTGTCAGTTTTTTGCTCTTTTGAAATCTTGTCTACATTGTTTTGTATCATTTCAGAATTATTTTCATTCTTTCTTGTTTTGTTGCTGTTATCCATGTTATGTTTGTATGAAGAACAATGTTGAGTATGAGATAACTTTAGTGTCTCCATGCAAAAATAACATTGTCGTGGCAGAGAAGGCTGGGAAAGTGCCTTAGACTAAAGGAATTACTTCGAAGGGGAACACTTGTAGTTTAGATTTGAAGTGTATCTTTATTGATACCAGTCCTGGAACCTTCCTGACACACCTCGTATATTTACGAGTCACAGGGTCAAACTATAACACAAAATCCAACCTTTAGTTGCAGTTAGGTGCAGGTCATTAATTAGTTCTGCACGGCAGTCTGACAAGGGTCTGCCATTACAGAATTGTGCCAAAAATAGCCTAACTTTATCCGTTTATAATTGACAGACAAAGCCACCAATCCGCTCAGTGTCTATTTCCACCGAGCCTTCAATAAATGCTTCACATGGCCCAAACTGACAAATACGTTTGTGAAACATGGATGTTTTCTAAAGTTCTAGTAAAGAAAATTGACGCCTTCGAAATGTGGACTTACAGGCATATCAAATACATTTCGTGGAAAGAAAAGAAATCAAACAAATGCATACTATAAGATCTAGGTCAACAAACACCAATTTTATTTTAAAAAATCAAAGAACAGAAGATTAAGTACTTTGTCCATGTAAAAAGACATAACACACTGCAAAGAGCCATACTAGAAGGGGAAATAATAGGCCTCAAAATCAACCAGTGCATTTTAAAAACAACTTTTTCTTCTATTTCAGCCTGATGCATATCTATGTGCAGAATATCCAGTGGAAGAAGATGAAATTTATATTTGTAAGTATTCACCATCTTTGAATTTAAAGTTGTAAAAAGCAATTTATGTGTTAAGTACATAGAATTGAAATCTTATTTCAGTTCATTTTGCAAGAATTAAAGTGCCGGCTGACCTCAATATCGATCAATAATCTCATTCCACAACGTACCTGTGATTATTGTGATTGTTATTTTTATCTCCGTTTAGTTAGGTGACGTAGCGGACAATTCATTTTGTTATTGTTATTGTCATCGTGTTTAGATTGCATTGTTTACTAACAATAACATCTATTACAGCCTACTTTTTATTGAACATGACATGGAATAATACTGCAGTTGGCCCACAACTAATGAAGAGGAATATGAAAGGTCTAATACTAATAGATAGAAAACTGTTCAGGACTGAGAAATCTTCAGTGTGCCCAACCTTCACAAGCAACAAGGAGGCATAGAAACAAATAAACACTAAACGATGCTGAACGAAAAATAATAGAGCCAATGATGCAACGGCCCATCGCGCAATTTCCATCAACAGAACGAGCCTCAAAATAACAATATACAAAAAGAAATAAGAAAACGAAATACAACTGCCATAAAAGAGAGACGGAGAGAAAAGAGAGGGAGGGGGGGAAAGAAAGGGAGAGAGAAAGAGGAAAGGAGACATAAAGAGAATGAGGAAGATAAAGAAAGACGGATAGAAAAGAGGGAGAAATGAGAGAGAGAGAGAGAGAGAGAGAGAGAGAGAGAGAGAGAGAGAGAGAGAGAGAGAGAGAGAGAGAGAGAGAGAGAGAGAGAGAGAGAGAGAGAGAGAGAGAGAGAGAGAGAGAGAGAGAGAGAGAGAGAGAGAGAGAGAGAGAGGAGGGAGGGAGAGGAGGGAGGGAGGGAGGGAGAGAGAGAGGGAGAGAGAGAGATATGAGGTAACATACAGAGAGGGGGGGGGACGACCACGTGGCTACATGGTCAGGCTTTACTCCAGTCGTTCAATAATAGCGTGACTGGCTGTGTCGAATATTATATAATAGAGTTTCAATACAGCATTTATTTCTACTTCCAAATGAATCATTTTCATCCTTACATCTATATAAAATAATGGAACAAGAATACTAATAGTATTAGTATTATTAATACAAGGGGAACTTTCCAACCGCCTCTGGCTTATCCCATGACGGAGTCCAGTGTACATAGGTAACACATTCCCATGATGAAAGAAACAGACCCCCAGTTTATTGCTTTCACAAGTGTGTGCGGCTACACGCTCTATCCCAGACCTAACATCTGTCCTCAGCAACATGCTTCCCATACTTTTGAAAACTCCCTCCATACCCTATGTCTATCACTAGTATCACCATCTCTTCTCCTTTACAATGATATGAGTGGCTCTTTCAATATGACTGTAAGCCAGACACACCATACATCCATTACACAGGTGTGAAATCAGGCGTTGAGCTAGTCCTTCCTTATTCATCTAACAATACAGTACGTTGTTCACATGGGGTGGCGCTTATAAAGCAGACTTGTGCACTGACATAGCCTTTCTACCCACTTAACATGTCAATCACGAGGTGGACACGGGAGAAGATTTAACAATCCATCATGCATTCTTGATTTCGTATCTTATCTATCCACTATCCAATGAAGCTTGATGTGGGTGACACCATTGATAAATATCATGTTTGGTTTGATCTACTGGGGCTGTGGCTACAAAAATGATATTATTCGTTTGATTCTGTATTTTACCACTTACAGAAGGGCTTCAGTACCTAAAACTGTTGAGGGTAAACCAAAATCCTTAGATACCTGTCTAATTGGGAAACCTGGCTAATTGGGATAATTTTATAATCCACTGAGATTTCATGTGACTGGTATTTTCTTCACTCTTAGCATGTTAAGGTCCTGTTTATACTTTATGAGTCAGTCGCAGAACTCTGATTGTACTAAAGTTTATTGGATTGTTTTTTGTTTGCTTTTATTGACATAATTCATCTGATATCCCATGGTCAATCAATCTTAATATCTCTCTCTCTTTCTCTCTCTCTCTCTTTGTCCTTTTCTAGATAAATTTTCAGCTATGGCTAATGCTTCAACGGCACATCATATGCTGCTCTATGGTTGCGATGGACCGACTTACGCTGGGTATATGCATCTGGGGCAAACTTTTGGTGAGTAACACTGTTGTTACTTAATGTGTCTATCTGGCAATTGTGACGGTTGTATGTTAAAAACAGAAATACAAATATTGTTGATTTGTCACAAATAATTATGTGAAATAAGGTACTGTGTTTTTTGAGGGAAAATTTAAGTTAAAATATTCTTATTGCTTTATTCACCTTCAATGTCATGAATTTCACAATAAGACAATGAATGCTTGTGTTTTTCATATTACAATGAAGCTTGAGAAATTTAACTTTGATACCTTTAAAGATGAGAAGGAAGGAGACAATGTTATCCTTCTGGGAAAAAAGAAAGCGTTGGAAGAAAAATAGTTGTCGTGATTGGATATTTTGTTTGAATGATGTGACTGTATAAAAAGACTATCATAATTGCCCGTTCGTTGCATGGGGAAAGACACAAAGAGCACAATGTGTATGAGTGTATAAGATGCAGGTGGGGTCTGATCTGTCAATATTGTGAATTCACTGACGAAGAAAGACAGAAAAGTTTTGACTACATCTGGAGCCTGACATTGGGGGAGAAGCGGAGCTTTGTACTTGGCTTTGTGGACAAACAGGAACCTAGACACCGTTATAATGTCAAGAGAGATACTGCTTATCGCAAGACCTTTCATGGACCTACTTTCTGAAGAAAGATGATCAAAGACTGAAAGTATGCAGAGCTATACAACTTTGCATACAAAAAACACTGCGTTAGAGCAAGTTTCGAATACCTTGACACGCCGCCTTGTCCAAATAAACCCCATTACAAAAGGAATAGAAAATATGAGAACCTTTGATACAGATTTTCTTACCAAACTTCCCACAGACTCTACAAAATTGTACTCAAACTTTGCTTCAGAAGCATGACTGACCCCTACAGAGTATTCGGAGGGAGTGATAAAAAAAATGACAACAGAAATTGAGCACAAGGACCTCAAATACACTCATGACAGACAGATCTATTTCAAGCTCCATTTCGATGATGACTGGGAAGTAAAGACAAAAGCCAGGGGTCACACAAATGTGCCCCAAGAACCCCAGATCCTATATTGATCAAGGCTCAAAATTCAAAAATCGAAATTCCAAGACCTGCAAGGCCGAAAGCTGTAATTCAACAAGAATATCATACCGTTTATGACAAGCTTTCTCGCAATTTTTTAGAAGCCTCTACTACTAATAATACACAATGTTTCCAACCTTTCCAGTGTAATAGCGAAGTCTTTAAAAACTCATTTTTCCTTAAAACAATAATTGACTGGAACCATCTGGATGACAGTACCGTACATGTGATGGCAGTGGGTTGCTTCCGTGCAGCAGTCCATCAGCAGGATTAGCACACTCTCTCCCCGTCAAATTTATGCTGCAAGGCCCTTCAATGTATAAATCCAGATCCATATGTATGAGGTCTATATAGTTTGTAAAAAGTGTGTGTGTGTGTGTGTGTGAAGCAGATTGCAGCAAGTTTTGTGTTTCCCTAATTTTTCACGCTGGTTCCCCACTAACTCCATTAAGGCTGGGCTGGTTCGTAGTTAACATAGAGTCAACGGTTCTTGACTCTGAGTCATCCAGAACCGTCGATGACTCCACCTCCCTGATTGGTTGATTGGTCACATGTGACTGCCTCTCACTTTCCACTTTGGAGCTAGGCCTAGATCAAGATCAGAATCGAGTCGAGCTGGAAGAACTGGTCATGTGATTGATTCGACTCTGCCTCCTCTCTTCTATGTGACTGCTTGAGTTGAGCCGAGTCAAGCTGGGTAGAACTGATGGTGGTTCTACCAGAACTGGTCATGTGATCGACTGTACCTTCTTCTCTATGCATCTGTTGAAGTTGAGCCAAGTCGAGTCGATGGTTCTGTCAGATTAGAACTGGTCATCGTGATCGGTTTGGGAGAGCCGGTCACTATGACTGCCCGAGGAGAACCACACTATCTCTAGAGTCGGCTCCAGTTTTTGCGGTTCTACTAAGCATACATGGAGGAAAGATGCGAACGTCTCACGTGGGCTTTTCGCCTTGACGCGTTGAATTGAAGTACATTTTAGTAATATCCTGGCTGGTCTTTAGATTTAAAGTAGGCCTACATGGTGTGTAGATCTTCTACATAGTATTAGAATGTGTATTTATATCTAAGTAAGGATCATGTAGATCTAGAAATCTTGATTTTGTTTCAATTATCTTCTGCAATAGGGAGAGTGTTGTTATCAATTAAGTTTTATGAATGGGCATGTAAACTGATACCACTTTGTTTTGTTTTCTTTTTATTTGTACATCTAGGTGTATTAGACAGTGTATTATCATGCTATAGAAATTGGGATAATCTCCGGCTATAAAGGCCACAATGGCCTTGAAGGAAGTTTAGTCTACATAATCCACTAAAACAGTCTTACAGATGAAGGTTTTGCCTCATACTTAGGGGGTGGGGGGGGGCCCACCTGGACTGGCGAGTTTGGGACCAAAAGGTTGATTTTCTGTTCTTTGCATGTTTGGGTAGAACGATCATTTATCTACAGGTTTATGGCAGAAAAATGTCCATATGACCTATAATTTATTTTTTACAAAATATTTTGCAGGCGAGGGTAGGTAAAAACAGTCAAAATTTTGAGGTAAATTACCCTAACACTGACTGAGAAGATGGCAGTAAAAACCTGTATATTGGTGGCTAATCGCCATATGTGGCAACACCGAGGTCACCTGGCTTCTGCCAACACCACTAGTTGCTTCGGCCTGTCCCTGTGTGATGTAAGAGGCGTAGTGCGTCAGTGTGTATGTAAACACGTGCACAAGCATAGGATATAGAGGAATAAAAAAAAATCTGGTCATTTTGACGTCTTTTTCACAACAGTGCACATCTAAACCTAAATTTATAATCCTCTTTATATGTTAGTAACAATGCCAAAGACTGTCGAAAGAGTAAGGGAAATCCGTCTGAAGCGTTTGTTTTGTG
This sequence comes from Doris montereyensis, assembly GCA_037039925.1. Classification (NCBI taxonomy): domain Eukaryota; kingdom Metazoa; phylum Mollusca; class Gastropoda; order Nudibranchia; family Dorididae; genus Doris; species Doris montereyensis. The sequence goes on along the minus strand of JAXRKP010000778.1, from coordinate 172,040 downwards.
TTATTTTTTTTTATTTTTTACTTGCATTTTCTCAAATTGTATTTTTTCACACTAAAATTCTATCTCCTCCGCCATTTACTGAACGATTTATATTATATTTGGCACACGGGTTCCTCTTGTCAATGTTAATAGAATGATGTGTTTTTCTTTTAATATATTGTTAACCTTTTGAGAAATTATTGTTTTTGGTAATAAAAATGCCGTTTTTGTACATTCACGATATATAGTATTTTCAAAAATTCATAAAAAAACTCACTATCCAAAATATAAAAATAACCTGATGTCACTCTTTAGATGTTGAATGGAAAAGTCGATCTGCACAGATTTCGAGTGATTTTATTCATAACTAAGGAAGGAGATAGATTTTGAAAATTGGGTCAAAATCCAAGATGGCGGCCGTTTCTATGGCAACCAAGGTTGCTACAAATATTTCAATGATATAGAATGACTGTATTTTGACAGTTACTCATGTACATACTAAAACCAAAAACCTAAACTCAAAAGCAAAAAAAATCACTTCAGGAGGTGCTAAATAATAAATACTTAATGCCTGTTCTTGAGTTCATATTTCTCATGCACTGATATCTTATCTGTTTTGCTAGGCAATGCCCTCCTATTTGCCAAGGAACCCAGACCATACTGTTTGCATGGGCCAAAAATGCACCTCCGACTGTCTTACCAAACGGTTTGTTATATACAATGTCATGTTCAAAATTGTCAATGATGAAAGTTTGAAGAAAAATTAACAAGTCTTATTTTTAATGAAATTCAGTGCCTAAAGTAAAATTTGATGTTTGCAGTTTACCCAACAAATTAGTGAGTGAACTCCGGTTTGTTGTGCAAGAAATGTGCATTGAAACATGCTATAAACATTGTTCTTTACATGTTTTATACGCTATTTTTCATTAAAAAAAACATTATCTCTGGGTTTTGGGTAGGATTTAAAAGTTTTGCCCAACCACCCTATAAAGCTGAGAGATCTTTAATGTGCACAGAGTGTTGTGATCTGCGCACGGGACCTCCTTTTGTTGTCCATCTCAGATTAGACTGTGGGTGGTTGTTGGGAGCTGCTAGTTGTCTTTTATCTTGCTTTTTCTTCTTAATTCTCCGTGTGATCACTGCATATGGTGGCCGGGTTAAATGTTAATGAAAAGACAATAGGACAAGGTGTCGATCCAATAACTTTGACCAGGTAGGCTTCCGTTTTACCCGGAAAACTCAAGAAAATATTCAACTTGTCGGAGAACGAACCCAGGATGTTTTGATTGAGAGGCAGACACCTTACCTCTGGACCATTGTGTCTGCTGTATGTATTATCATTATCTGAGCTTTTGGTACCGTTTCTGAGCTTGTATTATACACCTACTCGCTGTTATAGTATGTTTTGTGTGTATGGATCTCTCCATTTTTGTAAATTATGCCACATGACAGTTTTTTGGTGTATCATGTTTTCTTTCTGGCTCACTTTTTTCCACACGATAAATTTGATGGCTACCATTGTTATGTTTCAGATGTTGGGTTGCGTATTGGGAAGAGGACAACTATAAAAACCATCGTTATTCAAGTTCACTATGCCAAAGCTTTCAAAGGTAAAACAATCAAAACTCAAACACCTTGATCAATCAATCAGTAACTCATGCATATATCCTCTCTTGTTGGTTTAAACGATGATCATGTTTTACCATATGTTCTTGTTTGCTCTTTTGTCCCCTGAGATTATAGAGCTTTTCTCTGCTTTTAGTTTAACCCAAATTTAAATTGGGACGTGTTAAATAAGCTCTAAAAATGCTCTAACTTTAAGGAGAAAGGTTTTTAATTGAAGGATGTCTGTCAATCCAGGAAGGTTTACACTCTCATCATACTTCAACCGTGATGACCTAACCTTTGATCTTGTTTAGCTCCAAAATATCAAAAGTTCCTATAGAACCCTTTTAGAGGCGTTGTAAGCGAAATCGTAGTTTATAATCGCTAACGACACTGGTTCAAAACCCATGGTTAGCCCAGGTGTTTTTTCACAATGTTGTACTGTTAGGAAAGGTACTTCACTCTGCTTTCCCCGACTTGACTCAGGTGTGATTGAGTACTCAGCTATACATATAGAAAGAGTGTTAGTACAAAGTACCTAACAGGCTGTTGTACTGTATGCTCCACATGGATATGAGAATGACTTTGAATGAAATGGCCTGCTGGGGGATAAATAATGTAGTCAGTGAGCTTGCACTTGTGGGGATATGGACTATAAATTCATCTTTATCTTTCAAATTCATCTTTTAATCTGAGGGGATGATTTCCAAGCATTTTTGCTTTTTTGTTATCAGAAGTGAGAATGTAGTTTACATGTAGTTTGCTCTATTTATGCGCATGTGCGTGTTTATATATATGCATGTTTCTTCATGTGCATCTGTCTTTCTATCTGTCTGTCTTGGCTTTATGTGATTTGTCCTTTTCATTTGTTCCCTTTTGCTTTACAGCATCTGAAAGGCCAGACCACTCTGGCTTGAAACTCCATTTAACTCACAAAAGTAAGTAGCCGTTTGGTCAAAGTTTGGTTTTGTTTGCTTGCTTTTATTTTTTCTGTTCAGTTTTGATTTACTAATTTGAAATTCATTAGATAAGTCATAAGTCCTTAGGAAATAGAGTGCTTCCTTGTCAGGTTTAACATAATTAAGTTTTCTAAAGACAAAAACCAAACAAACAGGTTCTAGAAATGTATACAATGCAATGAAAAGAATGAAAGACAAACTTTGTAAGTTATGCTTGTATCTAAACAATCTGTTGAACTCAAAGAACTCGTGTAAAGTACTGTGTAAATAAAGGTATTTATTTGTTATTTTTTATCATCTAATGTTTTGGTAATTTTTTTGCATCTAATATTTTTGTCATTTTTTATCATCTAATATTTTTGTCATTTTTTATCATCTAATATTTTTGTACTTTTTTTGCATCTAATATTTTTGTAATTTTTTTTATTATCTAACGTTTTTGTAATTTTTTATCATCTAATGTTTTTGTATTTTTTTGTTTTTTTGTTTTCCCACACTCAAGGCCAAAATATGTTGCTGGCGTTTTCTTAATGTTGGCTTGAACTTCCAGCATTCCTCCACACCAGTCTTGTGAGTGAATAATATTTCACCTTTACTTTGAATTCTTTTATTGGCTCTTTACTTGCCAACTTGATTCCATTGCATTTATCCATGACAACCAGCTGGTTTTACCAAGCCAACAGAAATTTGAATTTTACATAAATTGAACCATTTTTATTAAAAGGAATGAAACTTTCACAAAACATTCGGGAACATTCAGTAAGCAGAGAACTTGCCTGATATGCAAATAAGTCCGCGTGCCTATCAGCAGTCAATTTTTTGAATAATTAATTAGATGTTGATTTCATTGGATATTCTAATTTTCTCGTCGCTTTTTAAAAAGTTTTAAATTTAGATAAAAGACACCAAACTTTACATAAAATATGAAAGAAAGAATATAAAAGTATGTCATAGGAGAATTTGTCACTAGTAAAGGACTAGGAATGCATAAAATAGCCTTATTACTAAGGTATTCTTGTGTTACAGCATAACTGAAAATAAGATGGAAAACGTAGCCGTATGACATTTATACAATGACATTTTCCCATTTGTTCAAATGATGTGATTGATATTCTTAAAAATGCAGAGAAGTGTGTTTGTACCATCAAAAAGTTAAAATTGAATGATGAAAAAGACTGGTAGAATGGGAACTGATAAAGAAAGAAAGAATGAAAAAGACTGAAATGATACAATTAACTGAGACAGAAATAGAGGTGTCAACATTTAAAAAATCCATCTGCCTGGAACAACAATTAATGTATCTAAGCAATCAAGAAGGAATCTTGGAATCATTTTTGATACTGGATTAACCAATGAAAGATCAATTCATTAACTTAATTTAAAGCTGCAATTTTCATATAAAAACTTGTAATTCTCTCCTAATCTGTCCAAGTGACATCATTGATAAATTACGACGGTCCAAAACAGACCTGCCAGGTTAACACTTTTGACAAAAGAAAACTGAGCACATAACACCTGTACTAAAGAAACTTCAGTGGCTTCCTGTAAATCAAATAATTGAATACTAAATTCTCTGTAATGCTTATAAAAGTTGAAATGAAATGTCTCCATCATACGTCCAAACAAGTCATAAGATGAGGTCATCTGATGCTTTACTTTTGAAAATGCCATCCAAAACAACTAATTTCAATCTAAAATGTTTTAGTAGTGCAGCTCCCATCCTCTGAAATAAGTTGTCTCCCTCAACAACGTCATCACAATCATTTAATTTCTTGAAGAGATGTCTAAAAACTGAACTTTTTAGAGAGGCTTTTAAAGAATGAGACATAAGTGTTTTATAGTATAGATGTAAAACACTTTGTTTTCAATGTATGTTTTAATGCTTATTGTTCCAATGCTCTGTAATTATGTATGTTTCTGATTGCAGTCTCCGAATTAATGTGAAACACTGCTGAGCCCTTTTATAGTGGATAGCCAGGTGCTATATAAATCAAATATTGCTATTATTATTATTATTATTATTATTATTATTATTATTATTATTATTATTATTATTATTATTAATTGCTATTACTATTATTATTATTTAGTTTTAGTGTCGTATTCTAGCGTTGGAATCGTAGACCAATCTGCCTGTGCCTATGAAGCAGCTAAATGTAGTCATCTGTTGTTACCTTTATCAGAGATAAACGGCACTTACAGATATATAATAACTGTATGTACTTTTACTTCTAGTTGATGTCAAATTCCACCTTTGTGTGTTCATCCTAACAGCATGTACTCCCTCTTTTCATGCTTTTAAAACGACAAAATCGATTAAGATCTCAAGCTAGTTCAAAGTTTATCCATCTAATTTTACTGTTGCAGTTATTCATGTTTGAGTCTGAACGTGACGAACCCTGACCTTAGCTAAGGTAGATCCAATCTTGTGTTCCCGGAAAGACACCGTAACACGCATTTTCCCCACTCACCCAGGTGCAAATGGTACAAGCATTAGCTTGGGAGGTAAAAACCTGAGTCAGAGTAGCATCCTGTCCAGGAGGCGATTATTATCATCTGTTCCGCTTCACGCTATAAAAATCGGAATAAGCTCTGGGCCTGAAGGCCGCACCAATGGTCTTGAAGGAATTTTAACTTACTTGGGATTGCCGTTTTCTGGATTTAGCTTTTGGCAATGCTAGTAGGTCCGGTCCGATTTCCGTTGGGGAGATCCTTGTACGTTTTCCTCTCTTGACTGAGGTGTAATCAAACAGGTGGCAGCGCCCGTGGGGAGTAAAACCTGTGACAGACTGCCTGTTGTCACCCGTTCCTTACTGTGTTATACAATGTGGGCAAGTCTCTGGCTCTGTGGGCAGTGGCGGTTGTGATAGAACTTTGTTTTAGTTACATGGTATGTAAATAATCACAGCGGTAAACAGGTACCAGGGGTATATTATAGTTGGTAGACACATTAACTAATTTCCCAGTGTTACCGGTTCAAAGGTTAAATTTGCCCGAAAATGTCCTTTCTGCTTAGTTGGGCTTTCAAACAATTTTATTTGAACTTGCCAAAACTTCCTTTGTTTTTCAGCCTTTCCAGTTGATATGAGCTGTATGTTTTCAGAGAAGAAGAGCATATTTCCTTTCGCCTACAGAACCCACTCTCATCAATTAGGTAAGCTTAAAAAAGAATGTTCCAAGTGTTAAAATATTTTCCAAAATAAGTTGTTTCCAGTGTAACCATTGTTTCTATAAAGCAGATAACAGCAAGAAGACACGTATCAAAACTTATCATACAGGTAACAGCGAGAAGACACTGTATCAAAACTTATACAGATAACAGTGAAAAGACACTGTATCAAAACTTATCATACAGATAATAGTGAAAAGACACTGTATCAAAACTTATCATACAGGTAATAGTGAAAAGACAAAGTATCAAAACTTATCATACAGATAATAGGGAAAAGACACTGTATCAAAACTTATACAGATAACAGTGAAAAGACACTGTATCAAAACTTATCATACAGATAATAGGGAAAAGACACTGTATCAAAACTTATCATACAGGTAATAGTGAAAAGACAAAGTATCAAAACTTATCATACAGATAACAGTGAAAAGACACTGTATCAAAACTTATCATACAGATAACAGTGAAAAGACATTGTATCAAAACTTATCATACAGGTAATAGTGAAAAGACGCTGTAAACTTATCATACATATACAGTGAAAAGACACTGTATCAAAACTTATCATACAGATACAGTGAAAAGACACTGTATCAAAAACTTATCATACAGATACAGTGAAAAGACACTGTATCAAAACTTATCATACAGATACAGTGAAAAGACACTGTATCAAAACTTATCATACAGATAACAGTGAAAAGACACTGTATCAAAATTTATCATACAGATAACACACTGTATCAAAACTTATAATATACAGTGAAAAGACACTGACAAAATTTATCTTACAGATATCACTGTATCAAAACTTATCATACAGATAACAGTGAAAAGACACTGACTTATCATACAGATATCAAAAAACTTATCATACAGATAACAGTAAAAGACACTGTAGATACAGAAAAGACACTGTATCAAAACTTATCATACAGATACAGTGAAAAGACACTGTATCAAAACTTATCATACAGATAATAGTGAAAAGACACTGTATCAAAACTTATCATACAGATAACAGTGAAAAGACACTGTGAAAGACACTGTATCAAAATTTATCACTGTATCAAAACTTATCATACATAATAGTGAAAAGACACTGTATCAAAACTTATCATACAGATAATAGTGTATCAAAACTTATCATACAGACAACAGTGAAAAGACACTGTATCAAAACTTATCATACAGATAACAGTGAAAAGACACTGTATCAAAACTTATCATACAGATAATAGGAAAAGACGCTGTGTCAAACTTAGATGTGAAAGACACTGTATCAAAACTTATCATACAGATAATAGTGAAAAGACATCAAAACTTATCATACAGATACAGTGAAAAGACACTGTATCAAAACTTATCACAGATAATGTAAAAGACGCCAAAATTTATCATACAGATAATAGGGAAAAGACACTGTATCAAAACTTATCACACAGATACATAAAAGACACTGATCAAACTATCACAAGAGACAGTGAAAAGACACTGTATCAAAACTTATCATACAGATAATAGTGAAAAGACACTGTATCAAAACTATCAGATAATAGGGAAAAGACACTGTATCAAAACTTATCATACAGATAATAGGAAAAGACACTGTACAGATAACAGTGAAAAGACACTGTATCAAAAAACTTATCATACAGGTAATAGTGAAAAGACATAAAACATCATACAGATAATAGGAAAAGACACTGTATCAAAACTTATCATACAGGTAATAGTGAAAAGACACTGTATCAAAACTTATCATACAGGTAATAGTGAAAAGACACTGTATCAAAACACATACAGATAATAGTGAAAAGACGCTGTATCAAAACTTATCATACAGATACAGTGAAAAGACACTGTATCAAAACCTATCATACAGATAAAGTGAAAAGACACTGTATCAAAATCATTAACAGTGAAAAGACACTCTTATCATACAGATAACAGTGAAAAGACACTGTATCAAAACTTATCATACAGATAACAGTGAAAAGACACTGTATCAAAACTTATCATACAGATACAGTGAAAAGACGCTGTATCAAAACTTATCATACAGATACAGTGAAAAGACACTGTATCAAAATTTATCATACAGATAATAGGAAAAGACACTGTCAAAACTTACAGATACAGTGAAAAGACACTGTATCAAAACTTATCATACAGATACAGTGAAAAGACACTGTATCAAAATTTATCATACAGATAATAGGGAAAAGACACTGTATCAAAACTTATCATACAGATAACAGTGAAAAGACACTCTATCAAAACTTATCATACAGATAATAGGGAAAAGACACTGTATCAAAATTTATCATACAGATAACAGTGAAAAGACACTGTATCAAAACTTATCACACAGATACAGTGAAAAGACACTGTATCAAAACTTATCATACAGATACAGTGAAAAGACACTGTATCAAAACTTATCATACAGATAACAGTGAAAAGACACTGTATCAAAATTTATCATACAGATAACAGTGAAAAGACACTGTATCAAAACTTATCATACAGATACAGTGAAAAGACACTGTATCAAAACTTATCATACAGATACAGTGAAAAGACACTGTATCAAAACTTATCATACAGATAACAGTGAAAAGACACTGTATCAAAATTTATCATACAGATAACAGTGAAAAGACACTGTATCAAAACTTATCATACAGATACAGTGAAAAGACACTGTATCAAAACTTATCATACAGATACAGTGAAAAGACACTGTATCAAAACTTATCATACAGATACAGTGAAAAAGACACTGTATCAAAATTTATCATACAGATACAGTGAAGAGACACTGTATCAAAAGACACCCGTATCAAAACTTATCATAGTGAGAGACTTTGTATCAAAACTTATCATAGTGAGAGACTTTGTATCAAAACTTATCATAGTGAGAGACTTTGTATCAAAACTTATCATAGTGAGAGACTTTTGTATCAAAACTTATCATAGTGAGAGACTTTGTATCAAAACTTATCATAGTGAGAGACTTTGTATCAAAACTTATCATAGTGAGTGACTTTGTATCAAAACTTATCATAGTGAAAGATTTTGTATCAAAACGTATAATAGTGAGAGACTTTGTATCAAAACTTATAATAGCAAGAGACTTTGTATCAGAACTTATAATAGCGAGAGACTTTGTTTCAAAACGTATCATGGCTATAATTGTCTTACAGCTTTCTAGTCAGTCTCTGACTTGGAAGGTAATTTCTGCTATGACCTATTTTTATGATTTTCTTTTTCTTCTTTTTTTCCTTTGTCTTGGACATTTGAATGTTTGACGACTCTAGGTGCAGTCATCACAGGATACAAGTACAACGGGTCTTACTATGAAATTGGCAAAGGAAACCCGCAGTGGCCTCAGGTAAAATATATTTTTGTACCTGGTCTTCAAACCTAACGTCTCATTATCTTAATTCATTGTTCAGTGGTGATAATTTTCCGCTGATTGGTGGAAATCCGCTTTTTTTTTCAGCATTCAGAGGAAGTTTCCTCTTTTTTTATCGTTTAGAGGAAATTTCCTCCTTTTTCAACTTTCAGAGGAAGTTTCCTTCTTTTTCCACCATTCCCGTCACAGTACTTAAGTTGGTCGCGAGTCAACAGTAGTAGAGTGAAATCTTAAAGATTATCAACTTTTTAGCAATATTTGACAATTCATGGCAATTCAGTCTGTATAATTATCGATACCCGGCACCAACACCAACATAAGGACAAATGCTTCTGTGAACGATGAATCATCTCCTCGATGTTTTGTGTTGTCGGGCGATATTTTGATTACAACCGATTCCTATGCCGATGAAAACTTTACGTGCAATATACCATGTCGGCAGACGTATCATTGCACGAAATAAGAATATTAAAATATAACATGTCTTTCACACATACTATATGAAACGGGAAACACGCGCCATCATTATCACTTCATTTCCAATGCACTGTTCTAATTAGCCGTAATTCAACATCTGCATACCGGTACCTTTAGATCTATGCTTTCACAAAGTTTTGACAACTGAAAGAGGGTGGGGGGGGGGGAGAGGGAGAGAGAGAGAGAGAGACCACTAGTTCTGGTAGGCCTACCACTACATGTACTACATTGATATTATTTCTTTCTTTCAAGGTTGGGTGTTAGTATTATTTCAGTGCTGGTATTATTTTAGCGTTATTTTCACATTTAGGGCTTGAAGTTAGGAAGTGAAGCTACTTGGATTTGGGGGTATCTAATATTGTCTGAAATTCGAGTCAAACTGTGGGCGGTTGGTGGGTGCCAGTGGTAGGTTCTACTACTTTCCTTATTCTTATTTTTCTTTCATTTTGTTGTTTCCTCTAATTCACCTAAGCTCACGGCATATGGTGAACGAGGTGACATTCAATAATACTGAATGGTATCAGGTTGCCCTGGTTGATAAAGCCATTTTCATTGTTATCTTCATCATTGTCATCATTATCGTCAATAAGTGCATCAGTATATTATTATTATTATTATTATTATTATTATTATTATTATTATTATTATTATTATTATTATTATTATTATTTTTATTATTATTATTATTATTATTATTATTATTATTATTATTATTATTATTATTATTATTATTGTCATTTTTATTGTTTGAATTTGTTTCAGTTTTTAAAAAAAGTTGATATTATTTTGTTTATGTATTTATTTATGTATGTATTTATTTTCCGCTAAAGATTTTTAAAACAGATAAATTGACAAGAGAAAATCTTTTTTTGAAACTTTGAAATCAATTTGTGAAATTCTTTAGGAAATTGATGACAGTTTCTCATTCAGATGCTTTCTTTTTCTATTTTTAAAAATTATAGATTGTTAGGTTTTTATTCAGTCTTAGTTTCACAGTATAATGTTATGTTTAAATCGATGAGCTATTGAAGTTTGTGTGTTTACTTTATTTCAGGCCTTTTATCCTGTGAAAGAAAGTTTTGAAGTAAAGCCAGGTGACGTCTTGGTAAGTTACTACCTTTGGAATGATTTGGACTTCCGTATCGTGATGATTTTTCCTGTTTTGTTGTTCATGCAAGCATTATTTTTACTCCTAAAATTTGCCATCTCAAACTCTTTTCTTCCTAAGATCTCTCATTGTTAGGGGAGCTTGTGTTCTGTTTAAGAATTTTAACCAAAGAAAGTTAATCCTTTATCACCGCCTAATATCCAACATAATATATCACCTACAATACTGTAGGCCTGAAGCATTACAAAGTCTTTCATGGGGTACTGAATCAAAAGCTTTGCAAAAGTCCAAATAAATAACATCAATAGTATTTTTATCATCAATATATTTAGTAAAATCTTCCATTCCCTCCAATTATGCAAGAATTTTTACTGCTAAAGCCATGCTGACATTAAGACAACATATTGTTAAGATTTAAAAAAGTCATTATGAAGTATTTTACACATATATATATGATACATGTAAGGCTAATTGGACGATAATTTTCTGCGTTGCATCTATTTCATTTTTTAAATATAGCTGTAACATTAAATATCATTTGATATATTTACAGGCTGCCAGATGCACGTATGATTCATCAAATATGTCCAGAACTGTTCATGTTGGGTGAGTGAAAAAACCTTATTTCTCTTTTTTTGTGTAAAGCACAAATAACTGCAACATAAACACATAAAGATTTGCTTGGAAATCCACCCACAGTTCAACCTGTCATAATGACCACCTGTTCAGAACCACCACCTGCCTTAACGACCACCGCAATCGATTCCCTATTTCCATTTTCTCTATATGTTGTCTCTCTCCATAGCGACCACTTGTCCAATGCGACATTGACCACCTAATTTGACCGACCAATCACCATCATAACCTGTCCATAAAGACCACCAGGTATAGACTTACGTTATTGGCCACACCCACTTCACTGCTAGATCGTCGCTTGTGCTGTTGGATTATAACCAGTCATTACCATTATCAGTCAGTATCTGAGACAGTTGAAGCACAGGCGGCTTGTCATCAAAGCAAGACTTCACACCTGCTCACCGGTCTGGCCTTCCAGACACTTCTATGCAAGCACATGCAAGATGAATGGATTGCGTTGTCTATTGTAAACAAGTACTCCCCACTCCTTTTGTTTGCAATCCTTTGACCACATACCATCGACCGTTGACTAGAGCGGCTCATGAAGTATTTTCACATTAAGTAACAAAGGACTGGCTTACATTGTTTTTTACATGCTGTGATGCCACTGCTATTGATAATCAGTCTGCGTTGAAAAAAAAACCCCCTATGACTAAGTAACCGTCTTGCAATGTGCCTACATGCTTTGCACAAGCTTCATGTTTGCTTGATTGAGACACAAACCAGTTCATCATGTTGTAGAACATTGCTTTACATGGGCACCCTATCTCCCAAAAGATGGGTATGAAATGTGGACTGATACTGATACATGTTCTCCGTCAACTCAAAAGGGAGTGTTCTTTTTGTTTAATTAAACAAACCCCCCCCCCCCATATTACAACCTACTCAGAACAACCACCTATCCAGAAGGACCACTTTGGTCTATGATCACTTGTCGTTGTTATATATAGCTTGGACTGTACCTAAATGCATGCATATGTTCATACGTGTGTTGATATACGTGTATGTGTATATATCATTAGTGTGCTAACGGTTTAGCGTAAGTCATTTTTGGTGCTTTTATTTCGCAGGATATGACCTATATTATTATTAAAAATGTGTCCATGATAACTCGGGAATTCCTCGACTCATATTATCCTCATTTACTCTGATGATAGATTATAGGAGGAGGAATGTTAAAATGAATCAGTTTCTATTTGCCCTAATTCTGACTTCAGCCAATATGTTAGCACACTGACCATATGTATGTATGTTTGTATGTATATATGTATGTATGTATGTATGTATATATGAGGAGATTCAGAAGTCCAGAGGCAGATGTTGTCATCTCAACCCAAAGGTCGTGGGTTCAAGCCCCGCTGACTGCTGAAAATTTTTCTCAAGTTTTTTCGAGTAAAATCTACCCCCCTGGTCTAGGTGGGTGAAACGACACCTAGTTCAATCGGAGACAAAAAAAAGGAAGTCCCGTGTACAGGTCACAACACTCTGTGCACGTTAAAGATCCCTTGGCTGTATACAAGGCAGATGGATAAAATAAAAATCCTTGTGGAGTAGGGAAGCAGGCAGGGTTATCATCAATTTGTACTTAAAGATTGTTTTGCATAGGGAAATATGTTCAAAGTATTATTCCTGTAATTTTAATGCATACGTTGTTCATTTATTTTCCCAGAGCAACAGGCAACGATGAAATGTGCAACTTTTACATAATGTTTTACACAGACAGTACCATCACGGATCTCTCCTACCAGTGTTATGATAATCACTACCCACAGTTGACTGGCAATAATTTTCCCTCCGATGTGAGTGTCCGTCTTCCCTACAATGCCACCTTGGAAGATGAGGCCAAAGGTCATCACCATCACCATCATGGAGGAATGCCTATTTCTCATCTATCCACAAAAACAACTCAGCCTACGTCCACTGTTGTCGATGAAAGTAAGCCACGATGTAACTTTGATCAGAATAAGAAAATCAAGTTTGTCTCTTTCACAAATCTACAGCTCTTCATGGACAATTCTCTCGGTCAAAGCATTTTTATATTCTGTTTTCTCACTCTTCAAAAATTTCATCTGTATCAAGATAAAACGTACTTTATAAATCTTTATACAATCTATCCATCTATCTATTCGTTTATTTATCTATCTATTTTTTCATCTATCTATTTGTCCATCTATCAATCTATCTATCCTTCTGTCTATTAATTTATCAATCTATCTATATATCTATCTGTCTATCCATCTATCTATCTATCTATCTATCTATCTATCTATCTATCTATCTATCTATCTATCTATCTATCTATCTAGTTACCTATTTGATCTAATGAAACATATTATTATTATTATTGATATAAATATTCGATGGCTTGCCATTTAATAAGTCCTGACTTTTTGATTTTGGAAATGCATTTATTTACATTTCATAATTTCTTTATATATAAAAATACTTCAAACCTTTATCTACTTTTTCATGTAATTGCCGTCCAGATTGAAGCATTTTTGATAACGTGCACCAGTCTTAAAACACCCTCCTCGTAGAATGTTTCCGCTAAACATGTGAAAAAATTTGAGTTTGTTTTTTCCATTCGTTGTCCGAATCAAAATGCCTTCGTCCAAGGGATATATTCAGCTTGCAAAAGTAAAGATAGTCACTTGATGCGAGATCAAGACTGTGTGGAAGATCTTCTATTTGTTTCCGTTTGAAAGATTTGATAAAAGCCCGTGGCCTAGCTTTATCGTGCGACAACAAGATGCCGTTGTTATTCGTTTTGAATAGCACATCTCAACATTGTCAACGTTTCACAATAAGCGTCTGAAGTGATTGTCCTTGCTACTGAAACTGGCTAGTTATGTAAGTCTGGCATTAGGCTAGTTTATTTTTGTCACCATTAGATTGAGACAGTATAGAGAGCCCTTCATTTCTGATGTAACCCCCACTCCCCCTCCCCCAAAAACAAACAACAACAAACAACCCAAATCCAAACAAGCCAAAACAAAACAAGCTTTAAGAAGAATGACAACAAAACAACAATAGAAGGCCCAACAAATAACACAGCAAAAAGGCTATCACAGCAAAATAACAAAGTCCCCCACAAAAAATACAAACATAAGTACTATAGCAACAAAACAACAATAAAAATCCCTAATAAAATCACAACAGCAGTGCTATCACAACAAAACTGCAAAAACCCCATAAAACATGCAATCAAAAGTGCTATTACAATGAAACAACAAAAATCCCATAAAACATGCAATCAAAAGTGCTATTACAATGAAACAACAAAAAACCCCATAAAACACGCAATCAAAAGTGCTATTACAACAAAACAACCCCCCCATAAAACACGCAATTAAAAGTACTATAACAACAAAACAACAATAAAAATTCCTAATAAAATCACAACAGAAGTGCTATTACAACGAAATAACAAAAAAACTCATAAAACACGCAATCAAAAGTGCCATCACAACAAAAAACCCCATAAAACACACAATCAAAAGTGCTATTACAATGAAACAACAAAAATCCACAAAAAACACAAACAAAAGTGCTGTTACAACAGAATAACAAAAAACCAACAGCAACAAAACAACAAATAACCCACAAAAAACGCAAACAAAAATGCTATAACAACAAAATAGCAAAAAAGCTCACAAAAACAAAAACAACAAAAACCCCACAAAAAAACAAACAAAAATGCTATTATAATAAAACAACAAAAACCCCACAAAAGACAAACAAAAATGCTATTATAAAAAAACAACAAAAAACCCACAAAAAACACAATCAAAAGTACCATAACAGCAAACAACTGTCCCCACAAAAACAAAAGACAAACAAAAAAAACACAATCCAAAGTGCCATGACAACAAAAGCAACAAAAAGCCCACAATGGCCCATTAAAATGTATAGTTTTTTAAATATTTTTTTCATCTGGCTTTATGAGCCCTCCAGGCACAATGAGGACTACATTTTTTTGTACTTTCTTTAATCTTTTGTTGTATTTTAGTTGAAAGCTTCATAAGCTGCAACAGTCAGTGGCCAACGGTAAAGGTAGCACTTTGTTCACAATAGGCAATGCAATCCATTCGTCTCACATGTCTGGACAACTAGACACGATGACCCAGCCGCCAACGCTTCAATTGTCTTGAGACACTGAGACACTGACTGACTATGCTAGTGATTGGTTATGACCCAACAGCATGAGCGTCGATCTAGCATTGAAATGGGTGTAGCCAATAATGTAAATCTGTACCTGATGGTCTTTATGGACAGATAATGATGGCGATTGGTCTGTCAAATTAGGTGTTTGAGGTCACGTTGGACAGATGGTTGCTATGGGGAGAGACATAATATAGAAACAACACGAGCGAATCGATTGCCAGCGGTCATTAGGGCAGGTGGTTGTTAGGGCAGGTTGGACTGTGTTTTCAAATGCTGGATTGGTGCCTTGATGTTTTCCTGAAAACCCAACACAAATCAAAACATAAAACAATTTAAATATGAATTTTCAGGACACATTTTGTTTTACTATGTGACTATTTGTCATACAAATTTTTAAAAAATGTTGTAGGAGAGTATAGTTTGACACTTGACCGTGCCTTGCCTCCTGAATGGGTATACTGACCAAATTTATATTTACTGTTGCACGATTAGGTGGTAATCTTCAAAAAGTTCTCAGCCAGAACTACCATCTGAATACTGTACCCATTCACCCCACTGATGTGGAGCCAAGGGTGAAAAGTTTGAACAAGGCTGCGGGCTTAAAAACTTTGGTTTCCAAGTCGCACTTCCAAGACAATAGAATAGGCACAGAAAGCAATTTGAACGATGGAGCTCAACAAGAGAAGTATAAATATGGAAACTTTGGTGGTGTCAACCAGAGGGATTTATCCTTTGAGAAGCGACTGAACCGCGACTACTACGATGATTACACCGCTAATGGTGTGAGAGGGCAGGGTCGGTATGATCCCTCCGAAATCGAACTGAGTCGCAATCGGAATAAAGATTTTGAGGCAATGAATCAGCAGTTGGGACACTACCCGTGGAGAAATGGCTCGTCTAGGCAGCACAATGCCCAACAGCAACAACAGCCCCAGCAGTATCAGCGGCCACTAAATCCACCACCACGACACCCGGGTGGCAGCCATCCCAATGCACAGCCAGACCGTGGCCATAACGGGGTGGAGCCTCAGACACTTGACTCCCAAAGTCAGTCTGGGGCTTGGCCAAAGGTCGTCAAAGTCGTGAGTGGCTGATGTGCATCTGGATGTTTCTCAATGTTGTAGTCACCAGGATTTCATTCAGTGT
The DNA here is from genome assembly GCA_037039925.1 of Doris montereyensis. Lineage (NCBI taxonomy): Eukaryota > Metazoa > Mollusca > Gastropoda > Nudibranchia > Dorididae > Doris > Doris montereyensis. The sequence continues at coordinate 155,370 of JAXRKP010000778.1, read as the reverse complement.
TGTAAGACGTACATTATCACATTGTGGGTTTTTAGCAATTTCCCCTTTTTTTCTTCAGATTTGTAGTTTTTCTTCTTTTCTTCTAGTGTTTATAGTGTTTTTTTCCTCACTCCTTTTGGCTCCAGCAGATTGACTTTCCACCCTCTCTGTCTCTTCCCTATTTTGATTGATGTTGTTTTTAATTTTATTTCACCACTAGTGCATTGGTTGATATTTCCCATACTTACTTGTGTATTCTATTTTTAGCTTGACCATTCATTAGTCTGATATGGTACATGGAAATTTCAATTCTCATTGCTGGGAAATAGATATGCTTTTGTAAGTTTTTTAAGCCATCCGTCTTTCCTCCTCAATTCTCAGAAATCTATGTGCTTGAACTAAATGCTTGACAAACTGAACATCATCTTTATAACTGAATTTGCTTTCTTTCAGACGTTGTCATAAGCTGTCTGCTTTTTATGCTAGAAACTAGAATAATTATGATAACGACAACTAAAAGTAATGGGAGAGAAAGAAAGGATTGTTTTATCGATGAAAAGGAAGAAAGGAGAAGGGATGAAGGGAGTTTGCAAGATATCCACTACTCTTTTTCCACCTCCTCGCTTTTATAAACTTTATAAAAGTTTATACCAAAAGGAGTTTGTTTTCCAGCGAAAATTCAACAAGAGAGCTGTTTAAATAATAAACTAATTTAGTCGCACTTGAATAAGCATGCACAACTTTCTAGGGTTAACAAAGTTTTGAGAGAGAAAAGTTTGGTGACAACTCTTGTTGCAAATTCCATATAAAAATTTGTGAAAAGTCCACTAGTTCTTTAAATCAATTCCGGTCTTCTGGGTATAGAACAATAAAGTTTTAGAAACGCTATAAAACTGCTTAAAGAAGTATAATCGTTTATAAGAACATTCCACGAAAAAATGTCGTTATCATAATTATTCTAGTTTCTAGCATCAAGTTTTCATCTCACCTTGTTGTCTTATTTTCCTGGATTTCTTTCACCTTTTCTCACGGTTAAGTGAGGAAGAGGAGGAAGGGAAGGGGTGGGGGTTGAATGGAGTGAATGTTAAGCGCTTCAAAGCACAGATGTAGGTCATAATATAATCTTTGAGTGTTCTTCATGAAATTGTTGAAACTGTTGAGGTAAAACTTAAGCAGTGAAATACAATGCCTTTACTTGATGAACATAAATAAAGACATAAGGAAAAATATAGTGAAATTGAGCATAAGGATAGGCACGATCTTTTGAAAGATGAAAATGCTCATTTAAAAATCAATGTCAAAAACCTGAAAACAAGGTGTTGATATGAGGAAAAAAACAAGCAGTTTACCAAACCTTTGTATGGAGTCTTATCTATAGCTTTTTTTTCTACTTTATGTGGTGGGAATAAATATGTTCATGAGGAAAGTCATGTTTGAATGAAGTACTTATGACTTCCATTGAGGGAAACTGACACAAAAAGCATTAATTGTAAAATAGATTAATTTCTAATAATATCTATAAGGTGTTTTGTTCTAGCATCCTGACAGCTTTGTGTGTTCTCTCTCTCTCTCTCTCTCTCTCTCTCTCTCTCTCTCTCTCTCTCTCTCTCTCTCTCTCTCTCTCTCTCTCTCTCTCTCTCTCTCTCTCTCTCTCTCTCTCTCTCTCTCTCTCTCTCTCTCTCTCTCTCTCTCTCTCTCTCTCTCTCTCTCTCTCTCTCTCTCTCTCTCTCTCTCTCTCTCTCTCTCTCTCTCTCTCTCTCTCTCCTCTCCTCTCCCTCTCCCTCCCCCTCCCTCCCTCCCTCCCCTCTCTCTCTTTCCTCTCTCTCTCTCTCTCTCTCTCTCTCTCTCTCTCTCTCTCTCTCTCTCTCTCCTCTCTCCCTCTCTCCCTCTCTCCTCCTCTCCTCCCTTCTCTCTCTCTCTCTCTCTCTCTCTCTCTCTCTCTCTCTCTCTCTCTCTCTCTCTCTCTCTCTCTCTCTCTCCATCTCTCCCTCCTCACTCATTCACTCTCTCTCCTCTCCCTTCATCCTAATGCTATGCCTGGACAAACCTCAATTATTTCTCAATGGCTCATGATCATGGCTTACTGATTACAGTCTTCATGCTCAAACAGTGATCATGGTTTTGTAACATTGATCACTACTGATCACTGATCATGCATTGCGAAAATATATCTGTCGATATATTGAACACATCAGTCTCCAACTACATTATATTCCTTATAATCCCAAATTTAAAGGGGAAACAAACTACCACCCATCAATACTTTGATTCAAAATATCTGCCCGATATCTTATAGCATTGAGAAAATGTATCTGTTGATACCTTCAACATATCAGTCTCCGACTATATTACAGTCATTGAAATCCCAAACCCCAAAATGAATGAGGGAAACATTGGACTGGCCTCGTGGGATCAGCCACCACATGGTGACACAAAATGGGGCAGGATAGGGCCTAAAGTAGATCTAATGTGTTAGTGGAGGGGAGGGGGAAAGGTGACGTTCCTGAGAAACTGTGGCTCATACTTGTCTGTGGGTTGGGCTGATGTGGGGATGGAGAAAATGTGAAGGGGCTCTGTCGCGGTATCATTTCAACAATTTCTAAAAATAGCTATACATATTGAGAAGTAAGGACCATTTAATTGGGACTATTTCCTGGTCAAAACCTCTAAGTCAGCAATATAAAGGGTATGCTTTAGGCCTGAGAGGAAGACTGGAATGAATGAAAGTCCTCTACTTTGTCTATAAAGAGGAAAGAAAAACAGAAGAGAACAAAAAACTAAACCAAAACCGAAGAAAGAAAGCAAAACCATCCTCTGTGCCGTCCCTCAACTATAGGACAGCATTGCCTCGCCTTCACGTCTTTTGACCCAGATTCTCGTCTGGCAGTGATCATGAAGCATCATTGCTTCGAGACTGATCGTGCTCTTAGATTTCATCCTGATTTCAGCTGTGATCATGATCATAGTTCCGAGCGCTCAATCACAGTGATTAAGGTCCCTTGATCGTTTGTTGATCATATCAAACGCAAAGCGATCAGTGCCCAGGCCTACCTAATGCTGCATTTAATTGTGTCCTGAAGGCCATTTTGTTTGCACTATCGTTTTGATATCTGATTCACTAAAGCATGGGAAGGCTGCCAATATTAGTTTGTTTTTCTCTTTTCTTTCTCAAATAGAGAAATAGCATGGTGTTTGATGTTTGATCTGGTCATTTAACACTTTTGCTTATTAATTAGCAAGTTAACAGTGTTAATGCTTGTCATTTTGCTTTACTTTGCAATAATGCTTTATTTATCAGCATCAAATTCATGTTATGCTAGTAAGAAATCCTGTCGTCCTTGTCGATATTTTGCATCTATGTTTTTACCATCTTCACATCATCATTGCCATCATCGCCACCCTTATTGTGACATTTCTTCATTAGTTTTTTTTCTGTTGCCTGTACGCTGTGTGTTTGAAAGCACAACCAGGCGTGCAATTTGTCCACATGAACCCATCTACCTCTAACCCATCTACATGTCACCGTACCCTATCTGTTTTCACTAGGAGTAAGGCCAACAATTCTCGTCATTGAAAACCGTCAATTTTTGGTTTCATTGTTGAGATTTGAGGCAATAAAGAGAAGAAAGTGAGAGCAATGAGGATTGATCAAAATTTGTATCAGTAACAGTTTGATTGTCATTTGCTTTTATTGACCATCAGAGATTGCATGTCATATCAATGTTATTAATCTTGGCACAACTTGTTCATTGTGGTAAATTATGGCTTAATACCAGAGCTGCCAATGTGAGGAATATGAAAGTAGTACCAAGTCTTTGTCTCAAAAAACAATATTACCTGACACAAAACGTAACTGACATGCGCGAAGCGCTTACTAGAAATTTGGTTTGGCCATGTGACATAATGGTACGTAAACAAACTAGATGTACATAGTACTAAAATACACGACATACAAGCTTTTGCATGTGCACTCATGTTAATAAAAAAAGAAAAGTCATGTAAGTGGTATAATAAAATCACCAATACCTAGATTAAATATATTTTATATCTAGAATAAGAATTAGATCAATCCAGGCCCTACTTTATTACTCCTATGCCTATAATTCTAGTACATTGTACTTATCCACCTAGATTCTAGACCCAGATTAGATAGGTTCATTGTGATATATTATCATATATGTAAGGACTAGTTAGCCATTTAGTGTTTAAACCGACAAAAAACGGCAAGCCTTGAAACGCCTGCTGAAAGCTCAAAGCGACAGAATCGTAAACCTGCCAATATAGATCCACATTGGACAAGCCGACAGAAACTGACAACTGACACACATCTGTTTTTGTTAGCTCTAATTTGTCACTTAAATGATGCTACTGTTCTAAAGTTAGAATAGAATACAAGATTAAAGGTCAGGACAGCTTCACATGACCAACTGAGGTTAGTGGCACAAAAGTGTAGATCAATCCGTATTTTTTGTGAAGATCAGCTGGCAGTAAACAAACTGGGTTGCCACAGTGGAGAGGAAGTTGAACATACAGAGCAAGATGTCCGCTGCTTAATGTGAACACGAAAGGGTTGAAATACAAAGACTTGATTCTAGATATAGAATTAGATCTATTCCTAGGCTACATTTTCATTCGAAAATCTAGATCTTAGAATTCTAAATCTTAAAATTATTTCTGAAATAATTAAATTGGAAAGCAAGTGAAGTTTCTTGATTTAGATCTAGATCTAGATCTGGATATCAGAGAAGATCTGGAAAAATACTAAATACCGACTGTAAATGTGGATTCTTCTATCTATGATCAATTTGATTGCCAAGGTTTAGTTTTACAGTCAAAGAATACGCCTGAGTAGTAGCCTGTTGTTTTTTGGCCAAATTTTTCGCCGAAATTTAATAATTTTGGCCAATGTTTAATTTGGCAGTGGCAGTTGAACGGTGACCCCTCGATCCTCTACGAGAGGTCTTGATCTCTGGGCTCATCTCAAGGTTGTAGTCTAGATTGATGAAAACTGCAATGGCATAACTCCCCCCAAAAACCCAACCCAAACAAAACAAACAATAAGAAACGAAAAACAATGCAACAAAAACACCCTGCTTAGCCTCTCTCAGGCAAATCCGTAATTGGAAGTCAGACAAACATACACATGGACTCAGGTCCAAAAACCATGTATAACAAAATAACGTCCTGCAACGGCTGGCAGCTCTGCTTAATGCTCATGGTACCAGTCGATATGTTTCAATGATTGACACCAGTCAGTGTTAAACTTTTAGCAAAATAAAAAATCCAAACCCAGTCCATTATAATTAAACTAAAATTTTTATTTTCTGTCCTGATGTTGTAGCATGCCCCTTCTTTTCATTGTATATTTATGGTCTGTAGCAATTTTGATATCCTGTCCACAGACTTTTTTTATATTTATTGTTATTGCATCTGGATGTATTTTATAATGCTAAATTAAGAAGTATATTGTGTATTTATTCAATGTTATGAATTGGTTATGGTTGTGAATTTATCAGGTAACATTCATGATAAAAACAAAAAGATAAGAGAATGGGTCAGAGTTGAATAATTTGCCTGAAAGTGCATGATTTTCAGACATTTGTAATGTAAGCTATTAGCTGCCATGACAGCATCTTAAACATTTTAATTCTTACTTTGCCTTCAAATGCTTTAATGACATTATTGCAAAGTCACATCTTGGCCCTTTTTATAATTATAGAGGTGGAAGTTTACTGGTAATGTAAATATAGCCTGGATTGTTAACACAATGTTAAATTTTATTGATATTTTATTTTTCCTGGTTGCTTGTTTCTGTTTTTCAGAAATTCACATAGAGGAAAAACTAGTGTTCAATTCGTCATGGCCAGAGCAGTCTTTGAATGTAGGCCAGATTGGAGGATTGTCTACCGACAAAAACGGCAACCTATACATTTTCCACCGCGCTTCCAGGGCGTGGGGTCCGAGGTAACAAAAAACAAAAAAAAACCTCAACAATGTAACAAAGAAAAAAACTATTTTTATGCATTTCACAATTTTCATTTCCATCTCTCACAGAATCCTTTCTGTATGTTATCATAAAGGCCAGCAGATAATGCGTCTTGAATAATATGCATTATAATAATTGAAATATTTTATTGATCACATTTCGTGTTAGGAACGTGTAATGTCCCCCAAACCCTACTCCTCATCTTACCCCTCCTCATGATCTACTCTAGCAATGGTGGTTAGGGATTGACGAAAGAGGTAGGGTCACTCACGCCAACTATCAAACAAAAGTAGGGGTAAATCGGTATGGATGAGCTGTTCAAGATCGCAGTCCACCATGCTTTATTTTTGCTTATTGAGACGTGTTGGGTTGTTTTTTTTTTAGCCACTCAATGTATGTCCCACGTTGGGACAACGCTCATTTGCCCCAGAGAGATCATGAACGTGGAAAGTATGTTTTCTTGGCTTTGAGTTTGTACGTCTGTATTCACCTTGAAATGTACAAATTATGTGGGCTAACTGTAATTTTTGTTTTTAAAAAACCAAAGTCAACGGCAGAGACTGGGAGATATTAGCGTGAACGTCTGGGGAATTCAGAATTCACCAAATTGCAAATTGCCGTCACACGGCAGAAAAGCCAGTGATTGGCGGACGTTTTGTTCTCTACCTTAAAGGGTGTTCATTCAATTAGTTAAGTCATGGCTTAACCCGGCGATTGTATACTGATTTAGCTATTTATTCACCATAGCTGCTCCTCAAGTTTTCTTCTCTGTCCATAGATCCTTTGACCTGAATGACAACTTTCAGTATCAAAGTGCTCCCATCATGGAGGATGTTGTCGTTATTTTGGATGCCAGTGGAAAACTGATACGCAAATTTGGCTCTGGAATGTAAGTCAAAGGATAAGTGATATGTCCTAGACTTGCACTCAGATTGTGAAAATTATATAATGGCTTTACTCATGTTGCCTTTTTGTTTAAAAAAAAAATTGTGAACGGAAAGCTTTTAGAATCCTCTTTGAGTTGCATGGAAAGGGGGAGCGTGGGTCCTGAAAGTGATTCTCTAAACTATTCTACATGCAGCATTTTAACGATTATATTCAAACTTAGCGGTCTTAATTAGTGGAGAACGGCTGGATTTTTTCAAATATTTATCATGGTTGCCATAAAAAACGGCTGCCATCTTGAATTGTAAACAAAAAAATAGACTTATTTCAAATTCTATCTCCTCCACCAGTTTTTGTGCTATTCTGTTGCAAATTTCACACACATACTCCTGAACATGTTACCTAAAGAGAAATAGAGTTTCTTTTGAAAATCTATGTATTTAATTGCATTTTTCCACTTCAAAAATGGGATCATCGACAATGTCATTTTTTGCTATTTTTTGAAGATAAAGTCACACATGTACTGAAAAAAAAATCAACAAATTTCAAATAATCTCTAATAATTGTTTTTAATCATCTTTAGTTATGCTATTTCACTTTGATTGGTCGATAACTAAGGAAGGAGATAGAATTAATGTTCCGAAAATGAGAGTTTTTGAAAAAATCACATTTGAAAGAACATGGAATTTTGGACGGAAATGGGGGCCCATTCTTTCAAGTTTTTAGTTCAAGGCCCCTATACGTATAAAGATAAGGAAAAAGCATGCGTTTGACCATTTTAAGGACAAATCTCTTACTCCATATATTGTTTTTCACAGATGATATCATCCCCGAGTATGACCAATACCTGTGATAACAACCAGAGATGACAATAATAGTAGTAATGCTATTCAAATAAACTGGCAATCAATGTAAACAATGTATTTTAGTTTTGGGAAGGCAAACACGTTTGAAGGCGTTTGGTTGTCAATTAGGTGCTCAGAAGCCTTTGTCCGGCCATTCCGATTTTACTAAAACTAAACTGCTGTTGGGGTTTGAACCCATGACACTGCTCTCTGGATTACGGAGTCCAATGGAGATAGTGAAGATATCTCATTCTTTGATTTGTCTCATCTTCTTGGCAATCATTTGATTTCTTTTTGTTTGTCTTGTTTTTCTAAGTGTGAGCAAAAGTAATTGAATTTTTTTCTATGTGTCAGAAAAAGTAAGAACAACAATTTCTGGCTTTTTGTTTTGAGAGCTAGGTAGTAATTAACCAAAACTTAGGCACATTCCATGTTAGAAACTTTTAAGTTTGCCTTTCTTAAATTCATTTCTTTACATGTACAGATGATAAAACTGAATTTAACGACAGATTCCTTCAGATTTATGTGTGTTGGTGTGTTTTTTAATCTAAAGGTTCTTTATGCCTCATGGCATCCACGTTGACCATGACAACAATATATGGCTGACTGATGTAGCTCTTCATCAGGTATGCAAATTGTAGTATGTGTGATGGCCACAGCGAAAAGTCAGTTTAAAGTTTGTGCCTATTCATAAATTCATGCCAAAATTGTATAATTGTGATTGCTGGTGAACAAGCGTTTCAGCATTGGATTTTTAGACATGTATTATTGCTTTCATTTGTCAAGGGAAGTCATAGTTAAATTCAACAATTGATTTATTAGTTAATTGGTGAAGGGTCATTGATGGGTCAATTTTGTATTTCTGATATACGTTTTGTTTTCTGATACATTTCTAATAATATTCTATTCTAATAGGATAATTCATACAGACGCGATATCTAGATTTGTGGGATTTAGGTTGGCATTTAGGGACTTTCAGCATTTGGGTTGAGCTATTTAGGATTCATAGGGAAGTTATTTCATTAAAGCAGGATTTGGGTTGGATTCATAGGGATCACAGTTATTTCATTAAAGGATTTGGGTTGAGGCATTTAAGGATTTATAGGATTCACAGCAGGATTTGGGTTTGATTTTCATTAAGTTATTTCATTAAAGCAGGATTTGGGTTGAGCTATTTAAGGATTCATTTTTCATTAAAGGATTTGGGTTCAAGCATTGAAGGATTTATAGGATTCACATTTATTTCATTAAAGCAGGATTTGGTGCTATTTAAGGATTCATAGGGAAAGATTTCATTAAAGCAGGATTTGGGTTGAGCTATTTAAGGATTCATAGGAATCACAGTTATTTCATTAAAGGAGGATTTGGGTTGAAGCATTGAAGGATTTATAGGATTCACAGTTATTTCATTAAAGCATTTGAAGGATTTATAGGATTCACATTTTTCATTTTTGGGTTGTGGCATTTAAGAATTTATAGGATTCACAGTTATTTCATTAAATCAGATTTGGGTTGTGGCATTGAAGGATTTATAGGATTCACAGTTATTTCATTAAAGCAGGATTTGGGTTTGGCATTTGGATTCACATTTATTTCATTAATGTAGGATATGGGTTTAGACATTTAAGGATTTATAGTTCACAGTTATTTCATTACAGCAGGATTTGGGTTGTATTGAAGGATTTATAGGATTCACAGTTATTTCAAAAGCAGGATTTGGGTTGAATACTTCACAAAAACTTGAAAAGTAAAGCTTGTTTTTAAAAATATTCACCCATAGGTTTTTAAAATTCCGGCTAATGAGAGCAAACCGACCTTGACCTTAGGCAAACGGTTCCTTCACAGCACTGACTTGTCTTACTTCTGCAAACCCACTGATGTTGCTGTGTTGAGTACAGGAGAGTTCTACGTCACAGATGGGTAAAGCTATGAAGAAGCTACTGTTTTATTGATATTTATTTTTATCTTGGGAATGAGGAGTGGGCGATGAAAATTTTCAAATTAACTTGAAAATTTTTTTAAAATTAAAAAAATAAAAACCCAGAACTAGTTTTTCTCCCAGAAATTTAGAATCTCCTAGAAATCCTCCCAGAACTATGATATGGATCCACCCAGAACTGTTTAAAATCTCCTAGAAATCCTCCCAGAACTATTTAAAATCTCCTAGAAATTCTCCCAGAACTATTTAGAATCTCCTAGAAATCCCCCAGAACTATTTAGAATCTCCTAGAAATCCACCTAGAACTATTTAGAATCTCCTAGAAATCCACCCAGAACTATTTAGAATCTCCTAGAAATTCTCCCAGAACTATTTAGAATCTTCTAGAAATCCACCCAGAACTATTTAGAATCTTCTAGAATCTTTTAGAATCTCCTAGAAATCCACCCAGAACTATTTAGAATTTCCAAAAAAAATTTGGTTCCCTGAGTGGCAGGATTCCTGATTTTAAATTTTTTTTAGGAAGAGAGAGAGATGGTAGTTCTATGTGTCCCATTGTACAATTTCATTGCAAGATATTATAGCAAGAATTGGATTTGAGAATTGCATTTTATGATTTGTCATAAAATCTTTAGACTAAGATCATGACAGCCATGATCTGCATCCAAAGATGATACGTGCTGTCCCTGCACCCGCTCCATGTCAAATCATTGCTTTATGTCTATACGTAAAGGAACAATGTAACAGTCATTTAATTTTGACTAGATGACGGTAATTAATTGCCATGAGAATAAATTGGTCATAGCCCTTTCCTACTTCTCTTTATGAAATTAGGTGGTTCAAACCAAAAGCTCAAGTGTAAGCAATGGACAAACAATGGCTACAACTGGAGAGAACCGTGTTTCCTGTAAAGTTTGATACCAAAATCATTTCTGTAGGACAATTTTAAACAAAGTTACATTTAAAAGGGCCAAGTTACCAAATTTAAACTCTTTATCTCACAAAAACGATCACTCACAAAACTCATTCTTCTTTAACTTGAAGTCCTGAATTTTTTAAATTTTGTTTTCTTTCTTTTTCAGTTCCCATTCTACCTTTCGGTGTATGGGTTCAGATGCCCGAGATGATCTTTATCCAGGATGTCCTGTCCTGGCATTTTCTGTTTTCATCCGTGAAATTTAAATTTCTATGCTTTAATGCCTCTTTTATATCTTCTTCCCACTTTCTCCATGGTCTGCCTTTTGGTCTTTTACCTTAGGCTTTAGCACTGTATACTAATTTAGCTATTCTATCGTCATTCATTCCGTTTGCATGCCCAAACCATCTCAATTGATTTATTTCTATCTTAGTTTTTATGCCATCTGCTTGCTTTTGATCTCTTATTGTTGTGTTTCTGATTTTGTCTCTTTTAGTTTTCCCTAATTCTCTTCTTAGATGTTTCATTTCAGCTGTTTGTACTCTACTGTATTCTCTACTGTTTAAGGTTCAGGTTTCACTGCCATAGAGGAGAGTAGGACAATAAACTGTGTTGCATACTGCTCGTTTTCGTTTTTGTTGACAATTCTTGTTTACATACACATGCCTTTCCTAGATGGTTATATATTGCACTTGCCTTTTGGATTCTCTGGCTGATTTCTTCTCTTAGTTTTCCCTCAGAGTTAATCATCACTCCTAGGTAATTGTAGCTTTGAACTTGTTCTAAATTTTCATAATTTCAAGCAGAATAATGTTAAATGATGTACAAGTGACAAAACAGAAGATGAAATGTGATTAGGAGCTTTATCTTTCTTTCTTTCTTTATCAGCTTCCATTCCACCTTTCGGTGTATGGGTTGAAATGCCCAAAAGGATCTTTCCTTTATCAGACTTCCCTGTCCTGACATTTTCTGTTTCCTTCTGTCAAAGTTCATTTCTTTTGTTCTAAATTCTCCCAGGCTAATTTAAGATTTTGTGTTTTAGCTTCCCTAGTCACTAGCATTGTTTTAGTTTTTTTTGCATTTACTCTCATTCCTCTTTTATTTAATTCAATGTTCATAATGTTGATATTCGACTGAAGGTCACTTTCTGATTTCCCAAACAGAATTAATACATCGGCAAATGAAAGCATTGATACATTTACTGGTTTGATCTTCCACATACCTACATTCATTTTCTTCATTTTTGAGGATGCCTTTGCGACTGAATCCATAAATGTGATAAACAGAAGAGGACTTAGGATACAACCCTGTCTTACTCCTATATCTACATCAAATTCTGCAGATATGTTTCCATTTACTCTCACTGCACATGTTGGTTTATTGTAAAAACTTCCTGGTCTAAATCCACTCTGATGCTCTTCAATCTGATCCTGTACTCTTTTCCTTAGTCTCATTTATAGTATCCTGGTATATACTTTTCCTGGTACGCTAAGTAGTGATATCCCTCTATAGTTTGAGCATTCGATAGTTGATCCTTTCTTATGTATTGGTACTACCGTTCCCTTTTTCCAGTCGTCTGGCACCTGTTTAGACTTCCATGCTTGTTGGCATATTGCATGTAGTAGTTTGTCTGCCTCTGTCCCTTGGTTTTTAATCATTTCTGGATAAACTTGATCTGCTCCTGACGCTTTTCCTAATTTCACTTTTCTTATAGCTGTTTGGATTTCTTCCATTGATATATCTACATCTTCAGCTGTCTCCTCTGGATAAATTGTTACGCTTACTAATTGATCTTTACTCCTTGTTTCATATGTTCTGGATGGATGATGTAATTGGTGAAAATACTTTCTCCATTTTTGCATGATTTCGCTGTCTTCTTTCATTATTTCTCCTTTGGCATTCTTAATTTGTTGTATTGGGCATGCTTTGGTCTTTCTCATGCTCTTCATTGCCCCCCAGAACAGCTTTTGATTTTCTTGATAGCTTTCTTGAAGTCTTTGTCCAAACTCTTCCCATTGTTCCTGTTTTGCTTTCCTAACTTCCTCTTTGGCGATAGTTCTTTTATTCACATAATCTTTCCTATCCTCTGGCCTCTTTGTTTGCAAGTATTTCTTCCAGGGATCCTTCTTTTTTTGATTTTAGTCTTGACATTCTCATTCCTCCATGCTGTTCTTTTCCTATCTCCTTGAATTTGTTTCCTATCACAGACCTCTTCAGTACAACTGAGGAGTGTTTCTTTATACATTTGCCACTTTTCTTCTATTGTGCTATCATTCAGATCCATTTGTCTTTCACTGACAAATAATTTTATCTTAGATTGGTATATCTGTTTTACTGTTGGTTTATTTAGTTTTTTTATTTTGAGTTTAGTAGCTTTCTTCTCTTTCCTTTTCTGAATTGTTTTCTTCAGTCAGTAATCTCATTTTGGCAATCACTAGGTGATGATCACTAAATATTTCAGCTCCTGTTTACTTTGCATCCAGTGTACTGTAAAAAATGGAGCTGCTAACTATTATGTAGTCTATCATGGACTTTTCACACCTGTTTTCATTTAGTCTTGTATATTTGTGGATATCTTTATTGGGAAAAAGGTGTTGGCTATTTTCATGTTATTCTTTAGACAAAAATCTATTAGTCTCTCCATTTGGAGAAGTTGTTGTCTCTCCTTCTTTACCTATTACTCCTCCTGACATTTCTACATTTTTGCCTACTCTAGCATTTAAATCTCCTAAAAGCATTAGTTCCTGTTTGGGTTTAAGATTCTCTGCATCGTTGTTGAAGATATCTTTTTCTTCTTTAGTTGCGTCTTCGTTTGGTCCATAAGCCATTAATTATTTATTTCTCTTCCCTTTTGATTTAATATTTACCTCTAATAGCCGTGGGCTTATAAATTTCCAACTTTTTGTAGCTTTTCATGTTTTTTATGAACTAAGAGGCCCACTCCTGCTCTAGCTCTATCTTTGACATCTACTCCTGAGAAGATTAAAATATTATTCAGTCCTATATTTTCTATTCCTTGTCCTTTTTTCTTTGTTTCTGTAATGACCAAAATATCTTCTTTGAATTTTTCTATTTCTTCAACTAATTCTAACTCTTTTCCATTTATTGGCCTAACGTTCCATGTTCCAAAATCACAGTCCGTGTTCGTTTCCCAGTTTTTCTTCAAAAGATCAAGCCGGTTATATTATATTAATTTTTCTCTGAATCTGTTTGTTTTTGGATAGGCAGGGGAATATCCCACTCTACCCTAGGTAGATGGTGGGGCTGCCACCTTGAGGCCCCCTACCAGGCCTTGTTATTTTCTGTCAGGGTTAACTCCCTTAGCCTTTAGTCATTCAAGACCAGCTTGCAAGGCAGCATGTTGTTAATTTCTGTCAGGGTTAACTCCCTTAGCCTTTGGTCAGTCAAGACCGGTCTGCAAGGCAGCAGGTTATATTCTTTCAGGGTTAACTCCCTCAGCCTTTAGTCATTCACCAGCTTGGCAGCATGTTCTTAATTTCTTTCAGGGTTAACTCCCTCAGCCTTTGGGGCGGATCATCTACCCCGTCCCTACCTGTCCACTGCCCGTTTAATGCCACTAGTACTTTCTAATATCAAATCAAATGGCCTTTTTAGTGGTGTTTTTGTTTCTTTCTGATTTTTATTACATAAGTGGCTCTACAGAGCGTTTACAAACTTTAAAAGCCTCGGATGAGGTCTCTAAAAACCTTAAAAGCCTCGGATGAGGTCTTAGCTTTGATATCGACGCGAGTGGTGGGTATCGTTAGTTTTTGTTTTTAGTACAATCTGAGATTCGACCAATCAGAGCCTATTATCATTCTTTTGAGCAAGCACGTAACATGAAGAAAGAGAGATTTTAGGATTTTAAATTTACCCAGACCGCTGTAAACAGCGAAGGCATCTTTAACATGCACAGAGTATTGTGATATGCACACGGGACACCCTTATCGTCCATCTTCGATGTGACTAGGTGTCGTTTCACCTACCTGGACCTGGGGGTAGATTTTACTTGAAAGAAAGTTTTAGAAAATCGTTCAACTGTCAGGGTTTGAATCTGTGATCTTTTGGTTGAGAGGCCTACACTTTGCCTCTGGGCTATCAAATCCCCATCACAGAAATATGGGAATGCGTTAAGAGATTTTGTCATTGCAATGATTATGTTGACAGTTTGTTTTAAATCAAGATTTAAAAGGGGTGTAGATGAGAAAGTAGTGAAGACATTTTTCCCATGGTTTGACGAATCCTTTTGTTAACCACTACCGTATTTCATCATCCACTTTGTCTTCTTTACAGGTACTGTAACAGTCGCATCATGAAATTTTCACCTGAAGGCAAGCTGGTCAAGTCTTGGGGAGATAAAAGTTCATATTTGGGTTAGTCTTTTGTCAGCTTATAATCCTGTGTCATGTCAAGCATAGTTTGGTACAATGTATACAAAAGTTCATATTTGGGTTGGTCTTTTGTCAGCTTGTAATGCCTTGTCATGTCAAACATAGTTAGGTACAATGTATATAAAAGTTCATATTTGGGTTGGTCTTTTGTCAGCTTGTAATGTGGTGTCATTTCAAACAAAGTTAAGTACAATGTGAAGAAAAGTTCATATTTAGATTGGTACAATGCTGTACAATGTATATAAAAATTCATGTTTGGGTTGGTCTTTTGTCAGCTTATAATGTGGTGTTATTTCAAACAGAGTTAGGTACAATGTAAAAGTTTATATTTAGGTTGGTACAATGCTGTACAATGTAAAAAAGTTTATATTTAGGTTGGTACAATGCTGTTCAATGTAATAAAAGTTTATATTTAGGTTGGTACAATGCTGTACAATGTAAAAGTTTATATTTAGGTTGGTACAATGCTGTTCAATGTATATAAAAGTTTATATTTAGGTTGGTACAATGCTGTACAATGTATATAAAAGTTTATATTTAGGTTGGTACAATGCTGTACAATGTATATAAAAGTTTATATTTAGGTTGGTACAATGTGTGTACAATGTATATCAAAAGTTTATATTTAGGTTGGTACAATGTACAATGTATATAAAAGTTCATATTTAGGTTGGTACAATGTTGTATAATGTATATAAAAGTTTATATTTAGGTTGGTGGAATGTTAAATGTATATAAAAGTTTATATTTATGTTGATAGTGTGTGATGCCTGATCATGTCAACAAGCAAAGTTAGATGCAATGTAAAAGTTCATATTTTGGTTGGTACAATGTTGTACTATTTATATAAAAGCCCATACTTAGGTTGGTGGAATGTTAAGTACATGTATAAACAAAACATAAGCCAAAGACAACCTTTGTTATCCCCAAAGAAGAGTTACATCCTGGTTTGTATACATAACACTCAAAAATGCACACAACCATACATAGGTTATTTATATATTTATAAACAATGTGCAAAAATCCTCATATTGCATACAAAGGTTATAGTATATTTTTATAAACAATGTGCAAAAATCCTCATATTGCATTCAAAGGTTATAGTATATTTTTATAAACAATGTGCAAAAATCCTCATATTGCATACAAAGGTTATAGTATATTTTTATAAAAAATGTGCAAAATTCCTCATATTACATACAAAGGTTATAGTATATTTTTATAAACAATGTGCAAAAATCCTCATATTGCAATCAAAGGTTATAGTATATTTTTATAAAAAAATGTGCAAAATTCCTCATACTACATACAAAGGTTATAGTATATTTTTATAAACAATGTTTAAAAATCCTCATATTGCATTCAAAGGTTATAGTATATTTTTATAAACAATATGCAAAAATCCTCATACTGCATACAAAGGTTATAGTATATTTTTATAAACAATGTGCAAAAATCCTCATATTGCATTCAAAGGTTATAGTATATTTTTATAAACAATATTTAAAAATCCTCATACTGCATACAAAGGTTATAGTATATTTTTATAAACAATATGCAAAAATCCTCATACTGCATACAAAGGTTATAGTATATTTTAATAAACAATGTTTAAAAATCCTCATATTGCATTCAAAGGTTATAGTATATTTTTATAAACAATATGCAAAAATCCTCATACTGCATACAAGGTTATAGTATATTTTTATAAACAATGTGCAAAATTCCTCATACTGCATACAAATAGTATATTTTTATAAACAATGTTATACTGCATATTATAGTTATTTTTATAAACAATGTGCAAAAATCTTCATACTGCAAAGGTTATAGTATATTTTTATAAACAATGTGCAAAAATCTTCATATTGCATTCAAAGGTTATAGTATATTTTTTATAAACAATGTGCAAAAATCCTCATACTGCATACAAAGGTTATAGTATATTTTTATAAACAATGTGCAAAAATCCTCATACTGCATACAAAGGTTAAAGTATATTTTTATAAACAATGTTTAAAAATCCTCATATTGCATACAAAGGTTATAGTATAT
Source organism: Doris montereyensis (assembly GCA_037039925.1). Lineage (NCBI taxonomy): Eukaryota > Metazoa > Mollusca > Gastropoda > Nudibranchia > Dorididae > Doris > Doris montereyensis. Next base: position 138,374 of record JAXRKP010000778.1, on the reverse strand, counting down.
TTTTATAAACAATGTGCAAAAATCCTCATACTGCATACAAAGGTTATAGTATATTTTTATAAACAATGTGCAAAAATACTCATACTGTATACAAAGGTTATAGTATATTTTTATAAACAATGTGCAAGTACCAATAAGAAATAAAATTTCTTCGATGCGAAGAAAACAGATACTCCTTTTATTTGACTGTCAGTAGACTGAAAAGTGATTTACAGAAGTTTTGTGATTGGTTTTATTTTGTTTTATGAAAAAATAGACATGAGTTAGATGCGGATTGTTTTATTTTAAAACATTTGTACCTTCCCAATGAGTAGGCTTTTAAAAGGAATTGATAGTTTATTTATTTAAAAAAAACTTTCTTAAGAAATTGTGTAGTTTCTGTGGGATGCTGTATTAAATGTAACATTTCTCTAATGACGGCTCTTCTTTTCTTCCCAAGGTCGTCTTTCCACACAAATGGGTTCAATGTCCCACACAGCATAACTGTATCTGAGTCAGACAAACAGCTGTGTGTTGCTGACAGAGAAATGGACGCATTCAGTGCTTTGACTTAGATGGCAACTTTAAAGGCATTATTAAACACAAAGAGTTTGGAAAGCGCGTGTATGCCATTGCATATTGCCCGGAGCATGGTAAGTTCAGTTTTTTACAAAGACTGTCTTCAATGTCCATTCTCTAGGCTTTTAGTGTGGGATGGCCTCTGATTACAAAAGGCAGTCAGGGATGTAAAGCTTTCATGTTAATCAGGATTTCCTATATTTTTCAATACTTCCAACATCTCCTCCTCCTTCCTTTAATTTTATTAAGACCTTTGTTTTTGTTCTCACCTCGGATTCCCTCAATTATTCTTATCCAATCGCAGGCCTAACGAGCCCATCAGTACAGATTCTCCAAATGTTCACAAATCAAAGCAATACTATTTGCAAATGGATCCTTTTTTTGCTGAGAAAACTCCAGGAAGGAAATCGTATTTCCCAAAGAAAAAGTTCTGTTGTTTTCTTGAAAAATTTTAGCATTGATCATGAAAGACGTAATTCGACAGCGTAAGTTTCTGTATTTGTTGCTCGCTGATTAAAAGCTCGAGCCTATATTGATATGGAAATGGAGGCCGATTGAGGCCAATGAAGCGTTTTGGTTGATAGGAACCTTGGCTTTTAAAACAATGCAAAAATTATTTAATTAAATCGTCGTCACTAACAAATATTTCATCAATTTTAAAGGTCAAAAGGCACATCTATAGGCCATATGTGACCTGCACAGAAAATTTGAGCCTAATAGGTAAAGAAATAAAGATATTTATAAAGACATTGGGTTGAATCGCATTGTAGGCCTGTTTGTATTTATATATACAGATATATTGATAAAGCTGACCGGGCAGTGGACAGGTAAACACCTGTACGGGGATTAGGCGATCCCGCCTTCCACGAGTCTCCTGCTGCTTTGCAGGTGGGTCTTGGTTGACCAAAGGCTAAGGGAGTTAACCCTGACAGAAAATAACAAGTCCCGGTAGGGGGCCTCAAGGTGGCAGCCCCACCATTTACCTAGGGTACAGTGGGCTAATCCCCTGCTTATCCAAAACCAAACTGATTCAAAGTATTAAATATGACGATATACCCGGCTTGAACTTTCGACGATGACTCCGGAAAAGAACACAGACTGTGATTTTTGGAACATGGAATGTTAGGGCAATAAATGAAAAAGAGTTAGAATTAGCTGAAGAAATGGAAAAATTTAAGTAGACATTTTGGCCATTACAGAAACAAAAGAAAAAAGAACAAGGAATAGAAAATGTAGGACTAAATCATATTTTAATCTTCTCAGGAGTAGATGTCAAATATAGAGCTAGAGCAGGAGTAGGCCTCTTAGTTCATAAAAGACATGAAAAGCTACAGAAAGTTGGAAATTTAGAAGCCCACGGCTATTAGAGGTAAATATTAAACCAAAAGGAAGAGAAATTAAATTATTAATAGCTTATGGACCAAACGAAGACGCCACTAAAGAAGAAAAAGATATCTTTGAAAACGATTTACAAATAGCTGGAGAGAATCTTAAACCCAAACAGGAACTAATGGTTTTAGGAGATTTAAACGCTAGAGTAGGCAACAATGTAGAAACGTCAGGAGTAATAGGTAAAGAAGGAGAGATAACAACTTCTCCAAATGTAGAGAGACTAATAGATTTTTGCCTAAAGAATAGCATGAAAATAGCCAACACCTTTTACCTTTTTTCCTCATAAAGATGTTCACAAATGTACAAGAGTAAATGAAGACAAATGTGAAAAGTCAATGATAGACTACATAATAGTTAGCAGCTCCCTTTTACAGTACACTGGATGCAAGAGTAAACTGAGGAGCTGAAATATTTAGTGATCATCACCTAGTGATAGCCAAAATGCGATTACTAACTGAAGAAAAGAAACAGAAAAGGAAAGAGAGAAGAAAGCTGCTAAACTCAAAATAGAAGAACTAAATAAACCAACATTAAAACAGATATACCAATCCAGGATAAAAAAGATCTATCAGTGAAAGGCAGATTGATCTGAAGGTTAGCACAATAGAAGAAAAGTGGCAAATGTATAAAGGAACACTCCTCAGTTGTACTTTGGTGGTAGGAAACAAATTAAATGAGATAGAAAAGAACAATATGGTGGAATGAGAATGTCAAGACTAAGATCAAAGAAAAGAAGGATCCCTGGAAGAAATATTTGCAAATAAAGAGGCCAAAGGATAGGAAAGATTACGTGAGTAAAAGAACTATCGCCAATAGGAAGTGAGTAAGCAAAACAGGAACAATGGGAAGATTTTGGACAAAGACTTCAAGCTAGCTATCAAGGAAATCAAAAGCTGTTTTGGGGAGCAATAAAGAGCACGAGAAAGACCAAAGCATTCCTAATACGACAAATTAAGAATGTCGAAGGAGAAATAATGAAAGAATGCAAAATCATGGAAACGTGGAGAAAGTATTTTCAACAATTACATAATCCCTCCAAAACATATGAAACAACGAGTACAGATCAATTAGTAAGAGTAACAAGTTATCCAGAGGAGACAACTGAAGATGTAGATGTCTCAATGGAAGAAATTCAAACAGCTATAAGAAAAGTGAAATTAGGAAAGGCCCCAGGAGCAGATCAAGTTTATCCAGAAATGATTAAAAACCAAGGGATAGAGGCAAACAAACTACTACATGCAATATGTCAACAGGCATGGAAGTAAAAAAAGGTGTCAGATGACTGGAAAAAAAGGGAACGGTAGTACCAATGCACAAGAAAAGATCAACTATGGAAAGATCAAACTATAGAGGGATATCACTACTTAGCGTACCAGGAAATCTGATGTAGATAAAGACAAGTAGTGAAGCAAGGGGCATGTCGAAAGTTAATGTAATGACACAAGATAATATGAAAGCCCTATAGGAACAAAGACGAGACAAACACAAAGAATAGACAGAAAATAAATCCTGGCCACCATGGGGATCAAACCCGCGACCTCTGCGTCGGCACCCATCGCCTCGCTATGAAAATAAAGCGTACTTTACCAATGGAGCTAACTACGCGGGAGTGTCTGGTTTTGTGACTTTTTAATCTCACACATCTGATCCTTAAACTAGAATTGTATGTCTGCAAATACATTTTATTTAGAATTAAGGAAAAAGTGTAGTTATAATGTTTCATGATGATTTTCATGTATAATATTATCTTTGATGGTGTTTCTAGGAGGACTCCTGTATGCAGTGAATGGGCCGTCATTTGATGGACACCAGGTCATCCCAGTGCAAGGTTTCACCATGAGCATGAAAAAGTGGACAGCTTATAGACACCTGGAACATACCCCAGGTGAGAAAATCACATTTAGCTTATAGACACCTGGAACATACCCCAGGTGAGAAAATCACATTTCGCTTATAGACACCTAGAACATACCCCAGGTGAGAAAATCACATTTAGCTTATAGACACCTGGAACATACCCCAGGTGAGAAAATCACATTTAGCTTATAGACACCTGGAACATACCCCAGGTGAGAAAATTACATTTAGCTTATAGACATCTGGAACATACCCCAGGTGAGAAAATCACATTTAGCTTATAGACACCTGGAACATACCCCAGGTGAGAAAATCACATTTAGCTTATAGACACCTGGAACATACCCCAGGTGAGAAAATCACATCTAGTTTACAGACACGTAGAAAATACCCTAGGTGAGAAAATCACATTTAGCTATAGACGCCTGGAACATACCCCAGGTGAGAAAATCACATTTTGCTTATAGACACGTAGAACATGCCTCAGGTGGAAACTCACATTTTGGTGAGAAAATTACGTTTTGCTTATAAACACCTGGAACATACCTCAGGTGAGAGAATCACACTTTGCTTATAGACATCTGGAACATACCTCAAATGAGAAAGTCACATTTTGATTATAACTAGAACGTACCTCAGGTGAGAAAATTGTGTTTTTCTTAAAGACACCTGGAACACACCTCAGGTGAGAAAATCACATTTTGCTTATAGACACCTGGAACATACCTCAAGTGAGAAAATCACATTTAGCTTATAAACGCCTGGAACATAACTCATGTGAGAAAATCACATTTTGCTTATACGTAGAACATACCTCAGGTGAGAAAATTACACTTTGCTTATAGACACGTGGAACATACCTCAGGTGAGAAAAATTACGTTTCTCACCTGAAACATGCCTCAAGTGAGAAATTGACATTTTGCTTATAGACACCTAGAACATACTTCAAGTAAGAAAATCATTTTGACACCTTTTGCTTATAGAAAATCACATTTTGCTAGAGACACCTCAGAAAAATCACATTTTCAAGTAAGAAAATCACATTTTGCTTATAGACACCTGGAACTTACCTCACATTTTGCATAGAACACCTAGAACATACCTCAAGAAAAAATCACATTTTGCTTATTGCCACCTGAAACTTACCTCAAGTGAGAAAATCACCTGTCTTAAGCGTCTGGTTTTGTGTAACTTTTGATTTCTTTATTAACGTTTTTCTCAAAATGTATTTTTTTTCACACTAGTTTTCTATCTCCTTTTGTTATTTACCGACTGATCTGTATAATATTTGGCACACAAGTTCCTCTTGTTAATATTAAAAGAATGACGTCAGATTTTGTTTGTATCTTGTAAATGTTTTGTTTTTTGAGTGAATTTTATTCATAACTAAGTGAGGAGATAGATTTTGAAAATTGGGTCAAAATCCAAGATGACAGCCATTTCCATGGCAACCACGACTGCTACAGACTTTACAATGATATAGGATGACTACATTTTGACAGTTACTCATATATATACTAAACGGAAAAAACCCAAACATAAAAGCAAAGAAACTCACTTCAGAAGTCGACGAAGCATAGCGGCCCCCTAAGGTTAAAAAGCAAAAGAAAAGGTGTTATAAAGGTAGACTTACACGGTTTGCCACTTTCACCGTGGATGTGGTTTACTGTTTATCACTGGTTTACATTGTGTTATTTGTGTCTACAGGGATTAAAGAACCCACATGATGTCACTGTGGACCCCAGGACTCACTCTGTGTATGTCGGGGAGTTAGATCCCCGTATTGTCTGGAAGCTGACTCGAATGAATGAGAAGGATGCAGAGAAAACCCTGTCTGAATTTCAACATCACCACGAGGATCACCATGATCACCAAGATCACATTGGTGAGTTCTTCTTGCTGTGGCCATTGTTCGTTATTGTTTTATTAATTTTGTAAAAAATTATTATTTTATTTTCATGTTTTAAAAACAAATTATGTGTATTTTATATATTTATTATTTTGTTTATTTATTTATTTATTAATTTATTCATTTAATCATTTATTTGTTTATATATTTACTTATTGAATTTATTTATGTAACTTTTTACTTTGTTCTTTTCTTACTTTCTTTCTTCCTCCTCCCCCCCATTCATTCCTTCTTTCTTTCTATTTTTCCCCCATTCTTTCATTCTTTCTTTCTTTCTTTTCTTATTTTTGTTCTCATTCATTTTTTTTTGTTCTCACTTATTCTTTCTTTCTTTTTTTGTTCTCGTCCATTCTTTCTTTCTTTTTTTTTTTCCCCCATTCTTTCTTTCTTTCTTTCTTTCTTTCTTTCTTTCATTATTTTAAATACACAAGGCCTCATACATCTTCTTTCTTGTAGTGGTTCTTGGGTTCTACAGGCAGCTTATACACAATCCTTTGCTCTTTTACATATAACATGTCTTTCATTTTGCGGTTTACTTTTGTAATTGACCCTGAGATTTCTGCATGGTGTAGATTCAAGGAAGCAAAGTAAAAAGTAAGGCTTTCTGTCTCTCTTTTGGCTTTCTGTCTCTGGTTTGCATGAGTTTCCTGATGTTAAGGCTGCAGGTTTGGGACGGCCTTCGGCCCATTGAAAAAGTTTGTGGAGACCTTGTGAAGAACGGTTTCATGTTGTGTGTAAAACAGACCTGTAGGCCAGGCATACATAATAGTGTTGGTGAGAAATGGCTGTTTGGTGTCTCTGTCCAACACTTTGATTTCATTGAAAATCTGTTGATTAAGCCATGTACATGTGTGGAAACTGGCGTTGGTTGCAACACTACACACCTAAATATCCCTCACTGACACAGTCAAATTTTGTTTCAAACAGAAACAAAATGACTGAGTGTTTTGTAGGACTTTTAGGAATCACAAAAGTAAGTTATCAACGAAAAAATGAATTATTGAATGAGTTGTCACCAAAAAGTAATTCATCGTTTTAAAGGTCAAAAGTTACTTCTGCAGGTCATTTGTAGCCTGTACAGAAAATTACAGATGTTTGGTTTGATCGTAGTTATATCTAGAAAAAATGTATATTAAAACATAATTTAATTTTATTGTCATTTTCCACTGTATTTTTATAGTTGTTTTAAAGACACGACATTGGTTTAAAAAACCCCTGAAAATACTCTCCTTGAAGAGAAAGTCTTCATCAATAGGCTCACCACTAAAACATGACTAAAATCTTTCTTCCACTGTAAGACAATGTGAAAAAAGGAGGAACTTTATTACCTCATCCCGGTTGGCCAAGCACCACAGAGTCTTCAACACACAAAACTTCCTCCAATGAGACGGACCAGAATTCCTCCTCATTGGTACAGGACAAGAAAGTCCTGGAGCCAGATCCACACAAGGTCACCGTATCCATCGTGGTTGGCTGTTTGCTGGTCGTCCCGGTCATTCTCGTTCTAGTTGTTGCTCTGCTTCTCCGTGGCCATCGCTCTGGTAAGTTGACTAATGCTCTCTCCTTCACCTTTCTTCTTCACCTTTCTCCTTCACCTTTTCACCTTTCTAACTGGTAAATTGACTAAAGTTCTCCCTTCACCTTTCTCCTTCACCTTTCTAGCTGGTAAATTGATTAAAGCTCTTCCCTTCATCTTTCTCGTTCACCTCTTTCCCTTCACCTTTCTAACTGGTAAGTTGACTAAAGCTCTCTCGTTCACCTTTCTTTTCACCTTTCTAACTGATAAATTGACTAATGCTTTCTCCTTCACCTTTCTCTTTCACCTTTCTAACTGGTAAATTGACTAAAGTTCTTCCCTTCACCTTTCTCCTTCATCTCTCTCTTCACTTTTCTAACTGGTAAGTTGACTAAAGCTCTCTCCTTTATCTTTCTCCTTCACTTCTTTCCTTCACGTCTCTCCTTCACCTTTCTAGCTGGTAAGTTGACTAAAGCTCTCTCCTTCACTGTTCTAACTGGTAAATTGACTAAAGCTCTCTCCTTCACTTTTCTCCTTCACTTCTTTCCTTCACCTCTCTCCTTCACCTTTCTAGCTGGTAAGTTGATTAAAGCTCCTCCTTCACTTTCTCCTTCTCCTCTTTCCTTCACCTCTCTCCTTCACCTTTCTAGCTGGCAAGTTGACTAAAGCTCTCTCCTTCACCTTTCTCCTTCATCTCTCTCCTTCACCTTTCTAACTGGTAAGTTGACTAAAGCTTTCTTAGCTTTCATTGAAGTGTTGTTTGAAAATTTGATATAAGGTAAAGTAATTTGCACACTTATTGCTGCTTTTTTTACCAGGTTTACTAAAAGTAAATATATTTTGCATATAAAGTCTAAATGATCCCAAGATTGTTTTTGTTCGAGGAATTTTTCTATCAGAAGTGATGTTTGATTACGGGATAATTTTCGTTGCTTCCTCATCTTGAGAAGAGTTTTCATTCACCTAAGACACCATTTTCAACATGTTTTGTAATTAAAAGTTGGAGTTCACGCCTAATTCTCATCTGAATGGTGTCGTTGCTAGGGGTAATTATGCTTGTGTACATATGTCCCACCATTTGCCTCTTTCTTCATTGCAGGTAAACTGAATTGTTTTGGTCAAGGTTCAGACAAAGGCAGGCATAAGAGAGTATTCAACTTTCAGCATTTGCTTGGAAATTCTCACAAAGGGATTTGACCGTTGAGCACTGAGGAAAGTGATCACGAAATTGATCCTGAAGACTCGGATCACGACGAATATACGGCACCTCGGAAAAACAAGGCTTGAGAAGGAGTGATCATAATGGCATCAGGGATGGTAGAAAAGTTGAAGACTCAAAATGTATGCATATCATGGCAATGTGTGATTATACTGGAGACAAGTTTGGCTGACCAATTTTAGAGCTAAACGTTGGATGATATCTTCTGCAGAAGAGGCAGATATTGTTTTTCCATTTTATCTTAGTGAGGGGCACCATTCTGGTGTAATGCTTTCAAAATGGAAAGATCATGATGTAAATTTAGCCCTTGGAGAAAAGTTATAATTTATGGTGAAAGTTGCTAGAGACTATAAAACAGCTGCTTGATAAAACCAGATCTAGTTGTGATGCATGTTTTTGAATGTTTAGATGCCAGTTTTTGCCGAAGAAATCAGTCTCTTGGGGTAAATTTCTACATAAGATTGTACAGAATACTATGAGTGTTATTTTGACAGGAAAGTTAAAGAAAAAGAAATCTTTCTTCTTTCTGATTCCGTCTCTGAAACAGTTACGGTGATAAGCTTACATTAATCAAACTTGTGGAAATATTTTTTCACTGCCTATTTGCCAAACACAATGTGGATCTGCAAGAAATAGACGTCTTGTATACTTAGATGTCTTGTATACTTAGATGTCTTGTATAGATGTCTTGTATACTTAGATGTCTTGTAGACTTGTTGTGCATAACTTTGATGGAAGATTTAAGAGTATCAGCAATACAACTGTAAGAATTTTTTATAGATTAAGTTGTGATGTAGCTGTTGTAAAAAAAACTTCTGTGTAATAATCTATGTGTGGATCTGACAAAACCCATCGGTTTTTTTGCATCAACTTAAAATCAATATATTCTAAGTGTTTTACACTTTAGCGCAATTGTTTAAATGAAGACTTTCAAGAATGCAAAAACTTCTTTTGGAGAAAATAACGTTCAAAGGTTTTCTTTTGTTTCAAAGAAAGTTCCCGGCTATGTCCCAAAAATACCTTTAAATTACATATTTAGGATTTCAAGGTAAATTTATTTTCATGAAAGATTATTTTAACTGAAATTGCAAAGAACTAAATTTTCCTATAAATTGACCCCAGCTCACATTTTCCCTGTATTCTTGGATCGAACCCCTTTTTACGACAGGTTTTGTCAGATTGACTCACATTTATTGACGTAAACTGCGTGAGTAAATCGGCTAATTTTTTCTTGAGAGCACCTTTTTGCTGAGTGTTTATTCTTGTATTGGCAACTGCTTTTAAAATATTGAAGTCATCAGGAGTTAATTGCTCCCATTATTTTAGTGTTGTTTAATTATTTTAGTGTTGTTTAACAAAGATATATTTTAACAACATGGCATCAACTTTGATCATGTGCTACATCGCTTTTTAACAAATCAAATTTTGAGTTTTTTGTTATGCCTTGTTGTGATACAGTAACTACTATTTTAGATCAAGCTACAATTGATTTTTATGTTGTTTTGGAAAGTCAATGCTTATGAAGATCTTGATTCACTTTACCACATTTGTATAAAAATGATTATGTCCAGTTAACACTCACCTTCTAATAAGGCTAGAAGACTAAAAAGCAAAATCAAAAGAAAAAATATGAAAAAACATTACATATTTATATATATATATATAATTGTCAATGTAAGATTGCCTTAAGAAAATGAGGTTTCAAAACAATTTCAGCCCGAGAAAATATTAATGATATCACTATCATCTGTCAAAAGATCTTTTTGTCTTTTATCACAAAGTGAGATGATTAAGCTCACAATTTTAAATATTTTTGTTGTTATTTTTATCATTCATTTGAAAGCCGATTCATTTTATTTTTGTTGCCCTGATGGAGTTTCTTCTCCATGTATTTATACAAAAAATAAATATATAAATGTATGCGTTTTTAGACAGCTGGTTATCCAGATCTGTTTATATCTCTATTTATAATCTTTGAAAGCTTCTGTAACAGGTTTGAATAACCTGAGACCAGTAATACTAGTAACAGAGACTGTGTTATTCAGGCTCATGTTTAGGATTATTGTTATCGTCAATGGGGTGTTGTTTCTCTTTTCTATTTTACATAGTCATTTTTTCAACTTTGCATTTGTACGCGTTTAACTAGTCTCTTTGCCTAATAAGCTTAGCAAAAGACTGATTATTTATTTAACTGGCTTATAAGGATGCAAGATGAGGGATGCTTATCACATCCAAAGTATTGATGCATTGAATTTAGAATAAAAAGTCTTCAACCTCTAGTCAGTACAGGTGATGTAAATCAGATTTGTTAGAAATTAATAATAATAATAATAATAATAATAATAATAATAATAATAATAATAATAATAATAATAATAATAATAATAATAATAATAATAATAATAATAATGATAATAATAATAATAATAATAATAATAATAATAATAATAATAATAATAATAATAATAATAATAATAATAATAATAATAATAATAATAATGATGATAATGATAATATAATAATAATAATAATAATAATAATAATAATAATAATAATAACAATAATACTAATAATAATAATACTAATAATAATAATAATTATAATGATAAAAGATGATGATAATAACAAATGCATATAATAATAATTATGATAATATTATTATTATTATTATTATTATTATTATTATTATTATTATTATTATTATTATTATTATTACTATTGTTATTTCTAGGATGCTATAGTTAAAAGAGTGAATTTGATGCATATGTTTGATTTATGAAATATTTGTGCTTGAAATTTTCTGTTGCCAGAATTTGAAACAAGTTATGTTTTTAAAAAAACAAAAAAAATTGTTAATGCAAATACATAATGATGCCATATAGTGAATAAATCAAAATGTCAAGGTCACACATTAAATGGACATACATTTATTGCATGTCAAAGAAAATATTAATGGCAATGCATAAATTACAGTTTTTGGAATATGCGATATGACTTATCTTCACGCTATGCCATACAAATAATTTTGACTACTTAAAAAGGTATTAATAACTAAAAGACTTTATTTTCAAATGTCTTTACTTTAAAGGAGATCTTTTAATGGAAGATCTTATTTGACATGAGATACTTTTATCGTCGTGTAAATATAATGAGAAATTTTTTGAGCGTATAATGAAAACAAAATGTTCTGCACTTTCTGGTTTTAATTGAGCAAACTGCTAAAAAGATGTGAGAACCAAATTTCTTCATTTGGATGTTTGGAATACGCTGTATAGCTGTCTTTTAAAGCGAAATCACATCTGATCTGCACATCTAATCTGCAAAGGATCTGGTAGTCTGAATTTGATTTCAGAACATTTGTTTTCCATCTGAAGGTAAACTTGATCAGTGGATTGTTTGTCTATTTAAAAGAAAGTAGAATGCAATGGTCACCGCCTAAGAGGCTGCCGCTTAAAAGTTAAAAGGCTGGTCTGCCTTAGAGGCCGCTTTTTGTGAGTAACAGATTTTTACCCTTTCCCACTTTAATTCCCATCTCACAAATAAGAGGACATGTCGAAAAACATCAGTCCGGCTAGGAGGCCAGTTTTTGTTTTGTCCTAAGGCCAAGTAGTTTACTAAACTCAAAGCAATAAAATCGATATTCAAAGTCAGATTGTTTATGCTTGACACCCACCAGATGAACAAGGTTTTTGACATTTACGGTTTGTGTCTGCATGAGAAACTTGCAGTTGGTCGCCGTCATTAGAACATGTTGACCAGATCAAAGACGCTGCCATAACCGATGTGAACGATAATCATGGTTTCACTGATAAAGAAATTAGGATGATGGGCTGGCTTGACTACCTAAGTTCTGGTTATATGAAAGTTAAAAGAAATGCTTTATTCTTCCTTCTCCTTTTTATACATGGTTCTCCTCCTTCCTCCTTTTCCAAGTAGGAGTTCTAGACCTAAAGGTCTGACGGATACACGTCAAAATACATGTCATGTAATGTGTATCTAGGTTGCATGCCTAAAAGACCGTCCAGCTAAGAGGCCACTTTTGTTGTCTCCCGAAGACCAGCCTATTAGACTGAGACCACTGTAGTTCAAATTTAATGGGATCACCAGTTACAAACATCAGCATATTGTGACTTATATCAGGGTACTTATTGCAAGGCCATTAGTCCTGAAATGGCACACATTGTTTCATGTCATTACTTTTTTGTTAATGAGCATTGGAAAGATTTTTGTCATTTTCAGGCATGGCTGTTTGGTGTATTTTGAAAAGGCATCAAAGCTAAACTAGCGAGGTTTTTGAATCACATGTGATGTACAAGTACACATATTACAGATTCATTCCATAGATTCGTTTCATACTAATGCCAAAATGAAGGGAAGTTCTGAATCACATGTCTTATGATTACATATATTATAGAATCAATCCATATATTCAATCCATATGTTATAGAATCAATCCATATATTATAGATTTATTCTAATGGGTACTACCAGTATGGAAGTCAGGCTGGAGTTCCTGACTCGTGTTGGCTCTCAATGTAGTGCTAAGAGTAGCAGTCTTGACAACTGACTTCACATGCCACAGATCTGATATTTGACTTGTAGCAATGTTTGCTTTTGTTTCTCTCCCCCCTCCCTGTTTAAGCCTAGCCCTGAACCACCCCAAGATCTTTGGAATGATGGATCTAGCACCATGTCCCAATGTAGATGGACACAAACCTTGTCATCCACATGTACTCATGTTAAAATGAAATTTGAAACCTTCAATAGTTTGACATGGAGTTTTGTGTGTAGTCTGAGGTCATTATTTCACGTTGGAGATCTGACTGCAAGAATAAATCAACACTCAAAACAGCAACGTTGCTGCTAAATGTGTTGTCGCTTTCCAGATTTATATTGATTTGAAAAGTTGGAAATGGATTTGAAGATGTTATTCTGGACAAGTAGATATCAAAGTCTTCACCACAAGTCTCAAAGAACACACTGCCACTTCTAAAGAGTAGTTAATGTGGAGATGGAGATTCAAAGTGATTTATTTTGTTATAGGAACCGTTCATTTTGTTGTTATTAAGACGATTGTGATCAAAAGAAAAGGTCATTTTTATACTTCAATGGAATTTTGATGTCAAAACGATTTATCCTTTTCCTTTAGAATAAACAAACTTCTGGAACATAAGACTATTTTCTCTTTTAAAATCATAAAGAATGTATTTGTTTTTCTGCCTTGTTTATCACTTTTTTATCTTGTTTGCTTAGAAGCAAGGCATGTTTCTTGTTTGTTTTTTTCTCTCTCATGGAATCAATGATTTGATTATTTTTCTTTTATTGTAGAAGGGATTCTAGAATAAAATGCTGTTGTTGAAGATCTGTAATTTAAAATTTGTTTTATGTATCCTGAAAAGCATTTTATCTTTAATTTATATCTTTGTTGCTTTTTTTCTGTGACATCAAATTGCGTATTTTAAGTAATGTAGCGTGTTTTCTTTTTTCCATTGTTGAGATTTTGTGATGGACCTGGTAGATTCCATTTGTTTCAATTTTTTATGGGCTGAAGGAAATTTATTTTTTCATTATTTCAAAATTTAAAGCCACACTTGCCATTCCTCATGTAAATATCTTTATATAATCAAATACATGTGTTGTTTGTACATTGATCTATATACTGACATTTTCGTTCCTGTGTGTTTTATGGTGTAATTACCGTAATATAACTTAGTGCTTACATCTCTATGGTGATATTTATTATGACAGTAATATTGATAATTATACTTGGGAACCTCTGTCTACACAACATAATGGATAAACAAACAAACAAAGAAGCCTAAAGCCGTAGCAATTTGTTCCAATGTTAACTTGTGTGCACACAGTTGGGTGGTTTATAGTGTCATGCAATACTTGGACATTGTCATGAAGTTTGATATTTCAAACAAAATATAATTGTTACCATATTTAGAGGGATTGATGCTAGCCATAGAAAATGGATTTTGAGTTTTTTCCTTTGAAAAGTATATATTCTGTCCAGTAATCCTGTAGCATTAAAAATGTTATTCATTTTGTCAACCCTTTTCATGTTTAAGAGGTGATATTTAATCAAAACTCATTTGCATATCAACCAGTTGTCTAAATACTTGCAATAATGGTCTTTCATTGAAGGAGAAAGAGCCGTTATGATATATAATATATGAATATTTTGAAATTCATCAAATTATTATTTTTAATGGAGCATGAAAAAGAAACTTTGGCTGTATTGCAGCCACTTTTATAATTGCCTTTCACATTTTCATATTCACATGAATTTTGGTATTTTACAGTTCATTTATTTTAATTTTTCTTTTCCCATTCTTTTGTGTTTTCTTGTTTTGTTGCAGCTTTTAAGGAATTTCTGGTTACAAAAAGAAGGAAAAATTCAATGCTTTAATTTTGTTGTTGCAGGTATCTTCTGTATCCTTTGTAGGTCCTACTTCTATCCTTTTCACTCTTTCGCTTATTTTTCATCTTGCTCTTTCCTCTTATTCAAACTGACATTGCCGCCTATGGTGGACAGGGTAAATGACAATGAAACAAATCTTTGAGGAAGGTGACAGGGGAGGGGAGGGGGAGGAGGGGAGGGGTGGGGACAGTTTGTGTGGTATCAAAGCATTATGACTTCTGTCTGAAGTGATGCCTATGGTGGACAGGGTAAATGACAATGAAACAAATCTTGAGGGAAGGTGACAGGGGAGGGGGGGGAGGGAGGGGTGGGGGGGGGGGGGGGTTGTGTCGGTATCAAAGCATTATGACTTCTGTCTGAAGGATGGAAAGCAGAAATAGAAAAAGATATTGATGACGACTACACTGATCTGTATCAGTCATGAACTCGTGTCATAATTGCGTCTCATATTAAGACTTGTCTCATCTCAACATGAAAGACCAGTGACATAATTTTATACCAATGACAAACAAACGGCATTGTTTCAATGGTAGTTGTATACTTTTATGCATATCGCTATGTTACACTTTATTGATCTTTTTATCTCAATCTCCAGCTATACTTACATCAGTAATAGTAATAGTCTTAATGCAACACTTTAGTCTTCATCTAGGAAGATGGCCGGCTGGCCGCATGTAGCCTGTTTAACATCCTTCTGAGGCGTCTACACACAATCTACACTTAAACATTATTCTTGCCATGTAATCAAACTAAAATTTATAAACATTGGACATTCATTGACTATTGGTAGACTAATATGGTCCTTCTGTCTTGATCCATCTATCAATTTATGTATGTGTATGTATCTATCTTTCTATCTATCTGTCTATCTATCAATCTATCCATCCTTCCATCCATCCATCTATCCATCCATCCATATATCTATATCTATCAATCTATCTATCTGAGTGGTTGGTGGGGGCGCTACTACTGGTAGGTACTTCTTCTTGCCTTTCACCCCTGTCATTTATCTTTCATCTTGCTGTTTCCTCTTAATTCACTCTGAGATTACCACATATGATGGATGTGGTAAATTTCAATGATGCAATAAATGGCAAGAACTCTTCAAAAATATATTTATCTAGAAATCCATCTACTTGTTTGTCTGCCTATCTATCCATCTACCTATCTACCTATCTACTATCTATCTTTCTATCTGCCTAGCAGCCCATCTTTTAACGCATTTTCAAATATGTACGTATTTCTATATGTAAGCTATGATTACATAACAATTTAATAATACAATAAGGGAATTATGGAGACAATTTGCAGACAACGTTTTTGTTATCACCTCATTGTCATCTGACGGTGTTTGCTTATGCTCCCGAATGGATCGTAAAATTGAGAAATATTTCATTTATCTGTATACTTCATGTACATCCTTCCTGAGTTGTTAAGTTTTTAACGTGTCTACATACATTTAAACCTTTTTTTTTATCTAGGACCAATTTTCATCTTTTGATGAAGTCCCATTCCCACGTTACAGCATTCTCAGTCCAGCATTTTGTCTGTACAATTTGAACATGTTGATGATACACATTGCTAAATCTTTGTGTGATGTCTTCAGGTTTTGATGTCAGTTTCAAAGGTGTTTTGTGTAACATTTCCACTATATTGTGATGGTTTTATCAATACTACTAACACTACTGTATCTTCAAAGTGAAAATGTTTTGATATCAATTAATGAAATATGTTGTGTTTTGTCTACTTCCTTGGAATGAGATGAGAATTTGATTGCTTTGTCTGCACTTCCACCATTCCCCTCTACACAGTGTTGAACAGTCTTTTCAGTTATACAGCATTTTTGTAGCTGTTTGCTTTCATGCTCAGTTTTTAAGAAGGTGATAGTATTCCCTGTCCTCTCAGCTCATGTTGCTTTTAGGTTTATATTGGTCAGTAGGTTCTCTCAGCTCATGTCGCTTTGAGCTTTGTATTGGTCAGTAGGTTCTCTCAGCCAATGTTGCTTTGAGGTTTGTATTGGTCAGTAGGTTCTCTCAGCTCATGTTGCTTTGAGGTTTGTATTGGTCAGTAGGTCCTCTCAGCTCATGTTGCTTTGAGGTTTGTATTGGTCAGTAGATTTTTTCTTTCTCTGTTTATGTTTCTAGTCAAATTATTATTATTTTTTTTTTAAGGAGTTTTTATCTGTTTAAATTCTTGAGTGGTGTTAATGGCACTTCTTTTGAAGAAGATGTCAATGTTTCATATCTCGGTAGACTTTTATCAGTTATTTATTTTCTTTAACTTTTGTTGTGTTTTTTGTAATGTACAAGGCTGTGGTGGTTTTAATAACAAACCTTTTCTTGAAGAAGATTTCAATGTTCCATGACCTGATAGATTTATTTTTTGCTTCTTTCTTAAGCTCTTGTATTTTTGTATAGACAAGGTTGTGGTGGTTTTACTAATGCCTTCTTACTTCTTTTGAAGAAAAATTTCAATGTTCCATAACTTGGTAGACTTTTATCATTTTTACTTTTTAGCTCGTTTTTTTTTTACATATATATACAAGGCTGTGGGTTTTTAAGAGACATTCTTCTCTTGAAGAAGATTTCAATGTCCTGTAATTTGGTAGTATTTTTTATCATTTATATTTTTGTCTTTTTTTTGTTAACTTCCACTTGTCACTGTTGCTGCAATAACATTTGTTATGTGTATTTGTGCCAAGTTTTGGTGTTTGAGTGCATGGCTTTTCTAAGATAGTGGTCAGGAAGAGGAGTTTGCTACTACAAGTTAAGGCAGTTATATGACTTATTTTACCACTAGGAAGCAAATCTAAGAAGAAGAGGAAAAACTCTATTGTATTGAATTTATCTTTCTATAAATAGGACTCTTGAGTTGGTCATGCTTTGTTCTGTTGCCAGCCCTCTAAGAGTAAGCATATTTAGCATGTAGCTTTTAACTGATCCCAACATCATTTTCATTTAAGGAAGTTTTCTACCAGAAGTCACGTTTAATTAATTCTTTAGGTAGAATTTTTATTCATTTTTGAATAGGTATTATAATTAAAAAGTTGGAATGGTACTGTTGATGCGTACCTGTGTAACCTCAGTGTGGAATATTGACCCAATCTAATAAAGAAACTTGGTTTCACACGGGGTGTAACATGTTCGTATGCTATGTTTTTGATAAAACATTTATTTGCACTAAATCAACCTCTTTATTGTTTTTTAAAATTTATTTGTACTAAATTAACCTTTTCATTGTTTTTTTGCCCTGCAGATTTGGTATGTAATGATTAGATCTAGTCCACAAAATATCTGTGTCAACTATTATTCTAGTCTCAAAATGTTTTTTTTTCACCAAACGATCTTACCAGGGTCTTTATTTCCATTATTGTAAAACAAAATCTTCTCTTAATCTTATCTTACATTTCCATGACACCTGATAAATTATGTGAGAACATGAGAGTTTTCTTACCTTACTTTTAAATTTGATTCTTGTTGTGATTTCTGTTTGTTTGATTTAGAGTCATGTTTTCTTTTGTTGTGATTTCAAGTCATCGCTAGGAATGGATTGTGAAGTTGGCTGCCTTTTTTAGTTTGGAACCAACTTTGCATGAATGGATCAATTGTCAGGTGAATTGTTTGCAATGTTACCATAACGACCCATGGATGCACGTCTACCAGTTTGCCAACTTTAAAAAGAAAAATAATCAAAGAAATCTACCGACGTTTTAGTTAAGGTTATTAAAAGCCTTGATGATTTAATTGTCCTCATACGAATTTTGTTACTAGAAGCAGAGATCCTTTTTATTCATTCTTTTGGTTGGGTATGTCATTGAACTTGTTCTTAGATAACAAAATTTGTAGCAATTTCTCTTGGATAACAAAATTTGCAGAATTGTTTTTATTGCTAACAAAATTTTCAAGTTTTTTTTGCTTTGTCCGTGCGCATCTATGGTAGTTACAAGGGGTTGCTTGGACACATTGTTATCTCCCCGGGTGACAAGGGGTTGCTTGGACATATTGTTATCTCCCGGATGACAAGGGGAGTTGCTTGGACACATTGTTATCTCCCGGATGACAAGGGTTTGCTTTGGACATTGTTATCTCCCCACGACAAGGGGTTGCTTGGACACATTGTTATCTCCCAGAAAAGGGGTTGCTTGGACACGTTGTTATCTCCCGGATGACAAGGGGCTGCTTTGGATACATTGTTATCTCCCGGGTGACAAGGCTGCTTGGATACATTGTTATCTTTCAGACAAAGGAGTGCTGGAAACATTGTTATCTCCCCGGATGACAAGGGGCTGCTTGGACATTGTTATCTCCCGGATGACAAGGGGTGCTTGGATACATTGTTATCTCCCGGGTGACAAGGGGTTGCTTGATACATTGTTATCTCCCCGGGTGACAAGGGGTTGCTTGGATACATTGTTATCTCCCCGGGTGACAAGGGTTGCTTGACACATTGTTATCTCCCCGTTTGACAAGGGGTTGTTGCTTGGGCTATTAATCTATCAATTTTAAAGGTAGCTTTCCTGTAAATCTATCAATTTTAAACACAGTTTCACTATAAATCTGGCAGATTTAAACATACCTGCCTATTAATCTATCAATTTTAAAGGTAGCTTCCTATAAATCTATCAATTTAAACACAGGTTAACTATAAATTAATCAGTTTTAAACATACCCTGCCTATAAATCTATCAGTTTTGAACACAGCCTTCGTATAAATCTATCCTTTTGAAACGTAGCCTGCCTATAGATTAATCAATTTTAAGCATAGCCTGCCTATATAAATCTATCAGTTTTAAACATAGTCTGCCTAAAGATTTATCAATTTTAAACATAGCCTGCCTATAAATCTATCAATTTTAAACATAGCCTGCCTATAGATTAATCAATTTTAACCATAGCCTGCCTATAAATCTGTCAATTTTAAACACAGTTTACCTATAAATCTATCAGTTTTAAACATAGCCTGCTAAAAATCTTCAATTTGTTTTTTAAAGGTGGCTTGCCTATAAATCGATCAATTTTAACACAGCTTGACTATAAATCTGTCAGTTTTAAACATAACCTGGCTATAAATCTATCAGTTTTTAAACACAGCTTGCTTATAAATCTATTTCAGTTTGAAACATAGCCTGCCTATAAATCTATCAGCTTTAAAAGTAGCCTGCCTATAAATCTATCAGTTTTAAACACATCCTGCCTAAATTAATCAATTTTAAACATAGCTTGCCTATAAATCTATTAGCTTAAACATATCCTGCCTGTAAATCTATCAATTTTGAACACAACCTGCCTATAAATATAGCGGTGTTAAAATAGCCTGCCTATAAATATATTAAATGTAAACATAGCCTGCCTTCAAATCTATCAATTTTAAACATAGCCTGCCTTGAAATCTATCAATTCTAAACATAGCCTGCCTTTAAATCTATCAATTTTAAACATAGCCTGCCTTTAAATCTATCAATTTTAAACATAGACTGCCTGTAAATCTACCAATTTTAAACGTAGCCTGCCTATAAATCTATCAATTATAAACATAGCCTGCCTTTAAATCTATCAATTTTAAACATAGACTGCCTATAACTGTATCAATTCTAAACATAGCCTGCCTTTAAATCTATCAATTTCAAACACAGCCTGCCTTTAAATCTATCAATTCTAAACATAGCCTGCCTATAAATCTATCAGTTTTAAAAACATAGTCTGCCTATAAATCTATCAAATGTAAACATAGCCTACCTTTAAATCTATCAAATGTAAACATAGTCTGCCTTTAAATCTATCAATTTTAAACATAGACTGCCTGTAAATCTATCAATTCTAAACGTAGCCTGCCTATAAATCTATCAATTATAAACATAGCCTGCCTATAAATCTATCAATTTTAAACACAGCCTGCCTATAAATCTATCAATTCTAAACATAGCCTGCTTATAAATCTATCAATTTTAAACACAGCCTGCCTATAAATCTATCAATTCTAAACATAGCCTGCCTATAAATCTATCAGTTTTAAACATAGCCTGCCTATAAATCTATCATTCTAAACATAGCCTGTATAAATCTATCAATTCCAAACATAGTCTGCCTATAAATCTATCAGTTTTAAAACATAGCCTGCCTATAAATCTATCATTTCTAAACATAGCCTGCCTATAAATCTATCAATTCTAAACATAGTCTGCCTATAAATCTATCAATTCTAAACACAGCCTGCCTATAAATCTATCAATTTTAAACATAGCCTGCCTATAAATCTATCAATTTAAACAAAGCCTGCCTATAAATCTATCAAATTTAAGCATAGCCTGCCTAAATTTATCAAATGTAAGCATAGTCTGCCATTAAATCTATCAAATGTAAGCATAGTCTGCCTTAAATCTATCAAATTTAAGCATAGTCTGCCATTAAATCTATCAAATGTAACCATAGTCTGCCTATAAATCTATCAGTTTTAAACATAGCCTGCCTATAAATCTATCATTTCTAAACATAATGTGCCTATAAATCTATCAATTTTAAGCATAGCCTGCCTATAAATCTATCAAATTTAAACATAGCCTGCCTATAAATCTATCAATTTTAATCATAGTCTGCCTATAAATCTATCAAATGTAAACATATCCTGCCCATAAATCTATCAATTCTAAACATAGTCTGCCTATAACTCTATCGAGTTTTAAGCATAGTCTGACTATCAATATATCAATTTTAAACATAGCCTGCCTATAAATCTATGTTTTAAACATAGCCTGCCTATGAATCTATATTTTCTAAACATAGCCTGCCTTATAAATCTATGAGTTTTAAGCATAGTCTGCCTATAAATCTATCAATTCTAAACATACCCTACCTATAAATCTATGAGTTTTAAGCACAGTCTGCCTATAAATCTATCAAATGTAAGCACAGTCTGCCTATAAATCTATCAAATGTAAGCATAGTCTGCCTATAAATCTATCAAATGTAAGCATAGTCTGACTATAAATCTATGAGTTTTAAGCATAGCCTGACTATAAATCTATGAGTTTTAAGCATAGCCTGACTATAAATCTATGAGTTTTAAACATAGGCTGCCTATAAATTTATCACTTTTAAACACAGCTTGCCTAAAATCTATCAATTTTAAACACAGCCTGCCTATAAGTCTATCAATTCTAAATATAACCTTGCCTATAAATCTATCAATTTTAAACATAGCCTGCCTATAAATCTATCAATTCTAAACATAGCCTGCCTATAAATCTATCAATTCTAAACATAGTCTGCCTATAAATCTATCAATTTTAAACATAGACTTGCCTATAAATCTATCAATTCTAAACGTAGCCTGCCTATAAATCTATCAATTATAAACATAGCCTGCCTATAAATCTATCAATTTTAAACACAGCCTGCCTATAAATCTATCAATTATAAACATAGCCTGCCTATAAATCTATCAATTTCAAACACAGCCTGCCTATAAATCTATCAATTTTAAACATAGCCTGCCTATAAATCTATCAATTCTAAACATAGCCTGTCTATAAATCTATCAATTCTAAACATAGCCTGTATAAATCTATCAATTCTAAATATAGCCTGCCTATAAATCTATCAGTTTTAAACATAGCCAGCCTATAAATCTATCATTTCTAAACATAGCCTGCCTATAAATCTATCAATTCTAAACATAGCCTGCCTATAAATCTATCAATTCTAAACATAGCCTGCCTATAAATCTATCAATTCTAAACACAGCCTGCCTATAAATCTATCAATTTTAAACATAGCCTGCCTATAAATCTATCAATTTCAAACAAAGCCTGCCTATAAATCTATCAATTTTAAACATAGCCTGCCTATAAATCTATCAATTATAAACATAGCCTGCGTATAAATCTATCAATTTTAAACACAGCCTGCCTATAAAGTGATCAATTTTAAATATAGTCTGCATATAAATTTATTAATTTTAAACATAGTCTGCCTGTAAATTAATCAATTTTAAACGTAGCCTGTCTATAAATCTATCAGTTTGAAACATAGCCTGCCTATAAATTAATGAATTTTTATTCATAGCTTGCCTATAAATTAATTGATTTTAAGCATAGCCTGCCTATAAATTTATCAATGTTAAGCATAGTCTGCCTATAAATAAAGCAGTTTTGAAATTGCCAGAACATATAACCAATCAGGTAACAATGGTATGTCATTAACACAGTTTAGAGGGATGTGTGTACACATCAGTCATGTGTGTACACATCAGTCATGTGTGTACACATCAGTCATGTGTGTACACATCAGTCATGTGTGTACATCAGTCATGTGTGTACACATCAGTCATGTGTGTACACATCAGTCGTAGCCTCCATAATGTTTACTGGCAAAGATTATACTTTAAGAGGTGTGAACAAATATTACTTGCCTATGCTATTATATATGAAGTTCTTTTCATCACACCCCTGGTAAGTTGTTTCCGTTTGTTTTTGTTGTGTCTTGAAAATCAAAATACGA